>CM077834.1:23366174-23809440 GCA_039720395.1 Liquidambar formosana | reverse complement strand
TACTATGATGTTTTTGCATCCATGATAGTTGATTCTAGGGTTTTTTGCATATCATTGCATATGGGGGTTGAATTAGGGCTTGGTTAGCTTATGATTCATGTTGTTTGCATGACTTATGGTTGATTTTAAGCCTTATTTCAATTCTGTTCAGATTTGTCCATTGTTCTTATTGCCATATTTTGAGCATGCGTTAACCTATGTTTAAGCATGATAATTGCTTGATTGGAAACTAGCTTGGTTGGTTGGTGTTTTTGGTATGTTTTGCATGGAAATTGCAGGTGCTTGACAGGTACAACAGGTGCAACTACCCCACCAATGTGGGGTGGTTATTTTGGCTATTGCGAGATGAAATCTTGCAAATAAAGTAACTACCTTATGCAATAGGGTGGTTATTTTGACAGGTTGCTTTTGCTTAAAGGTAAGTTGGGTATGAGGGTGCCCCAATTCACCCTTCTTTCCTTTCCTTGAAACTTTCCCTTTCTCCCTCCTAGGGTTATTCCTTAATAGAAGGATATAGTAGATTCTATAGTTTCCTTTCATAAAAATGCCTTTTAAATCAAAGTTTCTATCTTTATGAAATTCTATATTTACTAAAGAGCTTTTTGAGAATGATGTATCTTTGGAAACTTACCATGTCTTTCTTGAAAGGAAACTTAGGGTTTACCATAGGCCTCTATTTGGTTATAACCCTATTCCCTTTTGAACTACGTGGACTTTGATCTATGTATTTCCATACATGGCACGTAGGCGCTCTTCGTGAGGTTCAAGTCCGCCCTAGGATACTAAGTGTAGACACCCCATTTTCACCCCCATGAGATCATGATATCATTTGTTTAGGTTTAGAAGCATGTAGGAGTCCCTAAGCCTTAAAGGACAATTTTGCCCTTTTAAGCCTTAAGAGAATAGGTCATCATTGCATGCATATTTTTGTCTCTTTGTTGAGTCCCATCACTTGCATTTAGTTTCTAGGGTCATTTTGGATATGTGTGTCAAATTTGGGTCAATTCCAGATAGGTTTGGATAGCTAATTAGAACTTTTGCGACTTGAAGGGCAATTTCGTCTTTTACTTCGTATATTTTCCAATTGACTTCCAAATTTGTTCCGGAGAGTTCCATTGACCTTAGAATGATGAAATGAGTCTAATTGAAGTGCCAATTTAATTTATTGATAGGTTTGGGATTGGTTCACCACATTACCCTATGCTTAATTGACCTTTTTTCGGGTAATCGCCTCATGAAAACCCAGCCACTTGACCGTGGTCAGGGATTCTTGGTTCAAGATTATTCTAGGCTTATTCTACATTGAATCCTCGAAATTTTGGCTTTTGAATCACTCAAATCGGAGTTAAAATGAAGAATTTGTGTCCGTTTGAAGTTCGGAGTCCAAACCGAGCTAGAATTCCAAAATTTTTGGATTCTCCTCGGGTGACCGGTTGGGCCCAACCGGTTGGACCGGTTCACTAACCGGTTGGACCGGTTCACCCCAACCGGTCACCCGAGAGTCCCATCCTGAGTTTTCTCTCTTTGAGTTTTTGACGAAATGGGACTCTACCACTCCGATTTTCAGCCTTCTAAAGGACTTCTAAGCCTATTGGGAAGTGGTTTTGAGTTGTTTAACATTCATGGGATTTAATCACAGCCATAGATTGATTTTATGGTGAATTAATCTCAACCATTGGTTCATATGGTTGGTTGGTTATAAATAGAGGCTCATTCATCAGCATAAGGGACTTTTGGCTTATTTGACACTTCATATTCATAAGAGAGAGAGGGACCACGAGTTTGCACATACTCATATCACTTGGAGGAGGCTTTCTACTGCAATTTTGAAGAGGAACTAGAAGGGAACCAAGCCAAAGAGAAGGAAGAACGCAGCGAAGACCCTTGCTTCATTGTAAGTCTCCCTTGCATCTTTTTATAATTCCTTCTTCTTCTACTCCATTCTCTGCATAATTATGGCTTAGAATTGATTTAGGAATCATATATACTCTATATTTTAGAGTGTATATGATTCAAATATGATGAGAATGCATGTTAGTGGATTAGGATTGCGAATTGCTTGCTGTTAGGATAGTTTCTCCCTTAAGGATAGAGGTACGTTTTGCATGAAAAATCAATTGATGTGTTTAGGCCGTTTTCTCTTCATGGTTCAATTATATGCATGATTTTAAGCATCTTTTGTATAGGACACTTGCTGTGTAAGCCCCGTCTTCATAGGTGTATGGATGATTATCCTTTTCGAGGATAATTATCGTCCTTAGAGGGTGAGGCTATGCATAGGTGCTTTCTGGAGTGTGTTTAAGTGCGCTGTGAGTTTCTTTGCATTCTTAGGTATATATTTTATGTAGGATATGTGAAGAAACCATTCATATGGAGTGATTTCTACGTAAAATTATCTCCGGATAGTTTTACTTAAGAAAGCTCGCCGTAAGGATGATTATTTCACATTCTTACATAAAGTACTTACTTAAGGCATCATGGTAGATTTTCTTTTCATGTTTAGGATTGTCATATGATATTTTCATCATGGTAATGCTTATTTAGCATGTTTTTGATAGTTTTTGTGCATGTTAGGGTGTTTAGAGCATATAGAAGCATATAGGTGTCACACCCCATTTTTGCACCACCTTACTAGGGCTCATCATTTCATGCATGTTTTTGTTTTGTTTTTGAGTCTAGTCACTTGCATTAGTTTTCTAGAGTCACAAGGACAATGGATATGAATTTTGGTTCAAATTGGAGTTGATATTGAGGGATAATAAGAGCTTTTGTGACTTGAGGGGCATAATCGTCTTTTAAGTCCCAAACTTTTCATTTGACCTTGGAATGATCTCCAAATTGTCAATTGGAGTTCATATGGATGCATATGAGGTATTTAAGTCCCGTGGCCCTGATGATGAGTTTAGTGTGGTTATTTACGGATTATCCTTGAAGAATTAGTGCGAATCACAGCATGAGATTTTTGGTTAAAATGAAAAGAAAATTATTTTATTAAATTAGCCATTTTTATCATGACACTAACACGTGTACGTATGTGATGAGTGTGTGTACGCACATACGATACATGTGCATGCGTGTTAGCGGTCAATCTCCCAATTTTTATAAAAGACAATTTCCTTTTCCTATTCAGATTAGAAGTCTTTTATCATTATAAAATACCTTTTGATTATTCTCCAAGGAAAGCTAGTCCAGGAAGGAAAGGGAAACTCCAGATTTCAGCTATAAGTACTCTCTTAATGTCTTTAAACAAGGGAGAGGAGAAGAGGGTTTGGAAGGAGTGAAATTCGTCATAATTCAGCAGCAGATTTTCTGAAAACCAGCAGTCGTATTTTAATGATAACTTTTTCATCCGAAGTCAGAATTTGATGAAATTGGTCTTGTTAGAAAGATAATTCAATTCTCTACAACTTTGTATTTCACAAGCTTTGTCCAAATCCAACGTTTTCATACCCAAAAATGCGATTGAAGTTGCTGCTGCTGCAAAGTGACGAAAATCACTTTTCTTTTCTCTTGTTCTCTTTTTGTTTTCTATTTCTTTTCAAAGTTGAGTGAGTTTTGATCTCTTTGCTGTGATACCACTTTGACAAAGAGGAGGATTCGTGTTGGTTTGATTCACTCTAAAGACCTGAGGAGCCACGAACAATTACAAACACAAGGGAAGGCCCTTCCTAAGGTATTCTCCTTCTCTATTCAAGCTTAAACTAGGTTTTCATATGGGTTAGGCTTATTGTATGTTAAAGGTAGTCTTTTTATCATGTATTAACACTCTAGCTAGTTAATATACATGGAATATCTATTTTTTATCTACTGTTTAGCATGCTTTAGGGCTGTCCTTTAGGTTTTTAATGCATAGTTATGATTCTTGTGCTCCTGTTTGTCCTTGTGCTAGGATTAGTGTCATTGCATGTTAGAGTTAGGATTTTCATCATGTTATATTGCTTTAGTTAGTTAATATGCATGATTTAATTTCTGTTTAGTTTGGTTTTAGCATGATTAAAGTATGTCTTGTGAGTTTTTAAGCATATTTGTGAGTTTAGGGTTTTAGAGTCATTGTTTTGTGTTTGTTTTCATATAGCATGATAAAGTAGACTTTTTTATTGGTTTTTCTTCGTGTTTGCTGTATATGTTTTTCATATGGAGTAAACATGATAGTTTTGCATGCATGTTAGTATGTTTTAGGGTTTTTATGCATGATATGGTTCTAGGAATATGTTAGGACTTATTATTGTTCGCTGTTTTTGCTATTGGCATGCTTAGTGGATGATTTTAGGTCATAATACTATTCTGTCCAGATTTGCATGTTAGTGTTTTCGCATGGTTTTGAGCACTTGTAAGGGTGCAAATAGGTGTGGTATTTGTCCTATGGCAAATAGGGCTGCTTATGTCTGAAATAGCTAATGTTTGGAGTAATTGCGCTCAGGTAGGTGGGTGTGAAGGTGCCCCAATTCACCTTTCTTCCTTATCCCTTCTCTTCTCCCTATTTAGGGTTAATTTTTAATATGATCCTATGGTTTAATTAGAGGTTTCCTTAACATACAAAATTCTGGTTTTTATTAAAGTTTCCATTTTGTGGATTTCTTTCCTAAAATCAAACTTTCTATCATATTCAACTCTTTTGATCAAATAAGGAAACCTAGGGTTTTAACCATAGGTTTATATTAGGTCTTAACCCTAATTCTAATCGAACTACGAGGACTTTGATCCATGTATTTCGTTGCATGGTACGTAGGCGCTCTTCGTGAGGCTCAAGTCCGTTCTAGGATCCAAGCATCCTAGGCTTCTTTTTGTTTTGTTTTCTTTTTCTTTATTTTCTGTTTTGTTTGCTTATTATGCATGGATGGATGAATGAAATATATGATATGCATGCAATTCTTGTGATGATATACTTGCTGATTTTTGTATGGAAAGATCTTGATTTAGCCCAAATGAACTGAGAGACCGAAAGGGTGACATGGGTGCCTATAGGCTTTGCCTAGAACCTTCCCATGTCATAACTTAGCCTCCGAATCCCCGATTTCTTTGGTTTTCAAAAGATTGGTTTTTGCCTTTCCTTTTTTATGGAGTCATTCAAATTGTTTTCCTAAAACAAACTATTTTTAGGGTTTTCCTTGTTTCCTTTAAAAAATAAGGTGGCGACTCCTTTCCTTTTTCTTTTTCAAACCCACTTTTCTTTCAATCCCTTGTGGGCCCAATTTCCGGGGTTCACAGTTTGGCGACTCCACTGGGGATGTTGTGGGCTAGACTCTATAAAGTTTAATTGGGCTAGGTTAATTTCTTATGTTTAATTAAAATCAATCACATTGCATCCGCTTGATTGTGTGCTTTCATTTATTGCATTGTGTACGCAAACTCTTGCATGTTAGGATCGATGTCCCTCGATGTATCCTTGCCAACGATCGGCCTAGTCTCAACCTTGGTTTTCCTGATTCCATGTGTTGGGGCGAAAGCTATCAACCTCTCTTGCCTAGTACCCTTGGGCTTGCCCTTGGGTATATTAAATGAGTTAATCACGTACTGCTGGACCCACGCGGCGTTCCTGATGCCACATGTGGTTAGGTATAAGGATTGCTCAAGCAAGTGAAGGACCCTAGCCTACCCTTATCATTAGTCCATATAGACAGACTTGTAGGACACTACGGTCTCACCTTTATGCACCCACAATTGTTTGTAATGATGCTATGTTGTGTTCGTGGTGTGAGGCTTTATATCTTATGCCCTTAATATAGACCTTTAAACCCTAGCCTTCGTTAAGGCCATGGGTTAGGAGGAATAAATTAAGGAAATAGGATGTAAAGCTATGTTTGTGATGTGCTAGTCCTAGGGGATTAATTAAACCTAGTTGAAGGACTCTATGCCCTATTCTTTAAAACATACCCTTAATCCATGATCCCTGTAAAGGTAATTGGATAAAAGGAATGAATTAATTGAACATGGTGTAGAGACCGAGTTCATTAAGGAAAATATGGAGGTTTAGGACAAGTCCTTAGGCTAAAGGTTAAAACTTTTCTATCCATAGACGTGCTGGCTTGGATCCGCAATCCACAAGGGCGCCTAGTGAGTGTTGAGTCCACCCATCAGACAGACATGGCCAACGAAAGAACTAGTGAGGGGCACTTCGACCTTGAGGCTTGCCTGAAAGCCATCATGGCCAAGCTTGATCATACCGCCGAGACATCCGATACCGCATTGAAAATGGCTCAAGAGAACCAACAGAAGATGGCGGATCTTGAACAAAATGGCTCTAAGGCCCATTCCTCGGGTATACCTCATGGGGCTGGCACCGAAGAGGGACCTCAATCCAATGAGAACACCAAGACAAGGGGGGAAAGTAGCTCGAAACCTGAGGTCACCAACCTAGAAGGGGAAGCCAAGGGGAAAAGTACTAGCAGTGATTCCGTGTTAGCTAGCAAGGTAGAAGCTTTGGAGAGAACCATAAAAGGGATTCGCAGGGCTGATGACATGGTCGATGTGCGGACTCTATCCCTGTTTCCAACGGCTCGTATTCCACTACAATTCAAGATGCCGGAGTTAGAAAAGTTTGATGGGACGGGTTGCCCTAAGACTCATTTGAAGATGTACGTGCGAGCTATGCACCCTCGAGGGGCTACTGACGAGCTTTTAGCTCAAATGTTCCATGAAACCTTGGCCACTTCTGCTTTGAAATGGTTCTTATCCTTGGATGAGAATAGAACCCGGACTTGGGAAGACATATGCAATGAGTTTTCAGAGCACTACAAGTATAACACAGAGGTGGACGTTACTCGAAGGGACCTAGAAACTACCAAGCAAGGGGCTCATGAAACTTTCTCCGCTTACATTACAAGGTGGAGACAAAAGGCGTCGAGAATGACGGATAGGCCGAATGAGGAGGACCAAATTCAGTTAGTGGTTAAGAACCTGCTGCCCGTGTATCACAAGCACCTATTTGCCCACTATTTCCCAAATTTCAAAGCTCTCATTGGGGCTGGCACGCAGGTTGAAGATGCTATCAATGATGGGACAATCAAGACTGAGGAAGTGAGGAGTCGCAAGACAAACTTTACTGGGAAGAACAATGCCGAGGTCAACACCATAACTCAACCAATCCAACCCTTTTCTCTCAATGATGTCAACCCACCTCGCCAATTCACTGACCTATTCATGCCACTCGAAAGAGTCCTTGAAAAGCTCATAAGTCGTGACCTATTGAAGCCACTCGACCCAAGACCCCCACCAAATCCCTTACCCAAGAGCTACAATGAGAATGAGTACTGCAAGTACCACTAATCCAAAGGCCATGCCACCAATCGCTGTATTCGCCTTCGCCACCAAGTCCAAGACCTCATTGACAAGCAAGTCATTTCACCACCAACCCGTCCAAATGTCACCCGTAATCCTCTCCCATCACACAACAACACACCCCCACCTAACACCATAAATGCCATTGGGGTTGAATCCTCTCGCCCTCGCCATCCCATAAGACAATACACTCCGCTCCCCATGACCTTAACCCGTCTCTTCACCATTTGCCGCAATAACAGCCTTATCATGCCACTTCCACCAAAGCCCAGACCATCAACCCCTCACCAATATTGCCAATACCATCGTGCACCCGGCCATGACACCGAGGCTTGTTCTATACTAAAGAAGATCATCCAAGACCTCATTGACCAAAAGGTTTTGTTGTTGCCAAAGAAATCTATCCAACAAGAGCTGAAAGAAAGATATGAAGCAGGGGATCCTCAGGTTGGCCTATTAGGTGAAGCGTCGGGGAAATATGATTACTATGTGCTGTACTCAAGCCCAAGTCTGATATCAGATGAGCCGATAGTCCCTTCAGGTTGGGATGACTTGCCGACAGAGATGGAGAGCATCGACATGATAGAATGGGATGACTTGATGAATGATTCCGAGGAAGTCCATGACATATGGGCTAGCGATGATGAGTTGGACCATATAACCAGAGGGGGTCGTCATTTCAAGCCCCCCCACCTAGAATCTGAAAATCCGTTGGAAGATTTGGAAGGGCAGAGGCGTCCTAGCTTGCAAGAAGAAGAGGATGAAGTGCTTAGGTAGCTGAAGAAGACCAATGCCAACATTACTATTTGGGGCTTGCTCATGGCCTCGCATAAGCACAGACAGACCGTGTTGAAACTGTTGAATCAGATACAAGTGCCTGTTGACACATCCCCCGAGGGATTGGTACATTTGGTGAATCCAACTCCCAAGAACTCAACCATCGTGTTCACTAATGTAGACCTACCTAAAAGCGGGCCGAGCCATTCTCAAGCTCTCTATGTGACCGTTGACACTATGGGGAAGAGGGTTCCCACCGTTCTTATCGACAATGGGTCCGCACTGAATGTATGTCCTCTCCGAACTGCCACTGTTTTGGGTTTGGGACCCACTGATTTCACGCCATCTGGGCAGACCGTAAGAGCTTATGACAACACCCGCCGAGAAGTAATAGGGGTAGTTACTTTGCCTCTTATCATGGGACCCACTGAATTTAGGGTAGAATTCCAAGTGTTGGATGTGCCGTCATGTTTCAACTTGTTGTTGGGCCGACCTTGGATCCATCCTGCTGGGGCTGTGCCATCTTCACTCCATCAAAAGGTGAAGTTTCCTTATGAAGGAGCCATAGTAACACTTCAAGGGGACTATGAATTGAAACTCGCAGGTGTGCCTATATGTGAGATACAACCTGAATCAGCAGCGATACTGCTATCTGGGTTTGATTATATCCAATGCATTGAGAAAGAGCTGAATGAATCATCACGCCATTACTCTTCTATAAAGCAGTACATCCCATATACTTTTTCCGACCCAGCCGTGGCAGATAAAAGTTTTGGTGATAGATACTTCACAGAAGGGCCGAATCCTCAAAGTTTGACAAGTTGGTACCACTCTATCCAAGATCTATATGGAAGCTTGAAAGAGGAAGACTGGGCAGAGAACCTTGATGCGGGGGCTATGACTGAAATGTTCCAAGGCATGATCCTCACCGTGGAAGACTCGACCATTGAAGAACTCCAGGGTTCATCCATTAGCCATGCTACCGTGCCATTCCTGAATTGGTACCTTGAATGTGGTGTCATTGCGGAGATCCATGAAGAAGAAGACCTTGGCCTACCTGATAGCAGCTTGTAGGTGTCTTAGTTTAGTAATATTTCCCTAATTCAATAAGATGTATCTACTTTACTCACTTTGTGGAGTCATAGTATTGATACAGATTTGTTTGTTTTCCTTCTTTCTTTTGTGTGTCATTCCCATTATTCCTAGTCAATAAAGTGTGCTTTCTTTCTCTATATATGCAGTGTCTCTTTTCTCTCCTCTATGGATATTTATGGCATGGATATAGATCCTAGGAACGATGTCCCCCCGGAGCTCGTTGAGCAAAGGAAAAGGGGCGTCACCGAACCTAATATGGATGAATTGGAATCAATCAACTTAGGGACGAATGAATTGCCAAGAATAGTTAAAATTGGGAAAACCCTCTCCCCCGTTGAAAAAGAAAAGATGATCTCCCTCTTGAAAGCCAACATTATGGCTTTTGCATGGTCTTATGAAGACATGCCTGGCATCGACCCCGATATTGTGCAACACTATTGTGAACCCCGAAAATTGGGCCCACAAGGGATTGAAAGAAAATGGATTTGAAAAAGAAAAAGGAAAGGAGTCGCCACCTTATTTTTTAAAGGAAACAAGGAAAACCCTAAAAATCAGGTTGTTTTAGGAAAACAATTTGAATGACTCCATAAAAAAAGGAAAGGCAAAAACCAATCTTTTGAAAACCAAAGAAATCGGGGATTCGGAGGCTAAGTTATGACATGGGAAGGTTCTAGGCAAAGCCTATAGGCACCCATGTCACCCTTTCGGTCTCTCAGTTCATTTGGGCTAAATTAAGATCTTTCCCATACAAAAATCAGCAAGTATATCATCACAAGAATTGCATGCATATCATATATTTCATTCATCCATCCATGCATAATAAGCAAATAAAACAGAAAATAAAGAAAAACAAAACAAAACAAAAATAAACCTAGGATGCTTGGATCCTAGAACGGACTTGAGCCTCACGAAGAGCGCCTACGTACCATGCAACGAAATACATGGATCAAAGTCCACGTAGTTCGATTAGAATTAGGGTTAAGACCTAATATAAACCTATGGTTAAAACCCTAGGTTTCCTTATTTGATCAAAAGAGTTGAATATGATAGAAAGTTTGATTTTAGGAAAGAAATCCACAAAATGGAAACTTTAATAAAAAAACCAGAATTTTATTTATGAAGGAAACCTCTAATTAAACCATAGACTTGTATTAAAAATTAACCCTAGATAGGGAGAAGAGAATGAGTTAAGAAGAAAGGTGAATTGGGGCACCTTCACACCCACTTACCTGAGCGCAATTAGCTCCAAGCATTTAGCCATTTCAGACATAAGCAGCCCTATTTGCCATGGGACAAATACCACACCTATTTGCACCCTTACAAGTGCTCAAAACCATGCGAAAACACTTAGGAAGGGCCTTTCTTGTGTTTGTAATTGTTCGTGGCTCCTCAGGTCTTTAGAGTGAATCAAACCAACACGAATCCTCCTCTTTGTCAAAGTGGTATCACAGCAAAGAGATCAAAACTCACTCAACTTTGAAAAGAAATAGAAAACAAAAAGAGAACAAGAGAAAAGAAAAGTGATTTTCGTCACTTTGCAGCAGTAGCAACTTCAATCGCGTTTTTGGGTATGAAAACGTTGGATTTGGACAAAGCTTGTGAAATACAAAGTTGTAGAGAATTGAATTATCTTTCTAACAAGACTAATTTCATCGAATTCTGACTTCGGATGAAAAAGTTATGATTAAAATACGACTGCTGGTTTTTAGAAAATCTGCTGCTGAATTATGACGAATTTCACTCCCTCCAAACCCTCTTCTCCTCTCCCTTTGTTAAAGACATTAAGAGAGTATTTATAGCTGAAATCTGGAGTTTCCCTTTCCTTCCTGGACTAGGTTTCCTTGGAGAATAATCAAAAGGTATTTTATAATGATAAAAGACTTCTAATCTGAATAGGAAAAGGAAATTGTCTTTTATAAAAATTGGGAGACTGACCGCTAACACGCATGCACATGTATCGTATGTGCGTACACACACTCATCACATACGTACACGTGTTAGTGTCATGATAAAAATGGCTAATTTAATAAAATAATTTTCTTTTCATTTTAACCAAAAATCTCATGCTGTGATTCGCACTAATTCTTCAAGGATAATCCGTAAATAACCACACTAAACTCATCATTAGGGCCACGGAACTTAAGATGACAACCGGTACAAAATGGGGTGAAATGATGACTAATGAAAGTCAATTTGAAAAGATTTGGTTGGTAATTGTGAGTCAATTAGAGCTAACCCAAGGAAGGGTCAATTAACCAACTTGAACTACATCGAGCCATTTTAATCCCGAGCCATTGACTTACCAAATTGAACCTAGAAATACCTCATATGCATCCATATGAACTCCAATTGACAATTTGGAGATCATTCCAAGGTCAAATGAAAAGTTTGGGACTTAAAAGACGATTATGCCCCTCAAGTCACAAAAGCTCTTATTATCCCTCAAGATCAACTCCAATTTGAACCAAAATTCATACCCATTGTCCTTGTGACTCTAGAAACCTAATGCAAGTGACTAGACTCAAAAACAAAACAAAAACATGCATGAAATGATGAGCCCTAGTGAGGTGGTGCAAAAATGGGGTGTGACAACTATATCCCCACTAATTCCCTAAAGAAGCCGGTAAAACAGAAACTCAGAAGATTAAAACCAGAATGGGCTCTAAAAGTAAAAGAAGAGGTAACTAAACAACTAGACGCGGGTTTCCTCCAAGTTGTGGAGTACCCCGAGTGGTTGTCGAATATAGTGTCTGTGCCTAAAAAAGATGGGAAAGTGAGGATGTGTGTCGACTTCCGAGATCTCAACGCCGCGAGCCCTAAGGATGACTTTCCTTTACCCCATATCAACGTGTTGGTAGATAGCACGGTGGGACACGCACTCCTCTCCTTCATGGACGGATTCTCCGGGTATAACCAGATAAAGATGGCGCCTCAAGACATGGAGAAAACAGCCTTTATCACGCAATGGGGAACGTACTGTTACAAAGTAATGCCTTTTGGCTTAAGAAACGCTGGGGCTACTTACCAAAGAGCAGCTACGACCTTATTGCATGATATGATCCATAAGGAAGTCGAGGTTTATGTCGATGATATGATCGTAAAGTCCGTGGATAGAGAAGGGCATTTCAAGGCACTAGAGAAATTCCTAGAGCGAGCAAAAAAGTACAATCTTCGTCTCAACCCACAGAAGTGCGCTTTTGGTGTCACTGCAGGCAAGTTATTGGGTTTATGATCACTCAGAGAGGTATCGAAGTGGACCCAGGGAAGATAAAAGCTATTGTGGAGATGGAGCCGCCTAGCACTGAGAAGCAGATCCGGGGTTTTCTGGGAAGAGTTCAATACATAAGCCGATTCATTGCCAACTTGACCATGGTTTGCGAACCAATCTTCAAATTGCTTAAGAAAGGTGTGCCAAAAGTATGGAATGAAGAATGCCAAGAGGCCTTTGAGACCATTAAGAGATACTTGAGCAATCCTCCAATCTTAGTTCCCCCACGGCAAGGTGCGCCACTTTTGTTATACTTAACGGTCACCGAAACCGCGACGGGAGCTATGTTAGCTCAATATCTTGAAGGGTCTACAAAGGAAAATGCCATTTATTACTTAAGCAAGAAAATGACAGACTATGAAGTGAAGTACAATGCAATTGAAAAGGCTTGTGTGGCACTAGTATGGGCGATGCAGAAACTCCGGCACTACATGATGTCCTTCGAAGTGTTCTTGATAAGTCGCATGGACCCGTTGAAGTACCTGGTAGAAAGGCCAGTATTGTCATTCAGAACTGCTCGATGGTCAATTCTCCTCAACGAATTCGACATCAAGTACGTGAATCAGAAGTCTATCAAGGGAAGCGTCATCGCAGACTACCTAGCCAGCTGTCCTGTGTCATCATCTGCTCCATTCAACGATCAGTTCCCAGACGAGGACGTGCTAGAGATTGGCAGAAAAATTTGGAGAGTATACTTCGATGGGGCAGCCAATAAAAAAGGTTATGGGATAGGAGTCCTGCTGGTCTCACCCGAAGAGGCATTTACACCGTTGGCGGTCAAGTTGGGGTTCGAAGCCACCAACAACATTGCTGAATATGAGGCCTGTATCCTAGCATTGGAAGCGGCACTTGAATTGGGGATCAAAGAATTAGAAGTGTTCGGGGACTCGGCGCTAATCATTTGTCAGATAAAAGGGGAATGGAAAACTCGAGATGAGAAGCTGCTACCCTACCATGCCTACCTGGAAGCTCTAACCAAGGAGTTCTCAGAGATAGAATTTAACTACCTTTCAAGGAACAAGAACCAGTTCGCCGATGCCTTGGCGACCCTAGCATCCATGGTGGAGATACCTGAAGAGGGAAATGTGAAGCCGTTGGTGATAGAATGCCGAGACAAGCCTGTGTACTGTTGTGCAATCCGAGGAGGAGAGGTAAATGATGGCCGTCCGTGGTTCCATGACATAAAGAAGTTCATTGAAGAAAGGGAATACCCAGAAGGAGCATCTCGTATCGATAGAAAAACCCTAAGGCGGTTGGCGAGTCACTATGTACTTTGTGGAGGAAAGCTATATCGGAGATCATACGACGGGATCCACCTGCTGTGTGTCACCGAGGAGGAAGCCGAGCATCTGATTAAAGAAATCCATGAAGGGACAGGGGCTCCGCATATGAATGGCTATATGTTAGCTAAGAAAATCATGAGGTTAGGCTATTACTGGTCTACCATGGAAAGGGACTGCCACGCACATGTCAAGAAGTGCCACAAATGCCAACTGTTCACCAGTGGACAACATTTGCCTTCTATGCCTTTAACAAGTATGTCGTCACCATGGCCATTCGCGGTATGGGGGATAGATATCATCGGACAGATCAAGCCAAAGGCATCAAATGGGCATGAATACATCCTGGTCGCCATCGACTACTTCACTAAGTGGGTGGAAGCAGCGTCCTTCAAGACTTTGAATTCCAAGAAGGTAGCACAGTTCATACAGCACAGCATCATCTATCGATATGGGGTACTGCATGAAGTTATCTCAGACAATGGCCAGCATTTTCAAAAAGAAACCCATGAGCTCTTGCAAAAGTATGGCATAGCCCACCATCTGTCGTCACCATACCGTCCTCAGACTAATGGAGCGGTGGAAGCAGGTAACAAGAACATCAAGAAGATACTACAGAAGACTGCGGACTCGCACACAGATTGGCATGAGAAGTTACCGTTGGCTCTATGGGGTTACAGAACATCAATAAGGTCGTCAACAGGGGCTACCCCTTACTCTCTAGTTTATGGAATGGAGGCCGTGTTGCCAGTTGAATTGGAGGTTCCTTCACTAAGAGTTGCCGTGGAGAGCCAGATAACAGAAGTGGACTGGGTTAAGAGCCGCTATGATGAGTTAGCTTTGCTGGATGAAAGGCGTTTAAGGGCGCTGTATCATGTTCAGGGGTATCAACGGAGAGTTGCCAGAGCATTCAACAAACATGTCAAAGATCGAGGTCTAAAGAAAGGGGATGTAGTGCTGAAAGAAATCAGAGCTCCAGTGTTCGATCCGCGAGGGAAATTCAAGCCAAGTTGGGGTGGACCGTACATTATCAAAGAAATATTGCCAGCAGGGGCTGTTCGCCTCATGGACTTAGATGGAATTGAGTTTGCTCGTCCAACTAATTTGGATCAATTGAAAAAGTATCATGTTTGAAGCCTGCTAGGTTGAAAACCCGTAAGGGCGGCCTAGGCAAAAGTTAAGGCATGAGAACTACGTAAGACCTGATTCTCCATTCAAAAAAAAAAAAAAAAGCAAAAAAAAACAAAAAACAAAAAAACAAAAAACAAAAAACAAAAAACAAAAAAAAAAGAGGAAGAAAGAAAAAAAGAAAAATCATGGAGATACGTAGGCAACCCATAAAGTTACCTTGGGTGCAGTCTAAATCAAACAACAAAATCCCAAATTTAATTTATTATTGGAAATTTATTCAAAACTAAATTGATTGACATAGCAATTCATTGGTATTAAGTAAAAGAACTATAAATATGCCATAAATATCCTATTCTATTGAGTCTTCAGTTTTTCTTGGGCTTCTTTGCAGCTCGCTCTTCAGCTTTCTTCTCCTTCTCTTGCATGTCTTCTTTTCTTATATGGTTGATTCAAGCAAGTAGGGGACCCTATCCTACCCTTTTTAGTGCATATAGTGGACTGTCTAGGACACAAGGACCCGCCTAGTTTAAAGTCACCATGCTTGTGGAATGAATGCAGGTACAGAGTGGATGTGTGTTGAATGTATGTGTGTATGAAATAAATGTATGTGTGGCATGAATGTGTGTTGTGGGAATGAATGTGAATGGAATGAATGACAATGCAATTCATGTCATGGTTCTTTGAGAAGATGATACAAAGCCCTCGATACAGTGATCCGGTTTCTTGCTCTGAATGCGGTTGGAGATATGAATGAAGCTGCTATGGGTGGTTAATTTTAAGGGGTAACATGACTTTAAAATCAATCGACCTACATCCCTTTAGTATGACCTTCTTACCTAAAGCCCATTGGGCTTATAAGGATGAGAGGCCCAACTAAAGGATGTTATTGGACCATTACCCGCCCGTTCAAATCAATTGTGGAGACTAAAGGCGCTTTGTGTCACTTTGTAACTAAGTATGGGTCATTTGGATGTAATAGAGTGCTGGCTTGGACTCGTGACTCTTCAGGCCGTTTGATCAGAGGAAATACTGAACAAGACCTCGCCATGGATGATACTTTTGCATTGAATAACCCGGCTACACCTGAGGGGACATCTGTTTCTGGGACTCCTGCGGATCCACGGAGAATTGAGAGGTTATTGAATGATATACTTGGGAAATTGGAAGAGGTGTCAGTGAAGTCTGAAACCGCGATAAGAATGGCACAAGAGATCAACAACCGAACCCCCGTCCTTATCCACAATGTTCCTACAGATCATGCCATACCCGACACTCAAGTCCCCATTGTCCAAAATCAATCCAACCCATCTGCCCAAGCTGGAGGCCAAGCCCAAAATCCACCACTCCCACATACTCAATCATCGCCTCAAAATCCACCACCTCCATATACTCAACCTCCACTACAAAATATCCCCGTTTATACCCAATCATCCACTTTCATCCCCACCACTGAAAACCCTCTTGTGAGTGATGACCAAAAGATGATGGCCGTAAGGATGTTGGCCTTGGAGAAGACTTTAAAGGGTATTCGCCGTGCTGATGATTTTGTGGATATCCACACTCTTTCTCTCTTCCCTCAAGCGAGATTGCCTACTTCATTCAAGATGCCGGAGTTACAGAAGTTTGATGGAATGGGTTGCCCTAAGACTCACTTGAAAATGTATGTCCGAGCAATGCAACCTCGTGGTGCTTTCGAGGAATTAATGGCCCAATTATTCCATGAATCACTTAGCACTTCTTCGCTGCATTGGTTTCTGAGTTTGGATGAGTCGAAGACTAGAACATGGGAAGACGTGTGCAGAGAATTCACCGATCACTACAAGTACAACACGGAAGTTGATGTGACAAGGAGAGACTTGGAGACTACTAAACAGGCGGCAAATGAATCTTTCTCTTCCTACATCACTAGGTGGAGGAAGAAAGCTTCTACGATGTTCGATAGGCCTAATGAAGAAGAGCAGATACGAATGGTGGTCAAGAACCTATTGCCTATATATCACAAGCACTTGTTCGCTCATCACTTCCCCACTTTCAAAGCTTTGATTAGCTCTGGGACACAAGTGGAAGACGCCATAACTGATGGCACTCTTAAAGTTGAAGATCCTTCAAGGTTTCGACGGATAGGGAACAATGGAAAGGCACCCGCTGAAGTGAATGCAATCGCTCCACAACAGCCATGGAACATTGGCAACAATTTTACTCCTCGTCAGTTCTCTGATTTGTATGCACCACTAGACAAGGTTTATGAAAGATTGAAAGCAAGGGGCATCCTCAAACCTCTAGACCCAATACCCCCACCAAATCCATTGCCTAGGTGGTACAACGAAAATGAGTACTGCCATTTCCATCAATCCAAAGGCCATAGAACAGACCGTTGTGTCCGCCTCAGACATGAAATACAAGACCTCATTGACAAGAAGATCATAGGCCCACCTACTCCTCCCAACCGTCCCAATGTCACTCAAAATCCTTTGCCATTCCACAATCCATCCCCTACTTCTAATGTCAATGCAATAGAAGATTCACCTCATCCACCCCGACCCATTCGCCATTACATCACTTTGCCTATGAGTCTCGCCAATGTATTTCACCATTGCAAGAAAAGAGGACTTATCACTCCCCTTCCACCTCAGCTTTCGCTTGTCCTTGACCCATCATTTTGCCTATACCATAGAAAATCTGGCCATGATACTGAGGATTGCACCTTGCTAAAGAAAGTGGTCCAAGACTTGATTGACGAGGGAATTCTGATAGTTCCACAGCCAAGTCCATGTGAAGTGCCTACATTGTTGCCCACCCTACATGAAGAAAACATGCAAGAGATTGATATGCTAGAATGGGCAAATCCCGAGAAGAAGCCTATGGGGAAAGAAAAGGTTGTTGAGAAAGAAGTCCCGAAGAAACAGAATAAGCCTCGGAAGTCATTTCAGCAACAGTTGAAAGAAAGGTATGACGCCGGAGATCCTGAAGTGGGTTTATTGGGGAACCATCTGGGAAGTTTGATGTCTATGTTCTCTACACTGCACCGCCTCCAATAACCATTCCTGTTCGTGCAACCGGATGGGGAAATCCATGGGAAGATGAGCAACCAACGAGAAATCCCCAGTCCACCCAACCGGATGGGGAAAATTGGTGAAAGAAGGACAGTCGACAAAAGAATCTCTAATGCAAGAGGTAGATATGCTTGAATGGGGAGACATCATGGGTGAAACCTGCAGCGATGAAATAAATGATCTATGGGCAGACTCTGAAGAAGTTGATCACTTGACTAGGGGCGGTCGTCACTTCAAACCGTCCTACCTTGAAAATGAAAATCCGGTGGAAGCACTAGAGAAGGGCAAAGACCTGAAATCTACGATGAAAAGGATGAAGTCCTAAAGCAACTGAAAAAGACTCAAGCCAACATTACCATATGGGGATTGCTTATGGCTTCTCTCAAGCACCGTCAAACTATGCTTAAACTCTTGAACCATGTCCAAGTACCCATCTATACTTCACCAGAAGGATTGGTGAGTCTTATAACCCCTGTCGAGAAAGCAGCTACCATAATCTTCACGGAAGCTAATTTGCCAAAAGGGAGGAAAGATCATGTGCAAGCCTTGAATATAACTGTTGATACCCTAGGGAAATGGGTTCCCACCGTCCTTATTGATAATGGTTCTGCTTTGAATGTGTGTCCACTTCGTACTGCTACATCTCTTGGGTTGGGACCTACAGATTTTGTGCCATCTGGGCAATCAGTAAGAGCATATGACAACACAAGAAAGGAGGTGATTGGTATGGTGACCTTACCTTTAATCATAGGACCGGCAGAGTTCGAGGTCGAATTCCAAGTTCTCGATGTTCCTGCCTGTTTCAATCTCTTGCTAGGTCGACCATGGATCCATCCAAATGGAGCCATCCCATCATCCTTGCACCAAAAAGTTAAGTTCCCCTACAAAGGATCTATTGTGACCCTACAAGGAGACTATGAACTCGCTGCTAGTCAAATGTCAAGAATCCCCATTTGTGAGATCAAGCACGATCCTTCAGATATGCCGTTGTCAGGGTTTGAATATGTGCAGGTTATCAACTCAGCACCCGCAGGCAGAGAACTTATCCCGCTAGACTTTTCACCACATGGGAACTTGCGTGTTGCTGAAATCATGAAGATCAGGGTTTCTTTCCTGGCATGGGAATGGGACCAAGGCACCGAGGAATCTCAGAGCCAATTAAGCACCAATCAGCCTTGCATACCTTTGGCTTGGGATATAAGCCAACACAAGCAGATTACAAGGAACAAACGCGACTGAGAAAAGAGAAAGAAATTGCTAAAGCTCGCAGGCACACTGTTATTCATCCGCTTAAGCCTTACAAGCCAACCTTGAATGGGTGCTTTGTGAAAGAGGGGGAAGATTTCCCATATTGTGGTTTCCCGGAACCTACTTATGTGGAGTCCATCAGAGCAAGAGTCCCTGGGTTTGAAATTTTCTTTGAGACCGAGTGGTATCCGATCACAGCAACCATGGTTGAGGATTCTGCAATAGATAGCGACAGAGAAGAAGAGGATTGGGCAGACAGCATGGATTCAGAGGTTATGGGCCGATTGTTTTCCGAATGTGTGCTAGCCATCGAAGATCGCGAAGAGGTTCCAGTTCCAGCATTCCAGACAGTCAGCGAGCCACTTCAGAATTGGTACACCGAAGGATCTCCCGTTCTTATTCCAAAGAAAGAAGAGTCTAAGCCAGTAGAGGATATGTAGGTTTTCTTTTGAGTCTTGAGTCAGCAAACAATCTGTCTTTGTTTAAGTATTTCATTTGTTGAGTCATTTAGAGTTGTCGTAAGTGTTGTTTTGTTGTTTCAGAGTCTTCAATTAGTGATTGGTACTTTCTTTATTTTCTCGCAGAGATTATACCCATTGTCTTCGCGCCTTTTTGTCTCTTAATGTGTGTGGCATGGAAATAGACCCTAGAGACGCTGATATCCCTCCCGAGCTCGTTGAGCAAAGGAATAAAGGGATAGCACAACCAATTACAGAAGAACTAGAATCAATTAATCTAGGGACGAATGAATTGCCAAAAATAATTAAAATTGGTACAACACTTTCCCCTTTTGAAAAAGAGCAATTGGTTGAGTTGTTGAGAGAGAATCTTGAAGCATTCGCCTGGTCTTATGAAGATATGCCCGGAGTAGACACAGACATAGTACAGCATCACATTCCGACCAATCCTGACATGAAGCCTGTTAAGCAGAAGTTGAGAAGACTGAAGCCTGAGTGGGCATTGAAGATAAAAGAAGAGGTGATCAAGCAGATAGAAGCTAAGTTCCTTAAGGTTGTGGAGTACCCTGAATGGCTTGCAAATATAGTACCAGTTCCAAAGAAAGATGGCAGAGTGCGTATGTGTGTAGACTTTCGTGATTTGAATAAGGCATGCCCTAAGGATGACTTTCCACTACCACACATTGACGTGTTAGTTGATAGTACCGCAGGGCACGCTCTTCTTTCTTTCATGGATGGTTTCTCAGGTTACAATCAGATCAAGATGGCACCAGAAGATATGGAGAAAACGTCCTTCATCACTCAGTGGGCGACCTATTGTTACAAAGTAATGCCGTTCGGGTTAAAGAATGCAGGGGCGACTTATCAGAGAGCTGCTACCACCTTGTTGCATGACATGATACACAAAGAGGTCGAGGTTTACGTCGACGACATGATTGTCAAGTCTAGGGATAGGGAAGGACATGTAGCTGTGCTCAGAAAGTTCTTCGATCAAATCATAAAGTACAAGCTTCGCCTCAACCCTCAGAAATGTGCTTTTGGAGTCACTGCCGGAAAGCTGCTAGGCTTCATGATAACACAGAGAGGAATTGAAGTGGATCCAAGCAAGATCAAAGCCATCCTGGAGATGCCGCCGCCCAAGAATGAGAAGGAGATCCGAGGTTTCCTAGGAAGATTGCAATACATAAGCCGGTTCATAGCTCAACTCACTACCATGTGTGAGCCCGTTTTCAAGCTACTAAAGAAAGGAGAATCAAAAGAATGGAATGAGGAATGCCAGAAAGCTTTTGAAGCCATTAAACGCTACTTAAGCAATCCACCGATACTGGCTCCACCTAGAGAAGGAGAGCCGCTGTTGCTGTACTTAACCGTCACAGAAACTGCTATGGGGGCAATGCTTGCACAATATTTGGAAGAGTCAAGGAAAGAGAATGCCATCTACTATCTGAGAGAAAATGACAGACTATGAGGTGAACTACAACGCTGTGGAAAAGACTTGCGTGGCATTGGTGTGGGCCTCCCAAAAACTCCGCCATTACATGCTATCTTTCCAGGTGTTTCTCGTTAGTCGCATGGATTCACTCAAATATTTACTTGAAAAGCCAATGTTGACCTATCGTACTGCACGATGGTTAATGTTGTTATCTGAATTTGATATCAAGTATGTGGTACAAAGCTCGATAAAAGGGAGAGTCATTTCAGAACATTTGGTAGAAAATCCAGTTTCAGAAGGAGATGGCATTGAATAAGGGTTCCCCGATGAGGACATATTGGAGATAGAAAAGAAGCCATGGAAAGTCTACTTCGACGGGGCTGCAAATAAAAGGGGCTTCGGCATAGGAGTCTTGTTGATTTCTCCTGATGACGCCCACACCCCTCTGGCAATGAAGTTAGGGTTCGAGGCCAAACAACATCACCGAATATGAAGCTTGCATTCTAGGGTTGGAAGCAGCCTTAGAGTTGGGAGTTGAAGAATTAGAAGTGTACGAAGACTCAGCCTTGATTATCTGCCAAATCAAGGGAGAATGGAAGACTCGAGACGAGAAGTTGTTACCCTATCATGCTTATCTAGAAGCACTTACCAAAGAATTCGACAAAATAGAGTTCCACTACTTGTCAAGGGTAAAGAACCGCTTTGCTGATGCTCTTGCTACACTTGCGTCCATGGTGGAAATCCCAGAAGGCGGAAATGTTCGTCCACTCGTGATTGAAAGAAGGAAAGAGCCAGTGTACTGCTGCAGTATTCAGAATAGTCAAGTGACAGATGGGCGTCCGTGGTTCTATGACATCCAAAGATTCGTAGAGAAAAGGAATATCCTGAAGGAGCTTCAAAGGTTGACAGGCATACGCTGAGAAGATTGGCTATCCACTACATCATGTGCGGAGGAAAGCTATACAGACGATCCTATGACGGCATCCACTTGCTCTGTGTGACAGAAGAAGAAGCTCAAAGAATAATTGAAGAGGTACATGAAGGAGCAGGGGCACCTCACATGAATGGTTATATGCTAGCTAAGAAGATTGCTCGTCTCGGTTACTATTGGACCACCATGGAAAGAGATTGTCATCTGCATGTCAAGAAGTGCCATAACTGTCAAATCTTTGCCAATGTTCAACACCTTCCATCAATGCCCTTGAATACTATCATCCCCTTGGCCCTTTTCAACCTGGGGAATAGATATCATTGGAAAGATCCATCCAAAGTCAAAGGAAGGTCATGAGTTTATCTTGGTGGCAATAGATTACTTTACTAAGTGGGTAGAGGCGAAGTCCTACAAAACCTTAGGGTCAAAGCAAGTGGCCCATTTCATTAAGACCCACATTATCTGTCGATATGGGGTTCCGCATGAGATCATATCAGATAATGGACAACACTTCCGAGGCGAGGTAGAAGAGATCTTACAGAAGTACAGCATCCGAGTTCACAAGTCTTCCCCTTATAGGCCACAGACAAATGGAGCAGTTGAAGCAGCTAACAAGAACGTAAAGAATATGCTACAGAAGTCAGCTAAATGATTGGTCAGAAAGGTTGCCACTCGTCTTGTGGAGTTATCGCACTTCAATAAGATCTTCTACAGGTGCTACACCGTACTCGTTAGTCTATGGCATGGAAGCGGTACTCCCAATCGAGTTAGAAATTCCTTCTCTTAGAGTAATAATGGAAGACCAACTATCTGAAGTGGAATGGGTAAGAAACAGATATGATGAGCTAGTTCTGCTTGATGAAAGGCGTTTGAATGCTTTGTACCATGTCCAAGGTTATCAGCGCAGAATAGCTAGAGCTTTCAACAAGCGCGTCAAAGATCGTGGTTTAAAAGATGGAGACATAGTGTTGAAAGAAATCCGCGCACCTATCTTTGATCCAAGGGGCAAGTTCAGGCCTAACTGGGGTGGTCCCTACATCATAAAGGAGATATTACCGGGAGGAGCAGTTCGAGTGATGGATTTGGATGGAATAGAGTTCTCTCAACCAACCAATTTAGATCAACTCAAGAGATACCATGTGTAAAGCTTGATAGGTTGAAAACCTGTAAGGGCGGCCTAAGCAAAAGAAAAGCATGAACTACGAGGGCCTGATTCTCCATCATTCAAAAAAAAAAAAAAATGTTTACAAACATGATGGAGATACGTAGGCAGCTGTTAACACCCCATTTTGTACCGCCTAAATATTTCAAATCCACCTCGTTAAGCCCAATGATGAAGGGTGACCCAAATCGAATAACTAACAAGCAATCCTTGAAAAGCTAATGTGATCGCAGCCGGAGCCTGGCCCAAAGAGTTGAGAAGCCCAGTCCAACCCTTTATGCGTACGCAGTATCCTAATGTGCGTACGCACATTACATTTGTGCGTACGTAGGATATTTTCCAGAATTCGAATCTTCCCTCCATTTCCCTCTATTACCTTATATGGATCGAACTTGCCTTGATCCAACCTGTGACGGCTGGAGAAGCCAGAAACCCTAATCTACCTACCACCAAAACCCTAATACCTTGCCTATATAAAGACTACTTTCTCATATGATGAGGGGATCCTGGACCACCACTTGAAAAGCTCGATAAAACCCTAAGGACTCTTAACCTGAAACAAAAAGGGCGGCGGCTGCGATTACGGAGGCTCGGAGGGGAGATTCTTGCTAGTGCATTCATTGGGATTCACCCAAAACCTGAGGGTAACGTCTTTTATGATTCAGTTCTTTGAATGTTAGAATAATCATTAATTATTCCTCCTAGCATGTTTTTTTATCATGCGTATTTTCATTGAATGCCGTGACTTCAGATTTATTCAAGTGCTTTCAATCAAATGTTGCATGACCGGATCTACACTTTATATTATGTTCTAGCATGTTTAGTATCATTTAAATATGTCTTTGCATGTTAATCAATGTAATGTTTAAAGTGCATAAATTCGCGGTTAGATTCAGGGTGTAATGATATTTGCATGTAATTAGGATTCTGTAATCTGGATTAAAATAGCATGTGCAATTTCAGCATGTTTCTGTTATTTTCGAATCTGCCATGAAATATGCGTACGTATAAATTAGATGTGCGTACGCACCTTGTGTTTGTGCGTACGCATATATATGATGCTGTACTAACCCATTTTTTCTGCAGACAGCGATAAATCCTTCTTCTCTTCTTCTTTCACAGCCACTGTTTATTCTGCGCACTAATTTTATTTTCTGTTTAGTTATTTATTTATATGTTTTTATTCACATAATGTCATCCTGTGTGCCATTTGTTGTTTGAGATATCTGTCGCATGAATAGGGGTTGAACCCAATTGATCTTTCTCGTTAATTAAAGCCAATAAAATGCGTGTGGAGGCCGGATTCAGCCGGGCGTTGTCGGGTGCCTAACACCTTCCCGACAACGTACCTTAACTCCGAACCTTGAT
This sequence comes from Liquidambar formosana, assembly GCA_039720395.1. NCBI lineage: Eukaryota > Viridiplantae > Streptophyta > Magnoliopsida > Saxifragales > Altingiaceae > Liquidambar > Liquidambar formosana. Next base: position 23,784,959 of record CM077834.1, on the reverse strand, counting down.
TCTCTTGGTAATGACGAGTGGGCCTCTTGCTAGGGGTCAATCGGTTCCCGGGGCCCAACCGGGTGGCGACTCCCTCTCCGCCCTAATCACACCCGTGGTTAGCGGCATACTCCCGAGCCGGCGTGGTTCAGGACGCGGCGCTCACATTGGCGACTCCACTGGGGAATAGAGAGTTAGACTCCGAAGTATTTTATTGGCTTTAATTAATAAGAAATTTTAATTGGGTGAAACCACAATTGCACACACGCACGACCTTGGCACCTCATTACCCCTCGATGGAAGTCTGATTAGAGACCCGGGATCCACTCGATCTTATGGGCAACTCGGCTCAGCACCATCAGCCCACGGCCTGTGCCACTAACCTGTGATAAGTTAGTGAGTACGTTAACGGGATGCTCTTTGAGCACCCTAGCCTGGGTAACCCTTGAAGGAGACACCCCACTCTGACCCACCACACTAGTAACCCCCGAGGCTCTTGCCTAACTTTGTGTGAATGTGTGTTGCATCGCATGTCATGTTGCATTCATTTCTTAGCACGGGTATGGGACGAGGCCCACTTTAATGTGGATTTTCTAAGTTCGAGCTCATTTGAGGGAAGATTGTGCGACAATGTAATTGGACCTAGGCCCGTCGGACGAAAAAAAAAAAAAAAAAAAAAAAAAAAAAAAAAGGTCTGTTAGGCCTATAGTCCAAGAGAGTGGTAAGAAGTGTGTCTTGGGCTCGAACAAAGGAAATTTACATGCAAGGTGGACCTACTGGTAGTAAAGGACTAGGACCTATACGGAATGTCCATAACCTTCTAAGCTGGGCCGAAGTCCAAGCACCATTGTGTCCAAAGCCCAGCGAGAGGAAAGTGAGATAAATTTGTAATGGGACCAAACCCTCAAAAAAAAAAAAAAAAAAAAAAAAAAAAGAGGAAGAGGTTTGGATCCCAAATGAGAGCATTGTAATGGGCCAAGGATGAGATGGTGCTTTTGACTTCACAAGAGAGGTCTACCTGTCATCGAACCTTTGAAGATTTAGTAAACATGATAGGGTTTGGTGATAAGGTACGACATGGGTAAGAGACTTGAAAGAAAACTTTAAAATTGGGGGAAGTACTCATTCGCGCTCATTCTCCTTTCAGCAAGATTGATTCGGCACTAAGAACGGCATTTGGTTGTGTTTGGGCTCGATCTCCGACCACCAACAGACTTAGGAGGGTTGCGATAAGCAGAATGGCAGAGCAAGTAACTTTAGCTGATATCCTTGAACAGATGAGAAGCGACAAGGCCGAGATGAGGGGCTTCATGAATGAGATGAGAGATCGTGTTACCAAGCTGGAAAAGGGGAAAGGAAAGTCAGGAGAAGAAGAACAACCTGAGACTGAGGAAAAAGGGGAACCTAAGGGAAATGAAGAGGAACACCCGAGATGGGAAGATGACGACTACGAGGATTATCTAAAGAGGAAAGAGGCCAAAGAAAAGGACGCCCGGGTGGAGAAACTGGCAGCGGAGAATGCTGACATGAAGGCTCGGATGGACCGAATGCAGACGGCATGGCAAAAATCGCAAGGCATGGATGACTACATGTACTCCATGGCAGGAATCACAACCGAGTCGAAGGTGCAGCTTCCCCCGAAATTCAAGATAGCTGATTATGAGAAGTTTGATGGCACTGGCGACCCCAAACAGCACTTGCGCCAGTACCTGAGCATCGCTAAGATGAGGGGGTTAACCCCCGACCAAGTTTTGTACGCCTTCCCTTTGTCTCTCTCGTCAGATGCTTCGAAATGGTACTACGCCCTTGACCCAAAGGTCTCAGACTCTTGGGAACAACTCGCTTCGGAATTCGCCAACAAGTACGCTTACAACACTATGCTGGATGTCACCTTGAGGGACCTGGAGATGACAAGGCAGAAATCAGACGAGACGTTTTCTGAGTTTTTGACCCGCTGGAGAGCTAAAGCCGTCAAAATGGTAAATAGACCCACGGAAATTGACCAGATAAACATTATCCTGAGGAATTTGACGCCCGTTTACTTCGACCGCATGCTGACCTCTTCGGTTATGAATTTTGAACAGTTATATCAGTGTGGGACTCGCATCGAAGATGCCATTCATCGTGGTCAGGTGGACAGGCAAAAGAAGACATATGGTTCCGGTACCAGCAGTGGAAACGGAGGCAACAGGATGGGTGGTGGGACCCAAATACAGGCCACGGTAGGGGCCGTCCAACAGGCCCAAGCAGCACAGAAACCTCCGAGAGTGTACCATGACCTGGGAGTCCCATTGTCAAAGGCTTTGACCAATTTGAACAAAAGAGGGCATCTAAAGCCATTGGAACCTAGGGCGCTACCCAACCCTATTCCCCCGCACTGGAGACAGAATGAGTTTTGCGATTTCCACCAGCGCATCGGCCACAGAACCGATAATTGCATGCGTCTGAAAAATGAAATCCAGGATTTAATTGATTCAGGAAAACTACCACCACCAAGTAACGACAAGCCAAACATACAGAATAACCCGCTCCCGGATTTCAGAAATACACCGCCCCCGGCATTTATGAATTTGATCAGTTGTGCGGATAAGGTCGAGGATCCGTCCGAGTTTATTCTAATGATAGGTACAAAGAAAGCTCCCTGGGAAGATTATGATAGTGAAGAAGAGGATATTTGGGCAGAAATGAAAAAGGATTCCATGCACCTGACTCGCTCCGGGAGACATTTCAAGCCCGGATTTCTGGAAGCAGATCACCCGGGCAGAGAAATGAGACAAGAAGCAGACATCGAGAAGGTAAGAGAGAGAATGGGGCGTCTGGGAGAAGGAGAAGAGGAAGATCGGGTCTTGAAACAGCTGAAAAAGACGCAGGCGAGCATAAGCATTTGGGGTTTGATTACTGCCTCAAAGAAGCATCGTCAAGCTCTGCTGGACGCTTTAGCGCAAAAGGAGGTGCCAATGGAAACTACCCCTGAACAAGTGTTGTCCCTCATGGGGGTAAGCTCGATGAACAAAGCCGTGATGACCTTCTCCCAAGAGGATTTGCCAGTTGAAGGGTTCGAGCATGCGAAGCCGCTATATATCACCGTAGAATGTAAAGACCTAAAGATACCGGTAGTTCTGGTCGATAATGGGTCGGCATTGAATGTCTGCCCAATGCGTACTACAACAAAATTGGGAATAACAGAGGAAAATCTCTCACCATCCGCAGTAACAGTCAGAGGATATGATAATGGTTGTAGGAATGTGATGGGGACTTTCAAGATAATGTGCAAAGTGGGGCCAGTGGAATCGACAGTGGAGTTTTGTGTCATGGACATCCCTGCCAACTATAACTTGCTGTTAGGAAGGACTTGGCTACACCCTCTACAGGCGGTCCCTTCCACTGTACATCAAAAAATCAAGTTGCCTTGGGGTGGAGGCGTTCTGGTAATTCACGGGGACAGGGAAATCACCGAGCAGGTCTTGGGAATAAAAGAGGAAAGCAACGAGATGGAATGGAGGGGCTTCGAATTCATACAAGTGATTGACAGAGCAGATGTAGGAAAGGAGAAAGTATCCCCAGATTTTGGGGAAAACATCAACCACATCGTGGCCCACATCATGAAGAAATTTGGATACATGCCTGGCATGGGGTTGGGAAAAAGAGGAGATGGCATCACGGAATTCCCAGAATTTCATATGCAGAACAATCGTAGGGGACTCGGGTACACAGGCGAGAACAAGAAACATTTTCCCAAAAATGCTGATACGCTTAACGGAAATTTCATAAAGGAGGGAGAGGATTTCCCTTATTGTGGATTCTCTGAACCGTGGGTGAATCGGAAAAGTGGGAAAAGGGAGGTGGGGCTGGAAGTGTTTTTCCAAGAGAAATTAACCCTCAGAGACACAAGCTCAGAGACTGCTAAGACCTCTGAAGAACGAGATTGGGTTGAAAATGTGGATCAGGCAAGCTGGGATCTCCTATTGTCAGCTGGAAGCAATGAAGACGTGCAGGTTTTAAGTAAGAATGCTGGGACTGTTAACCCCTCCGAGTTCATCTCTGCGGCGGATGGGAACACTAGTGCTTGGGTCTGGGAACACGAGGCTGAAATCACTTATAATGTCAAAATAAATAAGAAGTCTGTCAAACTAGGGTATGGGAATGAGTCTGTCGCAAAAAAATCCACTGATGTAACCCAAATTTCTGATGATGCAATAAAATCTGATTTTGCTTATTCGAATGAGTCCCCCAATGACGAGGCTAATCCAATGCATGACCTTCTAAATCCAAATGAATTAGCCAATAAGAATCAAGATGGGAAAATCGAACCTATCAAAGAAGAAACTATTATCATTAATATAGGCACCACAGAAAACCCAAAAAATATACAAATTGGCTCTACCCTAACTATGCATGAACAGGCAAGCCTATCGGCCCTTTTACGAGAATTTCAAGACGTGTTCGCGTGGTCATATGAGGACATGCCTGGCATAGACCCAGAAATCGCTCAGCATCACATTCCCATTCAAGATGGAGCGAAACCAGTAAAGCAGAGATTGAGGAGAATGTCACCAGAATGGTCATTGAAGGTCAAGGAAGAGGTTACGAAGTTATTAAAGGTGGGGTTTATAAAAGCCGTGGACCAAGCCGACTGGATAGCAAACATAGTACCTGTGCCAAAGAAGGACGGACGGGTGCGAGTCTGCATAGACTATCGGGATTTAAATAAAGCTTGTCCAAAAGACGATTTTCCATTACCACACATAGATGTTCTGGTAGACAATACCGCAGGGAGTGCATTAATGTCATTTATGGACGGTTTCTCGGGGTATAATCAGATACGGATGGCACCAGCAGATATGGGCAAAACGACCTTTACCACCGGATGGGGCACTTATTGCTACACGGTCATGCCGTTTGGGTTGAAGAACGCTGGAGCCACCTACCAAAGGATGGCCACTACTTTATTGCATGACATGATGCACCAAGAGGTTGAGGTGTACGTGGATGATATGATTGTAAAAGCAGAAACTCGAGACGGACATCTGGAAAACCTGAGAAAGTTCTTCAAGCGGATACGAACATACAGTTTAAGGTTGAATCCCCAGAAATGTACTTTTGGGGTCACATCGGGGAAGTTACTGGGGTATATCGTGAGCAGCAGAGGTATCGAAGTGGATCCGCTCAAGGTAAAGGCGATTTTAGAGATGCCACCCCCTAGTACCGAAAAGGAAGTCAGAGGGTTCTTAGGAAAATTGCAGTACATAAGCCGGTTTATCGCGAAGCTCACCCCAACATGCGAACCAATCTTTAAGTTACTCAGGAAGGGAGAGCCGAAGGAGTGGAATGAACAATGCCAGGAAGCCTTTGACACCATCAAGAGATATTTACTAAACCCACCAGTATTGGTCCCTCCTCGCCCTGGGAGGCCTTTACTATTATACTTGTCTCTTTTTGAGGAAGCCCTGGGGAGTATGTTAGCGCAGGAGGACGACCGAAGCTGCGAACGAGCCATATACTACTTAAGCAAGAAGCTGCAGGGGTATGAGGCAAGATATAATGCCATAGAAAAATCTTGTTTCGCCTTGGTTTGGGCCGTGCAAAGATTGAGACACATCTTGTCGAGTTTCGAGGTTTGGGTTATAGCCAGGATGGACCCGCTCAAGTATCTGTTTGAAAAGCCCGTGCTGAACGGGCGGTTGTCGCGATGGTTAGCTCTACTGGCCCAGTTTGAACTAACATATGTCACGCAAAAATCCATCAAAGGGAGGGCCATCTCGGAATATTGCGCTGAGAATCCAATCCCGGGGCAGGCATTGAACGATGAATTTCCTGATGAAGATCTCTTTGTTATAGATTGCGTTGGACCTTGGAAGATGTACTTCGATGGAGCCTCTAATCAATATGGAGATGGAGTGGGAGTTCTTTTAATTACCCCGGATGGGTCTCATATGCCACTGTCGTTTAAATTGAACTTCCCGAACTCGAATAACACAGCAGAGTACGAAGCATGCATTGCAGGTCTAGAGGCACTATTGGTACTAGGGGCAGAGGAGGTAGAAGTATACGGGGATTCAGCTTTAGTAATTTCCCAAGTTCAGAGAATTTGGAAGACCCGAGAAGAGCATTTAAAACCCTATCAGAGTTACTTAGAGAAGTTGGCACAGAAATTCCGAAGGATAACGTTTACCCCGCTTCCTCGAATCCACAACCAGTTCGCGGATGCATTAGCAACCCTAGCTTCGCTTATGCGGATACCCTGCGGAACCCAGATAGAACCATTGGTCGTCCAGCAAAAGTCTAGGCCAGCGCACGAGGAAACGATTGCATTGATTGACGGGGAACCAGATGACGGATATCCTTGGTACCATGATGTTTGGAACCTCTTAGGGAAAGGGGAATACCCAGTAGGGGCCGATAAGAAAGGACGTAGGGCATTACGATTGTTCGCTACACAGTTCATCGTTTGTGGGGGAAAATTATTCAAAAGATCCTACGACGGAATTCATCTGTTGTGTGTTGATCAGAATGTCGGGGAAACTTTAATGAAAGAGATTCACGAGGGGGAATGCGGGACACACATGAACGGAAGAATGTTAGCCAAAAAGCTTATGAGGTTGGGATACTATTGGAGCACCATGGAGAACGATTGCGTAAAATATGTTCGGAGATGTCATCAGTGCCAGGTATATTCCAGTTCCAACTACATGCCACCAGTTGCGTTGCATCAGTTGAGTGCTCCTTGGCCATTCTCTGCCTGGGGCATAGATATTATCGGAGAAATCAAACCAGCTGCCACGGGAGGATACAAGTACATCTTAGTGGCTATTGATTATTTCACCAAGTGGGTAGAAGCGGCTGCCTACACAGAATTGAAGTCCAAGCAAGTGGCTAAGTTCATAGAAGCCAACATTATCTGTCGTTATGGGGTACCACATGAGATCATCTCAGATCACGGCACACAATTCGAGGATGAGGTCAAGCGCATGTTTGAGAAATACAAAATCCAGCACCATCAGTCTTCCCCTTATAGGCCACAAACCAATGGAGCTGTCGAAGCCGCCAACAAGAACGTTAAGACCATCTTGGAAAAGACGGCCGTGACTTACAAAGATTGGGCTGAAAAGTTGCCATATGCATTGTGGGGATATAGGACATCCATAAGAACCTCCACGGGAGCAACCCCATACTCACTGGTGTACGGGATGGAGGCCGTTTTGCCTGTAGAAATGGAAGTGCAGTCGCTACGTGTAGCGATAGAAAGTGAAATTCCAGAAGTGGACTGGATACGGGAAAGGTATGAGCAGTTGGCATTTTTAGAAGAGAAGAGGTTAAAAGCGTCCTATCATGTGCAAGGTTACCAACGCCGTGTGGCCCGAACTTTTAACAAAAGAGTTAGACCACGGAACCTGAAAGAAGGAGATCTGGTACTTAAGGAATTTCGGGCACCAGTGTTTGACCCCCGCGGAAAATTCAAGCCAAACTGGATGGGGCCTTACGTCATTAAGACAATCCTTCCCGGAGGTGCCGTTAAGCTCATGGACAGTGATAGTAATGAGTTCACCCATCCAATCAACATGGATAGGCTTCGCAAGTATTATGTGTAGGGAGGAGTGCCAACTTTGTATAATGCGGTGCTCATGTTAATATAATAATTCTTCATTGATAATGGTAAAGACCAGTACATCTTTTGATGCTTATTCGTTAAACTCATAAAAGAAAAAAAAAGGGGGAAATGCATAAATGAAACCAAGTCATCCGGGCTCATTCACTAAGTAGAATCATCCTTCGCCCTCTTGCTTGCCCCCTCTTCATCTTCAGCATCCCTCTTCCGCTTGTATGTCTCTTCAGCCTCCACTTCTCTCTCCATGTCAGCAGCTAGCCATGTGTAGTAACTTCCTGACGGGCTGATCACTTTGGGGGCTGAGATACGCCAATATACGGCTTGGTTGTGCCACTCATCCTCAATACGCTCCACTACCCTAGGGGACCATGGACAAGTATACCCAAGATGCCAATACTTGATAGATTCTTGCTTTTCCCCATACTGGCGATGAATACGGAGGGGGGAGTAAAAAGAGACTTCCTTAAGACCAACCATCATGACACAGTAAGAGAGCACGAGCTTCTTCACAGCGTAAGTGACTCGCCACCAGGGGCAGTACCATAAGATCGCGTGGCAAGGAATGGTATCCAGCATCTCTCGGGACTCCTCGACAGACGGGAAAGGGGCTTGCAGCTTTCGGTAACGATAGTGCTGAGGATGATAAGTCCAGACGCTCATCTTTGGCTCAGCAATTAACCGCAGGCGTTCATACAGCCAGATCTGCGAAAAGAAGAGAAGCAGGAGTTATAAATATGCGTACGCACATTTAAATATGCGTACGCACATTTAGTATGTACGTACGCACATTTAGGCAAATTCCAGTAAAAGAAAAAAAAAAACGATAACAGGCGGGAAAGACGGGGGATCTCTCGGGAACCTGCAGTAAGAGGGGACTGCCATCGAAGGAGAAGCTCTCGGTGCGCACTACTCGATCCAGACCATTGAGGGTACCGGCAAGAATCATCATACTCGGATTGAAACTTTTTATCTCAGTGAGAGAACGAACAATGAAGGTCTCTATCTTGTTCTGCTCCTCCAAAAAGAAAAGGGTGGCCAAGGCACAAATGCACGCGGCACGCAGGTAAAAGACGCGAGCCTCCCCGGTGGGCATTGGGCGGTTGATAAAATACTGCGACAAGGAAAGGACGTCGATGCGAAAATCCTTCACCCATTGCTTCACCAGCCTCGTAGAAAGTCCGAGAAACCGAGCAACCTCATCTGCAGCGACCTTTTCCGTAACCGGCACGAGCAAACCATTGAAGGCAGTACGACCGAGTATCCCGCCAAAATCCTCGATGGTCGGACACAGCTCGTTACAGTTGAACCGGAACACATGGCGAGACGGGTGCCAAAATTCAGCAGCCACGTGAAGGAAAGGATAGTTAACATCCACCTGACAGTAATGAAAGATGCACGGCAGGCCAAAGAGTTCGTTGAATTCGGCCTTGGCCGAATCACTAAAGGACGTTAGCCACCGGGTAATCGCTTTGTTAAGTTGGGAGGCCTCCATGGATTCTAACTCGTGAAGAAGGAGGCGCAAGGTCGGGCTTGGGTTTATAGGCAGTACCAGGGTTTCCTGGTTTCGTTTTTGGAAAGTTTGAAAATAAGGAAGTAAGGTAAATGTGCGTACGCACATTTCAAAGGTACGTACGCACATTACTTTTGTGCGTACGCATATTTGATACCAGCATACGGTATGTGCTTACGCGCATGTGTTTTATGCGTACGCACATTTTGTGCGATTGTTTGAAGGTGTTTTGGTGCGGTTTCTAGCTCTTCGGGTATTTAACGCGTCAGCTTGCTTCGTAATATTGATGGGATGGTCGAACTCATAGCACAATTGAAACATAACAAGACAAGGATATAAGTTTCTAAGTTATCCACGCAAGAAAGGGAAGGAGAAATGAGTAAACATGAGTATACAACCCCAAGTGTAAAGTTTAAAACAAGTCTGATCCAAGAAATAAAAAAGAAACAACACAGTCAAAAGTCCGAGGCAGCATCGCTACCCTCGCCACCATCATCATCATCGCCGCTCTCAGCATCCTCACCATGACCCTCCGCCTCCTCCCGAGCTATGACTAGCTGAAGGGACAGATCCGTCACCATCAGCTTCAGGCTGCCCACCAAATGGACCAGGTCTGACACCTCCGGGATAGTCGGCTATCCAAAATAAACAAGGATGGGATCACGTTAGGACATGCATAGCATTTTAACATGTTTTCAAATACAGGGTAAGATGTTGCATACCGCACGGACACCCTCAGGCATGGGATAGCCGAGACAGGAGGACGCCCTGGGAACCATCCGCTCCCCTGGAACACCCCTCGTCTCATGAAAGGGCACGTACCATCCCGGGTACACAGGATCCGCGGCTCCGGAAGATGACGCATGTGGGTCCTACAGCAAAGCACGTCATCAGATCAGATAACAGGATTAAAGTGAAAAAGAAGAAAGAGCAGGATATTGACCCACCGTCGAGGGCATGGAAAGGCTCGGCATGAGCTGCTCTCTGGCAAAAAGCTCGTAATCAAAATCCTCCCCCATCAGTCTGTCTGTATACGCGATCCCACCCCGCCAGACGGCCAAATCCTCGTCACCGCACTGGTAAGGGAATGCAATATACGGGGGAGGATCCAACGGCACGCGAGGGATCACGCCCATGTCGGCGTCGAACTGCCAAGCTACCCTCTCAGCCAGATAGAAAGAACGGGCGCCGGCGTACTCGAACACCTGTGACACTGAGGTGAGCTCCCACGCCGCAGTGTCGTGCTCAACTGGGGGCAAAGGTGCCTCATCCTCCCAGGGGCGGGGAACGATCTACGAACACATGAGGAATCAGGAAGAGGAATGAAAGAAAACAAAGAAGCGCAGGATTGTGTAGTGATTCTTACCCTCTCGACCACCATCTCGTCGAGGAACCTGCGGGAGCTCAGATGCTGCCGCATACTCACTGCGGGGACTCCCTCCTCCTCAACCTCCTTCCGGAGGTACCTATGAACCCATAGCTGTGGCACAATAAGAACGCAAGTGAGCTGATAGAATAAAACATCATAAGCAAAAAAGATACACAAACGAGGGAAGATAAAGAATCTTACCACCCACACTCTCCAATAACTAAGCATGGAGTTGATAGCACCCCTGCTCAGTGAATCCATGGCGGAAATCAGATGGGCGTAAATGGCGGCGCCCCAGCAGAAACGATCGGCTGTCCCCAGATCCTCCAAGGCCAGCAACCACCCAAAGGAGACAGTCTGTGAAGAGTTGGGGACCAGATAGGCCCCCAAGAGGAACATGATGTAAGCTCGCGCCATGTGGGCTCGGTGCTCGGGGGTATCCTGCGGGTAGGAGAGGTACGCATCATATAGACCGGGGCAGTAAATGGAAGAACCAGTAAAGGCTATGCCCAGCAGCCGCACTGAAATCTCTGCTCGCTCGTCTGCATCATGATCAAAGGAGAAAGGCTCCCCAGTCATACGCAGCCCGGACAACCGATAGAAATCGTAAGGGGTCATCGTCAGCTCTCGCCCTCCGATATGCAATGTATGCGTGGTATCCCACCACCTCTCAGCTAGGCAGTGGACTATCGCCCTAGGAGTGCGCACGTTCACGTCAGCCGTGATCGCAGAAAAACCGACGGCGTTGACCAGAGCTCTGGTCTCGCCGGTGAGCCGATTCCACCAAGCGCCTGTCTTGGTGAAACTGCCCCTCGTCACAAGCTCAGGTGGAAGCTGCCACAAGAAAAGTCACAGGTAAGTATACAGCACAGGTACGCGTTACATGTGTTCTGTTTGCACAATAAAGGTACGTACATTTAAAAATATGCGTACGCACATTTACATGGTCATGATTTGTAAATAGGCGTACGCTTCAATTAAATATGCGTACGCACATTTTGGAGACCATACCTGTTCATTACACCAAGGCGCGTACGCATAAAGGAAAGTGCGTACGCGTTTTATGTTCAGCTGCAGTTTTGCATTTTGTAAATGTACGTACGCATGGAACAAATACTGCGTACGCACATTTACTGTTCAATTTCACCATCGTTCCCATAGTTTCCCGCCCCCACCACAGTCGATCAAGGTCACGTTTTTTCCTCACACCAGGTCACTCAAATCATTCGGCATTAACATTCTTTTGTTGTTCATAGCAGATTTCGCATTATGTTCGAATGAAAAGCAAAAGCGTAGTTTCGGGTTTTGAGGGAGCATACCAGTCCTTGGCGTGCGTAGTGGGAGAGGTGCTCTTTAGGACGATGCACGACCCTCATCACCTCATTCACGATGCGCTTCGGAGCCCATCGCTTCACCGCCGGCTTGCCCTCCTCGCCGCCTTGCGCGCCCTCACGCCGTGCTCGTTTGGGAGCCATTCTTTTGTTGTGGGTATCGAAGGATGAGAAGGAGTAAGGTTTGATAAGAGAGAAGAGAGGGATGTAGGGTTTTATGCGAGGGAAGAGAGAGAGAGAGAGAGAGAATCGTGGGTGAGAAGTTTCCGGAGAAAATGGAGGAGGGGTGTCGGTTTCGTAGAGAAGAAGAACAGTCCAGGCGAAACGGCGTCGTTCTGTTTTTATTTTTCTGACATCAAGTAAATATGCGTACGCACATTCACTTTATGCGTACGTGTATTTATTTCCCACGTACGCGCTTTAGTTTTATACGTACGCGCTTTTTATGACAGACCCCCTGTTGCTACTCAAGGCATGTGAATCATGCCACGTACAAGTCACTCGACCATACCTTGAGTGTTCAGTGCCGCGTTTCAAAATTCGGCTCATCAGGTCATGATCAGAAATCCCACTCGCAAATTTTCCGTTATCAATTCGACCCGCGAATTGTCCGTTATCTGAAATTCCACCCGCGAATTTCCCAATTCCACCCGTGAATTGTCCGTAATCAGAAATTCAGCCCGCGAATTTCTCGATTCTACCTGTGAATCATCCGTTATCAGAAATTCAGCCCGCGAATTTCTCAATTCCACCCGCAAATTATTCGTTATCAGAAATTCAGCCCGCGAATTTCTCGATTCTCCCTGTGAATCGTCCGCGAATTTCTCAATTTCACCCGTGAATTGTCCGTTATCTGAAATTCCACCCGCGAATTTCCCAATTCCACCCGTGAATTGTCCGTAATCAGAAATTCAGCCCGCGAATTTCTCGATTCTACCTGTGAATCATCCGTTATCAGAAATTCAGCCCGCGAATTTCTCGATTCTCCCTGTGAATCGTCCGCGAATTTCTCAATTCCACCCGTGAATCGTCCGTTATCCGAAATTCATCCCGCGAATTTCTCGAGTCCACCTGTGAATCGTCCGTTATCAGAAATTCAGCCCGCGAATTTCTCGATTCCGCCCGCGAATCAGTTAATCCGCAGCCTCAATTCAACTCATTACTGTTTTTACGGACTTTCTCGTGCCCCGAAAAGTCAATACCACGCATAAGAACTACGTTAGGTCTGATCTCTGAAAAGAGTACGTAGGAAAGCAGGCTCATTGTCTGATTCGACCTCATCTCATCTTATGCATACATCAACATTTGTTCCGAAGACTTGAAATATTAGCCGGTAAAAGTGGTCTGTTTCTGGTCTTTCAGTTCCATTCACCCAGCGAATAGAGCTGAAAGAAGGGGCAACTGTTAACACCCCATTTTGTACCGCCTAAATATTTCAAATCCACCTCGTTAAGCCCAATGATGAAGGGTGACCCAAATCGAATAACTAACAAGCAATCCTCGAAAAGCTAATGTGATCGCAGCCGGAGCCTGGCCCAAAGAGTTGAGAAGCCCAGTCCAACCCTTTATGCGTACGCAGTATCCTAATGTGCGTACGCACATTACATTTGTGCGTACGTAGGATATTTTCCAGAATTCGAATCTTCCCTCCATTTCCCTCTATTACCTTATATGGATCGAACTTGCCTTGATCCAACCTGTGACGGCTGGAGAAGCCAGAAACCCTAATCTACCTACCACCAAAACCCTAATACCTTGCCTATATAAAGACTACTTTCTCATATGATGAGGGGATCCTGGACCACCACTTGAAAAGCTCGATAAAACCCTAAGGACTCTTAACCTGAAACAAAAAGGGCGGCGGCTGCGATTACGGAGGCTCGGAGGGGAGATTCTTGCTAGTGCATTCATTGGGATTCACCCAAAACCTGAGGGTAACGTCTTTTATGATTCAGTTCTTTGAATGTTAGAATAATCATTAATTATTCCTCCTAGCATGTTTTTTTATCATGCGTATTTTCATTGAATGCCGTGACTTCAGATTTATTCAAGTGCTTTCAATCAAATGTTGCATGACCGGATCTACACTTTATATTATGTTCTAGCATGTTTAGTATCATTTAAATATGTCTTTGCATGTTAATCAATGTAATGTTTAAAGTGCATAAATTCGCGGTTAGATTCAGGGTGTAATGATATTTGCATGTAATTAGGATTCTGTAATCTGGATTAAAATAGCATGTGCAATTTCAGCATGTTTCTGTTATTTTCGAATCTGCCATGAAATATGCGTACGTATAAATTAGATGTGCGTACGCACCTTGTGTTTGTGCGTACGCATATATATGATGCTGTACTAACCCATTTTTTCTGCAGACAGCGATAAATCCTTCTTCTCTTCTTCTTTCACAGCCACTGTTTATTCTGCGCACTAATTTTATTTTCTGTTTAGTTATTTATTTATATGTTTTTATTCACATAATGTCATCCTGTGTGCCATTTGTTGTTTGAGATATCTGTCGCATGAATAGGGGTTGAACCCAATTGATCTTTCTCGTTAATTAAAGCCAATAAAATGCGTGTGGAGGCCGGATTCAGCCGGGCGTTGTCGGGTGCCTAACACCTTCCCGACAACGTACCTTAACTCCAAACCTTGATTCTCTTGGTAATGACGAGTGGGCCTCTTGCTAGGGGTCAATCGGTTCCCGGGGCCCAACCGGGTGGCGACTCCCTCTCCGCCCTAATCACACCCGTGGTTAGCGGCGTACTCCCGAGCCGGCGTGGTTCAGGACGCGGCGCTCACAGCAGCCCATAAAGTTACCTTGGGTGCGGTCCAATTGAAAAAGAAAAGAAAAGAGAAAAAAGAAACAAGGGGCATGGCAATGTATAAAGCAATTCATAAATCAAAGTTAATTGTTTGATGGCAATTCATTCAAAACTAGAGAAATTGATAATAGTTTTATTTGTAATAATTGCAAGTCTCGAAGGACTATTATTGTGCTTAACATGCTTAAAATTCAAAAAGGTTGCTAGTTCCTTGCTCTCTGAGAAGTCTTCTTTGTTCCAGCAGTCTTGTTCACTTTGGTGTCATCCTCCCTGGACCTCTTTGTATTCCCCAGTGAAGGAATCCCAATCAACTCAGCTACTTGAGCCCTCATTGTTGTTTCTTTGTGGCCAATGTCTTCAGATAACCACTTCTTGTATTCCTTGCTAAGCTCATAAGGTCCACCAGTGTTTGGTACTAAGGTAGCAGAGTTCCAACCGTTCCATCTATCCTCCATCCATTTGACCAGAGATTGAGAAACAGGTTGAACGGGGTGAACTTGCCTTGAATATGTCTGAATGGTACTCACTTGGTTGTTTGGAATTGTTTGAACTGCACCAAATTGCCGAAGGATTCGAGATGGCCAGTAAAAAGAAGTCGCTTTCAAGCCCATCAACTTGATAAGTGTACAGCCCACAGTTCGCAGGAGTACCTTTTCGTCACACTTCCAGTGAGGCACGTGCCAACAGATAGATCGCCATGAGGTGTGGTACAGCATGTCAAGCCATTCGTCAGGAGAAGCATCTGGCGGGAATTCAGGAACGCGCAGACAGAAGTGCTGAGGCCCATAATTTGCAACACGAGGAGATGATAAGAGGTTTAACCGCTCTAGCAACCACATATGAAGAAGGAGGGGGCTGCCCTCAAAGTTCGCCTCAAACCGATCCTGTACCTTGTCTAGCCCATTGAGAGTTTCCGCTAGAACCATGGGAATTATGTTTCGGGACTTAGAAAGAGGAGTTACAAGCTCACAAATTTCAATTGGTACAAACAACGTACCATTGGTGATGAGAAACCTCCCAATCAAGCAGAAAGCTAAGGCGTGCTGACGCGGTCGAGATAAAGGCAGCCCACATGACCTCCCAAGGGGCAGGAAAGATGTTGCTAGCTTGTTCAAATCTACCATGTTATCTTTTATGAAGGCCATAGCATTGTGGGTAGAGATTTCCAGAAGAGAAGCAAAAGAAGAAACATAACCTTGTCGAAGATATGGAAGGATGAAGGGCCCTGACGGTTGCACTCCGAACAGCGCGCAAAATTCCTCATGGGTGGGGCAAATTTCATTGCGATGGAAACGGAAAACATGAAGTTCAGGATCCCAAAAGTATGTAGAAGCATAGAGCATAGTCCAATTTACCTTGACTTTGGCGAGGGAATAGAGCGCATCCAAGCCATAACTCTTGAAAACCCTTTTGTCTTCCTTACTCATATTGCTGAAGCGATGTGTCAAAAAGCTATCAAAGGTCTCCATGAATTGATGTTGAATGAATAATAATGGTTTATGAACATGTGGGGGGTGTTTTTATAGGCCTTTAGGCTCAAATTTGAGTCCTAGAAGGATTAGAAGTCGAAAAAGCGTCAAAAAAGTCGCAAAACGCGTAAACAGCAAAAGTGCTCGGTAGACCGGTTGAGGCCAACCGGTCCAACCGGTTCACCAACCGGTCCAACCGGTTGGGCCCAACCGGTCACCCGAGCCCGTTTTTCGCGATTCCCTGTTTTGACCATTTTTGAGCCCCGTATGCTCTGGAATGCCAATTTTGACCATTTTGAGCCCAAATTGACTCATGTTTGAGTCAAGAGTCATGAGATTCAACCAACAAGAGATAGATATCATAATTCAAAGGTGGGGAATGCATGAACTTGGTTTTAAAAGAAAGAATTTGAAAGATAACATAAATGCCCACATAGGCTTAGTACAAGGATTTCACAAGTTAAGAGTTTCTAGATGCTTAAATTGAGTTTCCTAAACTTAAAATAAGTGTCTTCAACGCTTCCTTCATGGTCTCCTTCTCTTGCTTGGCCCTGCTTCGTCTGATGATGGAGGAGGTGGTGGAGCCGCGGCTGGGTTGTACTGAGGGAAGGAATCAATCTGCAAGTTTCCAAGAAAATAGATAATGTGAGTACCACTTTTTAAAAGAGAAAACCAAAGACTTTCAAAAGTTTTTGATTTGAGCTATTCTTACCGGGTGCGAGTGTTCGCCTGCTCTATACGCCTCTTGCCTTGATAGGCTTAGGCTCATCCTCATCATGTCCCTCCTCAAGCTGGCAGTGAGATTGATCCATTCTTGTGAATACCCAGCGGGTGTCTGTGAAAAGAGAAATTGAGTAAGAAGTGTCTAATGAATAGTTGGGGATTAAGAGAATCAAGTCAACCTTGAAACTTACAGTCTTATATCTAGGATCTATCTGAGGAACCTCATCCATCACGGGAGGTGCTATAGTCATGGGCACGATGTCACCTCTTTGGCATAGATCAATGGACCACTTAAGCTGTGGCAAAGGGGGCAGTGTGCCCCTATCCATACCCTCATCATCATCCATGTGCACCCCTGACACGCCTGAGGTAGAACCCACTGTAGAATGGTGACCACGAGCTCGCCGCCCCTGAAAAGAGTTGCACACAGTCAGCTAGGAAACACTTGCAAGGCATGTATAGGGTTGAGTATGTACTTACCCCTACGGGTGGAACCCCTACTACCCTAGGAGGCATCAGATACCTCCTACAGGAACTCTCGTAGTTCCCATTCGGAACTATGAAGTCAATCGCATCCTTGCCCCGTATAGCTTTGATTAATTCCCGCCCCTGCAAGGAGTTGGCATGTCTCATACCCTCAGGTGGCGCCATAGGAACTGCAGCTGTATTGATGTTGCCTTTTACTTGGCGCCAAACTCGCTCCCCGAGGTACCAGTAACGGCCCATAGGACCTTCTAGAAGGATCCGCTTCTCTGTCATGTCTACACACCTATGGCATTGCTCCTCAAGGGCATATTTCCATTGTGCCCATGGATCCCAGTCCACCTAATTCATGAGTTGGTGTTAAGAGAAAGAATTAAAAGAAGATGGAATTCAAAAGATAAAGCTTTAGAGATTACTTTGTCCGCAGTAATGCAAGCTAGGAATGCCCTAGCATGGGCATAGTCGTGCTTATTGTCCACCGAATCACACCTATTGTCGATGTGATAGTTGGACATCACAGGCCATGAAGGATCATTGTCAATGAGGGGGGGACGCTCAAACCCCAAGTACTCGTAGTACCAAATCTGTTTTCAAAAAGAAAATGAATTTCAAAAGGAAGTGATAATGTGTACTCATTGCAAATATTGTTAGAAAGGAAACTTGTAGGTTGATTTACCTCCCAGATAAAGGACATTCCGCAGTGGTTTGTGCTCACTCCACGCGATCTGTCGCTCATAGACCTATACAGTACAGCAAGAGCGGCGTTACCCCAGTTGTAATCGCCCATCCCCCAAACATCCTCCATGCAAGCAAGATGTCCTAAAGGAGCAACATCACCAGAGCTAGCAAAGAATATGCTAGACAACATATATAGCATAAATGCTCGGGCAAGACAAGATGGATCGGCGTCATCCTCTTCTCTTTGATCGCCAAAATGAATCTTTAGCCAAGTTCGGCGTACTCCACCCCTTTGAACAGGAACCATGGTCTCGAGTTGTTCTAGGAGATAATGGGGATCCCCGTGAGCATTGTCATAGTAAGATAGTCTCCGCCCACCTAGGCGAAGTCCGGTGATAACAGTAAAGTCTGTTGGGGTAAGAGTCATTTCCCCAAAGCTGAAATGAAATGTGTTGGTGGTGTCCCACCACAACTCAGTGAGGGCCAGCAAAGCTTGTCTATCCCTCTGCTCCACCCATAAAGCATTCAGAAAATCTCCAAAACCCGCATTAATTATGATCTTTTGGGTTTCGGGCTGCCGTGTGGCCATTTTGCGCCACCACTCAATCACTCCTCCAAGGGCGTGCCTCGTTCTATCTTCAAAATTTGGCTACAAAGAATAAAAGAAATCATGGAAATTGTTATTTTGAATATTTGCTATGCTTAATGAATAACTCAAGGATGTTTAAATTCATGGCTTTTCAAGATTTTCAAAGGCTCGCACATAAGAAAAGAAAGTTTTTGCAAAGGAAGTGTTTCAAAAATCAAAGGATAGCATTCAAAGAGAATACCCATGAGTATTCCTTGGGTTGGTTAAAGTATTTGAAAAGAAAGAGAATGATTTTATTCTCTCGAGAATTTTATCAAACACTTGAGGCGTATAGCTATGCCCACATGTTTTTTTTGAAAAGAAAGGTGTTTTCTAAACTCATGGGTAAACTCCTTGGAGAATACCTTTGATGTTTTGTTTAAGAACTTAGAGTATTTGAAAAGAAAAAGAATGATTTTATTCTCTCGAGAATTTTATCAAACACTTGAGGCGTATAGCTATGCCCACATGTTTTTTTTTTTTTGAAAAGAAAGGTGTTTTCTAAACTCATGGGTAAACTCCTTGGAGAATACCTTTGATGTTTTGTTTAAGAAATTAGAGTATTTGAAAAGAAAAAGAATGATTTTATTCTCTCGAGAATTTTATCAAACACTTGAGGCGTATAGCTATGCCCACATGTTTTGTTGAAAAGGAAAGTGTTTTAAAACTCATGGGTAAACCTCCTAGAGAATACCTTTGATGTTTTGTTTAAGAACTTGGAGTATTTGAAAAGAAAAAGAATGATTTTATTCTCTTGAGAATTTTATCAAACATTTGGTAGGCATAGTCATGCCCACATGATTTTTGTAAAGAAAAATGTTTTTAAACTCATGGGTGAGCTCCTTGGAAAATATCTTTGATAGTTTGTTCAAGAACTTTTGGTATTTGAAAGCAAAAAGAATGATTTTATTCTCTTGGGAATTTTATCAAACACTTAGTGGGCATAGTTACGCCTACAAGGTTTTTTGTAAAGAAAAGAACTTCAAAATTCATGGGTTAGCATTCTAGAGAATGCTCTTGAGTTCACTTTTGATTATCTTGACTATTTGAAAGCAAAAAGAATGATTTTATTCTCTTAGGAATTTTATCAAACACTTGGTGGGCATAGTTATGCCTATGTTGGAAAATGAGGTCTTTGTATATGGAAAACTCCCAAAAGTTGTCAAAATAGCAAGAACTCAATGCATTCCATTCATAAGAATAGCAAATATTTGAAAAGAAACAATGAAATGAAAGAATAAGAATGAACTTGAAGGAGTTGGGAATTATCTTACCTCATTCATGGAATGGATGTAGGAGAGATGATTGTTGGGTTCCAAGAGCAAGCTATCCGGTTGATCTTCATAATGAGGTGCTTTGTATGTTTTCTTGAGGAAATGATGTGGATATTTTGCATCGGAGTATTTATTTGATGAAGAACTCATGTTGGGTGTTCTTGAAAAAATGGGTTTGATTTGAAAAAGTAAGTTGGGAAGGTGGATTTGATGAATCAAAGGTTGTTTTGATTCCTTGAAAGTGATGTTGTTGGTGTTTAATCACCACAATGATTCAAGTTTAATGCCAAAGTTTTGGTATTTTGAAGTTGGGAATGTTGGGTTTTGGGTTTCTAGAGAGAGAAGCTCTCAAAAACC
Organism: Liquidambar formosana; assembly: GCA_039720395.1. Classification (NCBI taxonomy): domain Eukaryota; kingdom Viridiplantae; phylum Streptophyta; class Magnoliopsida; order Saxifragales; family Altingiaceae; genus Liquidambar; species Liquidambar formosana. The sequence goes on along the minus strand of CM077834.1, from coordinate 23,764,726 downwards.
AAGTTGGAAGGATGAACAAATGAGGGAAGATGCAAGGCTTTATAGCCAAAACATCAAAAATTTGCAGCAGAAAAATGCACTCTCGGGTGACCGGTTGGCCCCAACCGGTCCAACCGGTTCACCAACCGGTCCAACCGGTTCGGTCCAACAGGTCCCCCAAGCCCATTGTTCGTTTTGTGCAATTTTTGCACAATTTCGCTTAGCCGGGCCCCTTTTCGCTTGATTTTTTGATGAATTCTCTCTTGAAAGGCCTAGAACCTGATGTGAATGATTTGAAATGAATGAAATGAATAGTGATTAGTCACTAATTGAATTATTAGTGCACTCATGGTGATATTTGCAAGCCCGCTTTGACAATTGCTTTGTTAAAGGGCTTTATCTTTGGATGATGGAAGGAGGATGCTTATGATTTTTGTTTGGAACCATGGAATTTTATATTCCTTGATTTCTTGTGATTGAATTGCTAATGCTATTTATTTCTTGAGGAAATTATAGCGCGTTGGGATTAATTGAATGTTCTTGCTTATTTTTAATCCTCGGGTTAAAATAAAGCTTTGTTGATTGGATGATGAGTTGATTGGATGCTTGAGATGCTTTGTAAGGATCATGAAATTGTTATTTCTTGATTCTTTGTCATGAATTGACATTGCTATTAATTTCTTGAGGAGATTATAGCATAATTGGAGTGCGTGCTTTGCTTAATTTTAACAAAGATTGTTAAAATAAAGCCTATGATTGCTCGATTGGAATTGGTTTTGGAAGTATGTTTAAATGACTCTTTGAGTCACATACATGGATGTTTTGCATTGCTATTAATTTCTTGAGGAAATTATAGTACATTTGGAATATTCGCTCCGCTTAATTTTAAAAAAGATTGTTAAAATAAAGCCTATGATAGTTTGGATAGAAGTGTTTGTGATAGTATGTTTAAATGACTCTTTGAGTCACATACATGGATTGCTTTGCATTGCTATTTATTTCTTGAGGAAATTATATCACAATGAATGGATTGCCCCCACTTGATTTTAACAAAGTTGTTAAAATTAAAGTCTCATGATTTTGTTTAGAAAGTATAGTGTGTTTAAATGATCCTTGTGGTCACACACGCCCCCTATCTTGTGCGTGTCCTCATTAGAAAGAATGAGCGTACATTATGGAAGCATATGTGTTCCTATTAGAAAGAATAGGCATATGAGAGTATAGTGTGTTTAAATGATCCTTGTGGTCACACACACCCCCTATCTTGTGCGTGTTCTCATTAGAAAGAATGAGCGTACATTATGGAAGCATATGTGTTCCTATTAGAAAGAATAGGCATATGAGAGTATAGTGTGTTTAAATGATCCTTATGGTCACACACACCCCCTATCTTGTGCGTGTTCTCATTAGAAAGAATGAGCGTACATTATGGAAGCATATGTGTTCCTATTAGAAAGAATAGGCATATGAGAGTATAGTGTGTTTAAATGATCCTTATGGTCACACACACCCCCTATCTTGTGCGTGTCCTCATTATAAAGAATGAGCGTACATTATGGAAGCATATGTGTTCCTATTAGAAAGAATAGGCATATGAGAGTATAGTGTGTTTAAATGATCCTTGTGATCACACACGCCCCCTATCTTGTGCGTGTCCTCATTATAAAGAATGAGCGTACATTATGGAAGCGTATGTGTCCCTATTAGAAAGAATAGGCATATGAGAGTACCGTGTGTTTAAATGACTTTCGAGTCACACACAACCCCCCCCTATTTTGTACAAGTGTGCATTATAGCGGTCGTAAACATTCTCAGTAGTTACTGTTGAAGTTCAAGCATTGGTTCATCGCCCTTTTCTTGTGAAAATGGGCTGTCTTTTCTAACATTGGTGTCGCTTGCGAAGCAAACTCCACCAATGAGGGGCATCTGTAGACACCCCATTTTCACCCCCATGAGATCATGATATCATTTGTTTAGGTTTAGAAGCATGTAGGAGTCCCTAAGCCTTAAAGGACAATTTTGCCCTTTTAAGCCTTAAGAGAATAGGTCATCATTGCATGCATATTTTTGTCTCTTTGTTGAGTCCCATCACTTGCATTTAGTTTCTAGGGTCATTTTGGATATGTGTGTCAAATTTGGGTCAATTCCAGATAGGTTTGGATAGCTAATTAGAACTTTTGCGACTTGAAGGGCAATTTCGTCTTTTACTTCGTATATTTTCCAATTGACTTCCAAATTTGTTCCGGAGAGTTCCATTGACCTTAGAATGATGAAATGAGTCTAATTGAAGTGCCAATTTAATTTATTGATAGGTTTGGGATTGGTTCACCACATTACCCTATGCTTAATTGACCTTTTTTCGGGTAATCGCCTCATGAAAACCCAGCCACTTGACCGTGGTCAGGGATTCTTGGTTCAAGATTATTCTAGACTTATTCTACATTGAATCCTTGAAATTTTGGCTTTTGAATCACTCAAATCGGAGTTAAAATGAAGAATTTGTGTCCGTTTGAAGTTCGGAGTCCAAACCGAGCTAGAATTCCAAAATTTTTGGATTCTCCTCGGGTGACCGGTTGGGCCCAACCGGTTGGACCGGTTCACCAACCGGTTGGACCGGTTCACCCCAACCGGTCACCCGAGAGTCCCATCCTGAGTTTTCTCTCTTTGAGTTTTTGACGAAATGGGACTCTACCACTCCGATTTTCAACCTTCTAAAGGACTTCTAAGCCTATTGGGAAGTGGTTTTGAGTTGTTTAACATTCATGGGATTTAATCACAGCCATAGATTGATTTTATGGTGAATTAATCTCAACCATTGGTTCATATGGTTGGTTGGTTATAAATAGAGGCTCATTCATCAGCATAAGGGACTTTTGGCTTATTTGACACTTCATATTCATAAGAGAGAGAGGGACCACGAGTTTGCACACACTCATATCACTTGGAGGAGGCTTTCTACTGCAATTTTGAAGAGGAACTAGAAGGGAACCAAGCCAAAGAGAAGGAAGAACGCAGCGAAGACCCTTGCTTCATTGTAAGTCTCCCTTGCATCTTTTTATAATTCCTTCTTCTTCTACTCCATTCTCTGCATAATTATGGCTTAGAATTGATTTAGGAATCATATATACTCTATATTTTAGAGTGTATATGATTCAAATATGATGAGAGTGCATGTTAGTGGATTAGGATTGCGAATTGCTTGCTGTTAGGATAGTTTCTCCCTTAAGGATAGAGGTACGTTTTGCATGAAAAATCAATTGATGTGTTTAGGCCGTTTTCTCTTCATGGTTCAATTATATGCATGATTTTAAGCATCTTTTGTATAGGACACTTGCTGTGTAAGCCTTGTCTTCATAGGTGTATGGATGATTATCCTTTTCGAGGATAATTATCGTCCTTAGAGGGTGAGGCTGTGCATTGGTGCTTTCTGGAGTGTGTTTAAGTGCGCTGTGAGTTTCTTTGCATTCTTAGGTATATATTTTATGTAGGATATGTGAAGAAACCATTCATATGGAGTGATTTCTACGTAAAATTATCTCCGGATAGTTTTACTTAAGAAAGCTCGCCGTAAGGATGATTATTTCACATTCTTACATAAAGTACTTACCTAAGGCATCATGGTAGATTTTCTTTTCATGTTTAGGATTGTCATATGATATTTTCATCATGGTAATGCCTATTTAGCATGTTTTTGATAGTTTTTGTGCATGTTAGGGTGTTTAGAGCATATAGGAGCATATAGGATATTGTTTTTCTTTTGATTTTTGTTATTTGCATGAGTTTAGGGTCATTATATGCATATTTAGTATTCTGTCCAGATTTGATTTAGGTTTTCTAATGATGATTTGAGCATGAATATGGTGGATTTGAGCTTAATAATTGCCTTATAGAATACATAGGGTGATTAATTGATGATTTCTTGATGTTTCGGGATGATTTGCATGAGTTTTAGGTCATTATATGCATGTTTAGTATTCTGTCCAGATTTGAATTAGGTCTCCTAATGATTATTTGAGCATGAATATGGTGGATTTGAGCTTAATAATTGCCCTATAGAATACATGGGGTGGTTAATCGGTGTTTTCTCGATGTTTCGGGATAATTTGCATATGGTAAGTGGTTCATGGTAAGTTGTGTGTGAGTTGTTCTCTTCTCCCTCCTAGGGTTATTGTCTTTACTTTGAATTAGAAGTCCTAAGTTTCCAACTTTCTAAAAATTCTGTTTTAATTAGAGTTCTATCTCTTTTAGAATTCTACCTTCATTAAAATTCTGTTTTATCTAGAGTTCTATCTCTTTTAGAATTCTACCTTTTCTCGAACTCCTTTTTGAATTAGAGTTCTATCTCTTTTAGAATTCTATTTCTCTAAAACTTCTTTTTGGATAAGAGTTCTATCTCTTTTCAATTTCTATCTTTTCTCAAATTCCTTTTTTTGGAAACTCTTCTTCTTTTTCAAACTCTTCTTTTCTTTTAATGGAAACTTAGGGTTTATAGTTCATTGTAAAGGGAGTAACCCCTTCTCAATCGAACTACGTGGACTTTGATCCTTACGTCTTTGTATGTAAGGTACGTAGGCGCTCATTTGATGTTCAAGTCCGCCCTAGGATACTAAGTATCCTAGGTTTTCTTTTTCTTTCTTTCTCCTCCTTTCCACCCATTTGTCCATCACATATATGCTAGTGGATAGGATGGACCCATGCTTATACATTTATCCATCACATATTTGTTAGTGGATAGGATGGATTTGTTTGCTTGCTCATTTATCCATCACATATTTGCTAGTGGATAGGATGGATTTGTTTGTTCATTCTCTCTATCTCTCTTACTTGCTTTCCATATCTCTCATATTTGTTCATGGATGTTTACATGCTTTATGGATGCTTATTATTTATGGATGTTTATGGATGAATGTGGATTATTTGTGGATGATTCTTTGCATATGCATGGTGACTAATTAGGAAGTGATTGAAATAGCCCATATAAATTCAGAGACCCATTTTGGGGCGATGTGGGTGCCTATAGGTGTGAACCCCGGAAATTGGGCCCACGAGGGATTGAAAAGAAAGTGGGTTTGAAAAAGAAAAAGGAAAGGAGTCGCCACCTTATTTTTAAAGGAAACAAGGAAAACCCTAAAAATAGTTTGTTTTAGGAAAACAATTTGAATGACTCCATAAAAAAGGAAAGGCAAAAACCAATCTTTTGAAAACCAAAGAAATCGGGGATTCGGAGGCTAAGTTATGACATGGGAAGGTTCTAGGCAAAGCCTATAGGCACCCATGTCACCCTTTCGGTCTCTCAGTTCATTTGGGCTAAATCAAGATCTTTCCATACAAAAATCAGCAAGTATATCATCACAAGAATTGCATGCATATCATATATTTCATTCATCCATCCATGCATAATAAGCACATAAAACAGAAAATAAAGAAAAAAGAAAACAAAACAAAAATAAACCTAGGATGCTTGGATCCTAGAACGGACTTGAGCCTCACGAAGAGCGCCTACGTACCATGCAGCGAAATACATGGATCAAAGTCCACGTAGTTCGATTAGAATTAGGGTTAAGACCTAATATAAACCTATGGTTAAAACCCTAGGTTTCCTTATTTGATCAAAAGAGTTGAATATGATAGAAAGTTTGATTTTAGGAAAGAAATCCACAAAATGGAAACTTTAATAAAAACCAGAATTTTATTTAACAAGGAAACCTTTGATTAAACCATAGACTTGTATTAAAAATTAACCCTAGATAGGGAGAAGAGAATGAGTTAAGAAGAAAGGTGAATTGGGGCACCTTCACACCCGCTTACCTGAGCGCAATTAGCTCCAAGCATTAGCCATTTCAGACATGAGCAGCCCTATTTGCCATAGGACAAATACCACACCTATTTGCACCTTTACAAGTGCTCAAAACCATGCGAAAACACTAACATGCAAATCTGGACAGAATAGTATTATGACCTAAAATCATCCACTAAGCATGCCAATAGCAAAAACAGCGAACAATAATAAGTCCTAACATATTCTTAGAACCATATCATGCATAAAAAAACCCTAAAACATACTAACATGCATGCAAAACTATCATGTTTACTCTATATGCAAGACATATACAGCAAACACGAAGAAAAACCAAATAAAAAAGTCTACTTTATCATGCTATATGAAAACAAACACGAAACAATGACTCTAAAACCCTAAACTCACAAATATGCTTAAAAACATACAAAACATACTTTAATCATGCTAAAACCAAACTAAACAGAAATTAAATCATGCATATTAACTAACTAAAGCAATATAACATGATGAAAATCCTAACTCTAACATGCAATGACACTAATCCTAGCACAAGGACAAACAGGAGCACAAGAATCATAACTATGCATTGAAACATAAAGGACAGCCCTAAAGCATGCTAAACAGTAGATAAACAATAGATATTCCATGTATATTAACTAGCTAGAGTGTTAATACATGATAAAAAAGTTACCTTTAATATGCAATAAGCCTAACCCATATGAAAACCTAGTTTAAGCTTGAATAGAGAAGGAGAATACCTTATTCTCTCTCAAACACTCAAGTATTAATGCATAAAGTGGCTCCCCTTGTGTTTGTAATTGTTCGTGGCTCCTCAGGTCTTTAGAGTGAATCAAACCAACACGAATCCTCCTCTTTGTCAAAGTGGTATCACAGCAAAGAGATCAAAACTCACTCAACTTTGAAAAGAAATAGAAAACAAAAAGAGAACAAGAGAAAAGAAAAGTGATTTTCGTCACTTTGCAGCAGCAGCAACTTCAATCGCGTTTTTGGGTATGAAAACGTTGGATTTGGACAAAGCTTGTGAAATACAAAGTTGTAGAGAATTGAATTATCTTTCTAACAAGACCAATTTCATCAAATTCTGACTTCGGATGAAAAAGTTATGATTAAAATACGACTGCTGGTTTTCAGAAAATCTGCTGCTGAATTATGACGAATTTCACTCCCCCCAAACCCTCTTCTCTTCTCCCTTGTTTAAAGACATTAAGAGAGTATTTATAGCTGAAATCTGGAGTTTCCCTTTCCTTCCTGGACTAGGTTTCCTTGGAGAATAATCAAAAGGTATTTTATAATGATAAAAGACTTCTAATCTGAATAGGAAAAGGAAATTGTCTTTTATAAAAATTGGGAGACTGACCGCTAACACGCATGCACATGTATCGTATGTGCGTACACACACTCATCACATACGTACACGTGTTAGTGTCATGATAAAAATGGCTAATTTAATAAAATAATTTTCTTTTCATTTTAACCAAAAATCTCATGCTGTGATTCGCACTAATTCTTCAAGGATAATCCGTAAATAACCACACTAAACTCATCATCAGGGCCACGGGACTTAAAACACTTTTGAGGGTAAAATGATGACTAATGAAAGTCAATTTGAAAAGATTTGGTTGGTAATTGTGAGTCAATTAGAGCTAACCCAAGGAAGGGTCAATTAACCAACTTGAACTACATCGAGCCATTTTAATCCCGAGCCATTGACTTACCAAATTGAACCTAGAAATACCTCATATGCATCCATATGAACTCCAATTGACAATTTGGAGATCATTCCAAGGTCAAATGAAAAGTTTGGGACTTAAAAGACGATTATGCCCCTCAAGTCACAAAAGCTCTCATTATCCCTCAAGATCAACTCCAATTTGAACCAAAATTCATATCCATTGTCCTTGTGACTCTAGAAAACTAATGCAAGTGACTAGACTCAAAAACAAAACAAAAACATGCATGAAATGATGAGCCCTAGTAAGGTGGTGCAAAAATGGGGTGTGACAATAGGATGTTTCCTAGAACCTTCCCACATCGTAACTTAGTCTCCGAATCCTCTCTTGTTTTGATTAGACCTGCTTTTCATTGATCAGAGTCATGAGGTTTGTTTTCAAAGGTTTTCTTTAAAAACTGTTTTTATGGTTTTCCTCTTTTCCTAAAAATGAGGTGGCGACTCCTTATTTGTTATGTTTTTGTGAACCTTTTAAAAACCAGATTTTTATTAATTTAAATCTCTACAAGTCTTTTTAAAAGAAGGGTTCTCCTTCCTTCCTCCCCTGGATCGAAACCCGTGGTTCACACTAAGTATCCTAGGTTTTCTCTCCCCTCTTTCTCTTTTCTCTTTTTCTTTGATTTATTTGCTTACATGGATGAATGAATGGATGAAATGCATGCTATCTTTTTTATGATAATTGTTGATTTGTGTGTGATTAAGACTTTGATTTAGCCCAATTAAATTAAGAGACCGTTTAGGGCGATATGGGTGCCTATAGGTTTTGCCTAGAACCTTCCCATATTGTAACTTAGCCTCCGAATCCACCATCTTTGATTTTCAAAAGACCTTTTGCCTTACCATTTTTAAATATGGAGTCATTCTTTTGTTTTCTTAAAACAAAACTGTTTTTTTTTTTTTAGGGTTTTACTTGTTTCCTTTAAAAAATAAGGTGGCAACTCCTTTTCGTTTTCAAACCCCAATTCTTTCTTTTTTCTTTCAAATCCTTGTGGGCCAATTTTCCGGGGTCCACAGGACCTCTTATTCTTTGGAGGTACCACCTGGGGGGCTTTGCCCTTCCCCGTGACCTCAGGCACCTCGGGCCTGCCCACATCCTGCCATCTCATGGCACTCGACATGAGCTTGCCACTGTTAGGGTCAATGGGCTTCTTGCCAGCATTCTACCCTGCGCCCTGGGAAGAGACAGCCTAGCTGGGCTTCTACTGCTGCTGCTGCTTCTGCACAGCAACTTTCTTTTCATGGGCTTCTTTCTCGGCCGCCCTTCTCTCGGCAACCTGAGCCCTCAAGTTCATCCCGGCGTCTTTTTGGGCCTTTGGTTGCCGGAGTCAGTCCTCTGTCTCTTTGCGGGGGGGGGGAAGGATTGGAGCCTCTCCTCTCCATGGCTTGAGAGACAGTCTCCTCTAAACTGGAGCTCTCAATAACAAGGAGGGCACAGCGACCCGTTTTATCCAGGGCTCTGACTTCTTTAGCACCCTCTCCTTTAGCCCGGAACCGGATCCCCCCTTCTTCTTCTTCTTCTTTTTCTTCTCCTCTCTCTGCCTCTTGCTCCACCACGGGAGTCAACTCGTCATCAGGCTGCTCCCAATGAGGATAATTTGCTTTCCCGTAAGTCTAGTACCTCGCGTGGTAGTTGAGCAAGGTATAGGCCGCGCGGCAGTGTTGGCTCACTCGGTAGCCCAGCAATTTTTGAATGTCCTCCTTCCTTAGCTTGTCCGCAAGCTCATTGGCGTGAGGAGCTACTAGAGGGAAACAAGACACAAACGTCAGCATGAAATCTAACACCTATCTCGGGGCCATATAAAAACGTAATAAATATGGATCCCGCCAAGTTCTTACAGCAAGAGCCTTTCTTGTGAGGAATGATGGGGTCATCTGGTGGTAAAGTCCCATCCACAGGCCCATATACGAAGATGACGTGGTCGTGAGCTTCGGGATTAGAATCCGGGATGTGTGTGACAAAGGGTTTCTTCCTGAGCTTGACAGAAAGATAGTGGTCGGGCTTGTTTTTGAGGGTGCAGATTTTGTAGTGATGGAGTATCTGCCGCACTCCAATAGATGTCCTTAGGATTTGGTTAAGGACATGAACCCCTAGGACGATCCTGAAGGAGTTTAGCCCTGGCTAGGTTGGAACTATGGTACAATAGAGAAGGAAGTCATTAAGGAGGTCAGGAAATGGGACTCGAACTCCACCCTCCATGAAAGCAGCAATGGGGACAAGGAGGCCTTTCTGGGCATCTGACCTATAGATGTCCTCCCCGGGCTCAACAAACCGAAAGCTAAACTTCCCGTCTTCAAAGCCGTGCAAGGCTTTAAATTCTGCTATCCTTGCAGGGTTGTTCCTAATGTCATAAAAGGAAGACATCTGCCAAGTTGAAAGGGGAAGGTTAAATCCAAGAATAACTACCTATGCCCACATGCCCTGACCTGAACTTTCAAAGTCAAGTCCTGACAGGTATGTTATCCCTGTCTTGATAGACTCCAAAATTTTTCTAAGTATCAGCTCGGGAAACATTAAACTCGGTGTTGTAAAAAGACAAAAAGAGGAGACCAATGATCCCTGTCTTAAATTTACCCCGAGATGGAGTTTTCAAACCCTAAAGGGCGGGAAAATTGGTATCTTGGTGATTTGCCCCAAAAACCAGAGGAAAACCCTAGGATCGCGAAACAAACCCCAAGGACAACACCGATAACCCCAAGCAGAGGAAATAGCACCGTACAAATCGAAAAATAAGAGTAAAGAAAAAGTTATATTGTTGCGAAGATCCAACAGCGGTCAGAAAAGCAATCTCATCGGAAAAGCAGGACGGTGGGATGTTAAGAGTCCTCAAAGAACCGCTTCTGGAAAGATGGACGAAACAGAAACAGTCTTCCAACGAAGAACAGCGTCAGTAGAATGAACAGCAAGACAACGAACAGGCACAAGACAGATCTTCTCCAACAAACAAACGACGCTAACAGTGGACTCCGGTGAAAAGTACGGTGTGCACAGTGTTTTCTTAGTGAAAGCAGAATGCAAAGAGCAGAGAAAGTAAAGAGAGAATGCAGAGGGTAAAGTGAGCAGTGATTAGTTTTTCCCCAAAGACATAATGCTTCTGGAGCATTAAATGCTATATACGGCGGATGGGACAGCCCCAAGGCACATGACGTCAGCGCCTTGAAATACGGAAGGGTGTAACCGCTCTCTGCCAGCTAAGCCCTAGAATGCCAAACGGCATAGGGGCACAGGGTAAAGCACTTAGCAAAATAAAATTATGACAAGTCCCAATTCGGGAATGTCATAATTGGGGCAAATTGTGTGAGAATATCTCTGAACCGAGGATCTAGCTCTGGATAATGAGCTCACACCAGAAACACTGACACGTGGCAAAAGGCAATTCAACCAAGCCCGTCACAACGCAGGTGATTCCTCTCCCCCAGGATTCAGTTCGGGCCAAAGAGTTAAACCACAATATTTGACACGTAGTTAATATAACACGGTGGGACCTATTGCAAACCACGTGATCTATCAGCTCGGGGCCTTACCTTCAGCTCAGGACATCTGTCCTGTGACTCACACTACAATCCAAGTCCTACTACAGTCCAAAATTGTCACAGCAGCTGTAATTCCTGACACAGCGGTTACTAGAAACCATAGTTCCATGCCCAACCACGATCAACAAACCATGGTCAGACGGTTATTGGTAAACTATGGTCAGATCTGACCTAACCAAGGAAGTTACCTGACCTCACATGGTCAGTCCGTACAGGTGGGTATAAAAAGAATACGATATAGCCAAATTTGGTAAGCTACAGTACCCTAATCCTCTGAAAATCATCTTCTTCCTTGCCTCATTCTCCCTAAATAGCTTCTGACTTAAGCTTTGGAGAGGGTTTGGCCAAAACCCACCTTAGCCTACACTCTGACTCTTTTTCCAAGCTTGTGATTGCAGGTCCAAGCGAGGTAGCAAGCTCCGTCATCAACACTTAGTTCGGGGAGCAGTTTTCTACCCAGTACAAGTATGTATATAATACACGAATTATTCTGGATTACTCAAACATACAGAATATATAAAAGAAACCAAAATAAATTCTGGAAATTCACAAACTTACAGAATACAGAAGATAATAAAACAGAATTGGATTGATCAAGGCTAGCGTTTGACGCTATGTCCTTAAGACAGATTTCGCCCCTCACTTGGTGCTTTGAGTCTCTTAAACGTTTGCCTTACAGGATACAATGATCTGCCACACAAAAGAAGCACTACAATTTGCGTGTCTGGCAAACCCACTGTGTCCTTACTCTCTCTCTTAAGCAGTACGAAAATTAAACTCTTGATTAACCTCTAATTGACTGCGAAAATGCAGTTTAAATAAACAACCCAGAAGTGACTCTCCAGAACAGTCCAAAAGGCACATTGATCGGGTGTGTCTTTTGTTCATGACTGTTCTGGGTTAACAGACATACATGACTTAACGGTAATTAAATTAATTAGCAAAAATAAATTTTGCTTAAAAAATAACACACATGGTTCAGTCTTCTTGACCCCACCCCACCCGGCTCGGTTCGGTGCTATGCAGGCGGGCGTGTGTGTTTTTGGGTCCAAACCCAATGTTGGCTAGGTCCTCCCTCCTCACAAAACTTGGGTGCCCTTTGGGCCTAAACCATAGGTCCAAAGTATGTGTATATGAATTCACTCAGAATTTCATAGTTATCCAATGTGGGACAAGCCTTATTACCATTCTTCAACCAACTATTCAAAGGTGACTTTAGAGAACAATTTCTCACTCACCCATTAATGATTTTGGCCAATTAAATATTTGAATTAAATCTCCACATAGAGATTAACTAATTCCAATATAGACCCACCTCAAATTACACATGGGACCCACATTAATAAATGGCCAATATCTCTAATATGTTGTGGCTTCACTCCTAACCTTAGCAAAAAGTTTAGCTACTCATGATAATTGAAAACTAGAAAACTAAAGAGAAGTAGAAGAAAAAGAACAAGAGAGAGGTGGTAATAGAAGAGAAGAAGAGAAGTAATATATATAGGTGCAGCCGCCTTTTCCTTTCTATGTGCTCTTAGGGTTCGAAGGAAAGAAGAGAAAAATTAGGAAACAAATTGGGAATCCTGTTTTTTTTCCAACAGGGTTAACTTGTAACCCATTTTTGACCTACTAAACGTCGAAATCACGAAATATTTGTGAAATACAATATTGTCGGGCTTCAAATTATCTTTCCAGGGACACTAATTTCGCATCAATTGGAATTTGGAGTCAAAAGTTATGGCCAAAATATGGTAACTGCTCCAAACTTTCTTTTTAATCTAGCTTCTTTTCAACTTTGGGGTTGCCAATTCCTTTACTAAAATCTTCTAAAATTAATACACTTCAACCTTGCAAAGCTTCCATATAGTTCCAAATAAATAAAGAATGCTTGACCATAGGAAATTGGCTTCCTACAAAAATAAAATACACATTAATACACCACTTTAAGCATAAGAGAATGGATCAAGAGATCTCATGTATAATGTGTAAAATGCAGAATTAAGTACCAAATAAATGTGATAATGCCTACTAAAAGTATAACATTAATGCAATTTTAAGCTATTATCAATATACACATGTTATAATACTGGCAACAGTAATCTAGTACTACTGCATGATATATGAGTTATTTTCAAAACAATAGTGAAGTGATATTGTTGCTAGTACGAAAAACATGTTATAATACTAACAACAATACTCTTATACTATTGCTAGTAATGATTCAATAGTAATCTGGTACTGTTGCATAATATATGGGTTATTTTCAAAACAACAGTGAAATGATACTGTTGCTAGTACAAAAAACATGTTATAATACTAATAACAGTACTCTGATACTGTTGCTAGTAATGATTCAACAAAAATCTGGGAAAACGATCTAAATAGATGAAACTATGAATATCTTCGAATCCAAACATAATCTCTTGCAATCGCTTGAAGAGAGAGAAAATTTTGGAATTCAAATTTGAATTCCCTCCATCGGCATTGGTTTGAAGAGAGAGAAACATGATGGAGCCGAAATCTCTCTCTCACGAAATTATATCCTCCCAAAAACGGTTACTTTTCTGTATCTTAAGATGGAAATCTGTTTTTCCCATATCTGCTATACATGAGATGCGGAATTGTAAAAAAAAAGGGTATATTTGGTATATGAAATCACAAATTTACCTTATCACAAATAAAAACTTAAAAAAATGGGTTGTTAAAATACTAAATCTTAAACAGGGTTTTTTGCTAAAGGCAGACCCCTAATAGGGGTTATTGATAATTTTCCCTAATGAGAATTAGGTGCTTTCTTAGGTTGTAGATATATGTAATAATTTGCTATTTGTCATCAACAAGGTCATTCGTTCAGAAAGTCAACTAAAATTGAGTCATTTACATTTTAGGTTCGGATAAAATTTTGGAATAGCCCAAAATGAGAATGGATAGAATCTTTAAGGCTATGTATGGATTGAGAGACATGGAGAGAAGACAAGAGAAGATAAAATGATTTTCTCCTCATTTCTCTCGTTTGGATTGTTAAGTTAGGAGGGAAGAGAAAGGAAATGGGAAGAAATGAAGAGAAAATGGAGCCCTTTACCTTTTTCCCCAAATTGTAGAGATTTAGAATGAAGTGGAGAGAAAATGAGTAAGTGAGTGACGAAATAACAAATATATCCCTGTGCAACTTTTGTTTAATATATAAAAAAGGGTAATATTGTAATTGTAACTATTTTCTCTCATCTTCTTTTCTTTAATGATGTCTAACTAACTAAACAAGGTGGAGAGAAAGTTACTTTCTCTTCTCTTCTCTTCCCTTCTCTTTTTTATCTTCTCTTCTCTTCTCTCCATTTCTCTCAATCCATACACAACCTAAGGATGGGATGGAATATATATTAACTTTAATAAGGCAAGTTGATGAGAAAGGTGTTCAAGCAGAGATTTGAACCTAGGTTACTAAGCTACCTGGCATCATTCCTATTGATCTTCCCTAATGTAATATCATGCAACTATAAGATGAACACTGTGATTGGAGATTATTTACTTCTTTTATTCTCCTTCATACTTCCTTAATGTGATTAGATCATGTGAGAATCCCAAAAGTAATTAGGATTTTGCCATATAGTGGATCCTTTACCTCTGTTATTTCTACTCATTTAAATGACTTGTATTTCTTGATTTGATTGAAGCTGTTTATCTTCTCAAGCCATAGTTAGAAGCTTTGCTATACTTTAAACAATTTAATTAAGCATCTAGTTCTTAAAGATCTTTAATTATGACACATTACTCTGTACTCTCTAATTAATATAGTGAATCATATATATCGTGACAGCTCAAAAGGAGGTTGAAGATCATCAATACAAGCAAAGCTTGTTGGAAATTATTTTGCTTCCAATTTCTGTGGTTATTTTTGCACTAGGCTTCATGATGTTCTACTTGCGAAGGAGATTGCTTAAATAAAAAAGTAACCTAGCTTTTGTTGAAAAATACCACATCCCACATCGATTAAATATCATGTTAAATATGTCTTCATATACCTGTTTGGGCCCTCCACTTATAAGCTTAAGTTTTTAAGTTAGAAACTTAACATAGTATCAGAGCATGTCGTTCTTGGGCCTATTAAGCTTATGTTTGTTGCCCACATGTAGGGCATGTGTTAAGCCTACACATAAAGGGAATTGTTGAAAAATACTATATCCTACATCGATTAAATATCAAGTTAAACATGTCTCCATATACTTGTTGGGCCTTCCACTTATAAGCTTAGGCTTTTAAGTTGGAAACTTAACAGCTTTTTATATGTTTAAATTAATTATTTATATACGAAATTAAAAGAAATTCACATCTTACAGTTATGAATTGAAGTACGTGACTAACATTTTTCTTTCTTTTCCTTTTTGTTTACTCGGATGATTGCTACAGATAAAGAATCATTATCTCAAGTAGGAGGTAATATTCAAGTCTTTAGTTTTGCTAGCATTGTAGTGGCTACAAATAACTTTTCAATTGAGAATAAGCTTGGACAGGGTGGATATGGACCTATTTACAAGGTATTATTTTTACTTCAAATTGTTTCTTTATTCTTGTGTATGTGGGGAATTAGAGTTTTTAGACATACAATTCCTTGGGAGAAACTAAAATTATGCCAATGTGGAGTGATATGTAATTATTGGGGGAAGAATTAAAGCACTGCCCTCCAAATTAAATTAGGAGGTTAAAAGTCTTTTGAGTATAATTTTATTTTATTTTATTTTTTTAAAATTGAAAGAGCGTAATCATCATAGGAGACCCAACATCCCAACTAGGTTGGCACCTCAGGAAACCCAAATCATGTGCTATTAGCTCTAAGTATTATTAATAAAATAAAATAACATAATGCAAAAGAAGTAAAGAAGGAAGAGTGAAAAGAAGCAAATAGAAAAAGTCTGGTCTTAGTGACTTATAATCGTTACAGTCCACCTCACAAAGGAGGAGTGAAATCATGCTCTAAACCTATACTTAGGTAAGCTTTGCACATCATGAGAAAGAGCTAAGTAAAACTTGGCAGGAGCTATCCACGACCATTGAAAGCCAGCTTGATGAAGACCAAGATTAGCACAAATATCTACAACACAATTCCCTTCTCGATCGAAATATATGAAATATATGAGAGCATTGGAAGTCCATATGACTCAAAAATTACATACAATTCATCCATCTAACTTTAAGAGGCCATGGCGCAACAAAGGAAGGATTGTTAATACATTGGACAACAGAAAGAGAATCACATTCCAACCAGATTTTAGTCCATCCCTTGACCCAGGCTTGCTCAATGCCTGTAATAACTGCTAATAACTTAGCAAAGAAGGCTGTTTGAGTTCCAATATTAACTGTAAAAACTCCTTTAACAAAACCTCTACTAGTTCGAAAGATTCCACCACTAGCAGTAGGGGTGGCCATGGGTTGCCTTTAGCGAGACCATCTGTATTGAGCTTTATCCAAGAAGGAGAAGAAGCATACCAACGTACTGGAATAATCTTAGGGGATTTGCGAGGCATACCAGAAATACTCAAGCTATGAAGAATTAGAAGATCATTAAGAGAATTATCCAAAGACCCAGAGCTAACTTTCCCAATGTCAATGTCAATCTACAAGATAAGCTTTGATATGTGAAAGAACTCTACCTAGGTTAGGCTTAGAACCTTCAAACCTTAAGTTATTGCGAGCATGCCATATAGAGTGAAATATAAACTTCATCGCTGCCAACCATATGTTAAATACCTAAGAGCTCATTCTACTGGAGGAAAGAGATTGCCAAAAATCAAGAATAGAGAAACTCTCAGTATGAATGTTAATGTGAAAAAAAGAAGCCACACGATGCCATAAATCCTTAGCAAAATCATAGTGAAGAAATAAATTATTTGCTGTTTCCATAGAGCTAGGACAATAACACAAACTACAACAAGAAGCAATAGAAAATCCTCTTCATTGCAACAGGTCATCAGTTGGCAATTTATTCCATAAGAGCCGCCAAACTATAGTTTAAATACGAGGGGGAATAAAACTCTTCCATAAAGAAGCAGCCCAATTAACCAAAGACAATTTAAGCCTATAGAATTCATAAGCAGCAATACATATTGTATGATCACATTTTTTCATAATTTTGGCACTATATGCTCACCAATTATTGGAACTTCTTACATACATATTGTCATTGTAGAGCTTTCTTGGGTAGCCTCCTTTAGACACCAGTTCAAAAGTTATGGCTTCAATATATAAACTTAAGAACTTATTTTAATTATCATATAAATATTGGGCAGCACTGTTAATGATGCAGTGGTTTTAGCTTACTGCAATCTATATTATTGGTGCAATGGATATTAATGAATGCATGAAGACAGAGATCAAAAAGTGGAATGCAAACCCTGTACTTTTATTTTTTACTTTTTATGCTATGCAAACCCCTGTACATTTGTGTAGACTTTAAATTATGAAAAAATTTCATCTCATGCATGTGGTTTCTTAAAGCAAGATGTTACCAAGATCGTACTTCAGCTTCTCAAAGGCTACTTGTCAAGTTCGTTCTTTTTCTCAAAGGCCACTGGACAAGTATTAAATCGATATTGTTTGCCTTTTATTAGAAAGAATGCTCCATTTTGTTTCCTTCATTTCCTATCATTCATTATATATATATATATATATATATATAGATTACCAATCAACTATCCAACCAATTCATCATGGCACCTATGAATTTGTTAATTAATATTTAAGCTAACAAAAAGCTATGAAATGGTACCAGAGCTCTTCTAACCAAATCATATTATATACATGATTTATAATTGTAGATTGATTTTTTAATTGTTAGATGTGTAGAATGCCCCTGAAAGCCTATAATCTAGAAAGCCTTCTATTTATACTTTTACAAAGCTAAAACTAATGGTTAAGTTTAGACATTAGTTTCTATATTTGCCTTTTCTAGGCACCATTCAAAAGTGTGGGAGAGTAAATAAACTAAGTCTGTCTATATATGCAGAACTTTACGACAGAGTATATATTAGAAAATAAAAAATAAAAAACATATAAATATATATACAGGAGAGTTATGTTCTCTTTTCAATAGTTTTTTTCTTTTTTTAGGTGAAAGGAAAAATACTTTGGCAAATAAAAAAAAGTTGTGGGAAAACAATTGTTTTTTTGGTCTAATTGAAAAACACTTCTGTTGGTCTAATTGTTACTTCTGTTAGTTCTGTTAGTTCTATTTGCATTGTTACACCTGGCATTGTTGAAAAATACTAGCCATGCATGGGTGTTTGTTTTGCTAGGGTGAATTACAGAATGGGCAGGAAATAGCGGTAAAAAAGATACTAAAAAATGTCTAAACAAGGATTTGAAGAGTTCAAAAATGAGGACATGCTTACTACAAAACTACAACACGTAAATATGGTTAGACTACTGGGATGTTGCACCGAAAGAGAAGAAAAGTTGCTAATCTATGAGTACATGCCAAACAAAAGCTTGGATTTTTACCTTTTCAGTCTGTATTCTTTTATACTTCCAAATGTTGTGAGAGAGTATTGAGAGTAACTCAACTTGAGGTTTCACACTTCATGGGTGTCTTAGAGGGTGGTGGCACAACAAGCAAATGCTTCTTGTTGGTGACACTTCCTTTTGCACATATGGCATTCATCTATGCTAAAAATTTTAGGCAGTACTAATTACTCTGCATGTGGCACTTCGGCTTGTTGACATTTCAAAGCACACCATAGCATGGTATAGACGGTCCTGACATCCTTCAATCGATAATTAATACAAATTATTAATAATAATAATAGTAGTGTCGCTCATACCATAGTGCGACCACTTTAAGCTTGAAGGAAGCCTAGGTAAATCCATTTTAAAGTTACTAGATATTACACACGTGCATTGCACGTGAATTTTTATCTAATAATAAAATAATTTTATGTTTTAAAAATTGACATACATGTTAATGGTTTTGCTTTTTCTGAAATATGTGATGATAATTCTATTTGTGTTTGAAGGTTTTTTTTTTTTTTTTTTTTTTTTTTTTTGCCAACATAGGTATCCAAATCTTTGATCCAACTAATCTCCTAGAAAATGGGTAAAGCCGTTGTCTACTACATTAATACCCTGATAAATCGGCTAAGTGATTGGCTCACAAGAAAATTTTATTAAGGGTTAAAGTCCAAACATGGATGTTGTGCTTGATGTATCCAATTTAAAGGACCCTGATAGCATGATAGTCAAATCATGGCCACACAAAAGATATTAAGGGTTTTTTAAATAAAAAAAAAAATTCCACTTTTTTAGTTTAACTGGTCAAGATTTGGCTGTCTGTTAGTTTGAGTTTGTATATATATATTTTTTAATATTATTTATTTATAGAGAAGTAAAGTTTGAGTTTATTTCTACTAATTCTGTGTTAATTAATGAAAAAAATGAACAAAGGGATAATATAAATCCTGATAATGTCCATTTAGAAGTAGATTTTAAGTCCGTTTAAACGACCTCATGAGGCGGTGGCATCGTGTGGGTAGGGGTTCTAACAGTTTGAACACCGCGTTGCTTGGCAAAAAAAAAAATAATGAAGACCCTCCTAATGGTAGCAATTTACATCCATAGGATGATTAAAGGCCACGTGAGAATCTGCCCATATCAATTGTAGCAAAAAAAAAAAAAAGTCCCATTTGGGATTTGAGTAGATCTTCCAGCTTTTGAGTTATGAACTTAGTTTTGGGCCTTTGGCCCTTACACTTTGTTTGGGGCTCTCATTAATTCAAATGTAAAAAAATATGTTTTATTTTTTGCTTTCCACGCATGATAGGGGATTAGTCAAGTATAAAGTATCTGGAAATATATATATATATCAAAGGCTAACCAAAGTAAGCCTAAAAAGTGTATAAGGTTCTACCTCTTTTTCAAGAGTTAGGAGGTTGAATGTAAATTAACTTTATAGGCTTTTGGACTCCTTTTGATCTATGTCATATATGTGGTCTTCCTTATTTGTTTGTTGTGTTTTTGAATTTCTTGTGTGTGGTTAGGCAAAAATAAAATAAAATAAAATGTCTTCAGGACATGTTCTATTTCATCCTATTCACAACATACACAATGTTGTAATATATTAAATATAATAGTAATATTAATATAAAAATCTATATTTAAACCAATATATATATATATATATATTGAATATTTATAATTATATCGCTGAACAATATGTCCCGAATAAAAAAATAGTAAAAAAAAGAAGAATAAATTTTATTTGTTCCCGTACCTGGTATTGCTAGGGATAAAACCTTGTGATAATAATCTTATAATGAGAAGAATAACAATAACTATGCTCTAGCTTGCTACTGAACGGCTCCACATACCTTGTGGTAAAAACTAAGAAGAGTCAGTTTTGAGAAGAATAAAAAGAGGAGGGATAATCTTGTGAGGTATTTTAATCTAGTTGTGGTGAAAAGAATCACTATGCTATTTCTACTAAACGGCTCCACCACGTACCTTGAGATGACTTAATTCTTAAAAGAATAAAAAGAGGAAGAATAACCTTGTGAGATCTCTACTTGGAGTTGGGCCAAATGGTGGCGGGCACGAAATCTTTTGGTGCCATATGGTAGATGCTACACCTCTTTGTGTTTAACCTAATTTTCACACACGTAAAGGCTTTATACCTTCCTTTTTTTTTTCTTTCTTTTTTTTTTTTTTTGGTAGAAAAGACTTTTATATAGGGTTTTAGGTAGTATAGATATACGAATTAAGGTATGTGTTTTATAGTTTATTTATAATTCTTATTAAGGTATGTGTTTTATTTTACTATATTTTCTATATATGCAGAAGGGTAGTAGTGTATTTAAAAATTAAAATAAGGGTATATTAGTCAATCAAAAGTTTTTCTTACATTCATCTTTTTATAGGTAGTATAGATAAGGTTGCAACTTGCTTTCTTTCTTCATTTTTATATTTTTCATGCCTTGTTTAGACTGGAAATTACGAATAATTATTCATGAAAATATATTTTCTGACGTAGATTTGGATAGACGATTACTGTTAGATTGGAAGAAATTGGTTCAAATCATTGAAGGGGTTACTCAAGGGCTGCTATATCTCCAAGAATACTCAAGATTAACAATACTTCATAGAGATTTGAAAGCTAGCAACATTTTACTGGATAATGAAATGAGGCCAAAGATATCAAATTTAGGCATGGCTAGAATTTTCGAAAAAGATGAACGTGAAACAAACTCAAGACGGATTTTCAGAACATTATTAGCAAACCAACTCCAAAGATTACTTCATATATGATTTCTTGTTTAATACTTGACAGTTATGTCGTTTTATAAAATGCAGTGGATACGTTCCTCCAGAATGTGTGAAAGATGGTGCTTATTTCATGAAATTCAATATTTATAGCTTTAGAGTTCTACTATCACAAATCATAAGTGACAAGACGAATATATTATATGGTTCAAATGAAAATTTGATCCTCACTGTATATTTAAAGAACTTCAGCGAACCTTGTTATCATCTTTATGATTTGAAATTTTGCAATTATTTGGCTGATATATCTTGATTTATTTCAAGCATATGAGTTGTGGAAGGATGGAAAAGGCATGGAGTTTATGGACCCATCACTAGATGATGCATTTTCATCGTGTAAATTGATGACTTAAATGCAAGTAGCTCTACTCTGTGTCCAGGAAAGACCTGCAGATAGACCATCCATGTTGGAAGTTTATTCAATGCTTAAAAATGAGACTTCAACTTTTGCTATGCCTAAAAGGCCTGCTTTTTCGATAAACAGAGATGAAGATGAGGAAAAGAACCCTACATTGCAGCTTCAAATGATGCAACAATTTCTCAAATACTACCCCGATGACATTGCTTTCTTTGGTGAGGCACAGTTTATTAAACAAATTTATGGTTTGTTTAAGATGATTATGTATTTTAACAACTATAATGATCCTTGTTGTTCATTTATGGCTTTCACCGGTTACTGAATTTTTCCAACAATGTTGGATCATTAGTAGTTGACAAACCATGGTAAAAATGTTGGCAAAGTATATCGGCTAGATTGATAATTCCTACAATAGATCTCCAAGCTGAGGGTGCAATGGCCAAAATTAGGTCAAATCAAACTAGACATGTACTCTTAGCAAAAATTTATCAGGGCTGATAGAATCTGAAAATGTAATCACATAGCATAAATAATATATATATCTGAGATGCTAAGAAAGTGCCACAAAGTGGAAATGGTTCTTCCATGGCATCCAAAATTTTAGCCTTATTCCTTCTCTTTCTCCCTTTGGAACTATTGCACCATTCGAACGCACAGAGCTGAATCCAAGCTGGGAAACTAAATAGAAACCACACGGGGAACCATGCCCCATTACAATCCACTGGTGGGACAATTATTTTGGCGCCCTCATGGCCTTCTAAGCCAGCCAATCTGCACATGCATTGCCTTCGTGGTGCACATGATCAATTCGACACTCCCACTACCGGTGGATAATTTCTTGACAGCCTTGGATGATAGCTAGCACCAAGAGGATGGCTCTCCAAAACAGTAAATTCATAACCAAACAAAGCACCCTTCCTGGCGAGGATGGTCTGCACATCTGTTCATCTTACGGTAAATGTACCAAATGCTGATCTCTTGGATGATAGATAGCACCAACAGTCGCCTCTGCATCTTGTCCTTAATTTTTTTTGCTTCTAATGCAGTAAAAATTGATCACACATTCATCCAAACATACATAGTTTTGGTGAATTTACATTCATAAAAATTGGTCACACATTCAGATTCAAATGCTCAATGTTGGCCAATTTTGTCTATGACATTACTCTTGAATTATAAGAAAGCTCATTTTTCCCCTGCTTTCTAACAAGCTAAATTCGAAAGAATAGTATCTAGATAATATATATATATATATATATATATATTTTTTTTTTTTTTTTTCTTTTTTTGATATAATTGGAGAGGATCGAACTCTTAATATATCCTAATCCAATCTTTTATCCCACACTCCCTCACCACCAGGTTAGCCCCGTGGTTTAAATCTCATGATTTATCAATTTCACAAGTTCTCTCTTCTCATTTATGTTGTATACACTTAGTTTTTGTTTTAATTTTCTGTTTTCAAAAGCAATTTCCTCTTTTGCGAGTCAAAATTGATGGCTTGGTCACCCATTTTTCGCTTGGAGGGACCAGATAGGACTTCAATTTGAAGAGGGGCCGTGGGCATGGAAAAGCACCTATCATCCTTCCGACATGGAAATGGCTCCTCCATGGCATCCAAACTTATAGCCTTCCTTCTTCCTCTAGAATTGCGCCATTCAAACGCACAAATTTGGATCAAATCTGGTTATTGGTATATCGGTAGTGAATTAGCCTCTTACGACATAAATTCTCCTCTCGTTACTCACCTCATGCACGGTTTTGTTGGTGTTGACAATTCCACCTACCACCTCTCCATCCCTTCCTTAGAAGTACAATTCTTCTCCAACTTCACCGGCAGTGTACGTAAGAACCCATCGATTGCAACGCTTCTATCCATCTGGGCTGGACTGGCTGAAAAGGCTCAACCATCTTTTGCTCAAATACCAAACTCTACACTCTTGTCTGCAATGGTGAGCTGAGCTTCTCATAGGAAGTCTTTTAAAAACAGCCAGGCTTTATGGGTTTCATGCCCTGGACCTATATTGGGTTAGGCCGAGCATGGGCTCCGACTTGATCAGTTTAGGGACCCTCTTGGAGGAGTGGCGAGCTACTGCAAATTCTGAGTCAAGAAACTCGAACTACTCAGAATTAATCCTGACAATGGGTCTTTACTATGTGCCAATTCTACACTCGGTGAGTTAACTGGTTTTGGGTTTGCCTTTCCATGGCTAGGCATGGACACTAGTGAACTCCAAAGACAATGCTGTTAGTGCACCAGCATCCGGTCTGGGCTATACATCGGATGGATCGATGGACTATAAGTTCATCAAATATTTCATTCGAAGTTATGGCTATGGGGCTGCTTCATTGTATAATGCTACTTATGTAGTGAATTACTGCACTCTTGGAACTAATTAGACTGGTTATGATGATGTGGAGGCTATCAGAGCTAAGGTTTCATATGCTAAGGAGAAAAATCTACTTGGCTACAATGTCTTTCATGTCGCCAGTGACGAAAATTGGGTGCTTTCTCAAGCTGCAGGTATGTATAATAGTTTACTACTTGTCTGTCTACATGGCCATTATTTATCTCATATTTAAAGTTATATATAGTTATATACTAATTATGAATTATTTGCTTCACTAACATTAAGCATAATTTCAATTTTTTTGAATAAAAAAAACTTAATTAATTTTTTTTTTTTTTAATCAAGTCACATATGTAACTTTAATTTGACCTAAAGCTAAACACAAAGTAAAAGTACATGCATATATGGTTATTGAAGTCATATAATTATTTTTATTTTTATTTTTGGGTTTTGTATATAAACCAGTATTACAAATTAAGTATACTATATATTCACTTGTCTATCTCTTATCTATTTATGTCTATGAAGTGTAAATATATAGGCGAAAAAGAAAATGTAATGAGTATTTATCATTTTTTATATTAATATTATTGGACATGCACGTGAGAGGGATGGGGGAGTTAGGAATATAGTGCTTTTTTTAATCCAATTACTTGATTTTTCATGCGCAAACTATGCAAACTATTCAAGCAGGACATTGCATCAAATTTTTTTTTTTTAGGGAGGTTATGTGAAATGGGCTAAATATTAGGGGGATTTCTTGTAAATTACCCAAAAATAAATTGATGCATGCTAGGAATGTGCAAAAAACCGCCCAATCCGCTAAATCAAACCAATCCGCTCCATTCCGCGCCGACCCAAGCGGTTTGAAAGGTTAGGCGGCGCGGTTTGGGCGGATTGAGCAATAAAATTGGTGGTTTGGTTTGCTTGGTGAGTTGAACTTTGTCAAACCGCCAATAAACCAAACCGCCCCCCTTTAATAATATATGTATAAAATTATAAAAATCAAATATCTCTAATTTCATAATAATATATTATCTTATTAGTACTTTGCTAGGATGTTAGGTTTTAGGTCATTCAACCTTTAATAACATTAACTATCACTAATTTCATCAACATTGATCAAGAATTTTTTATCATAAAATAATAATTTTTATCTTTGGAATTAAAATACTATGTATGTATCAAGTTTCATTAACCACCTTAAATAATTATATTTTCTTGATTTATTAATTTATTTACGACATACTAATTATATTTTCTAATGTACATTAGGAATGCCCAAACTAGAAATTAAGGGCATGATACAACCCACCAAACCCGTCCAAACCGTTAGTGACAAACCGCCTAAAAAACTAACCCATCGGTTTTTAGTACTTACGGTTTGGCGGTGGGTTAGAAAATTTGCAACCCACTATGAATGGGTTGATTGATAATTTCTATCTAAACCGCTCCAAACTGACCTGCGCACAACCCTAATGCATGCCATAAAACAAAAAGGAATTAAACCCACCCACCAACTAGTAGTTATTAATGTCATTATTATCATATGCAATTAAGCATGTCTAGGGTCCAAAGGTCTTTTTACAAGTTAATTGAATACAACACTGTGTTTCTACTACTCAAATAAAACATGAAAGAATGAAACAAAATTTCTCTGGAAGATCATACAAACCTCATGTACTTCTGTTTGGAAACCAATTTACTTTTCTGCAGGTCAAAATTGATGTCTCCATGAATATATTATTTGGTGCAACATACAGACCACTGCTATGCTAGCAAATGAGACACCATTTCATCGAATTAGCTAGTGGAAGTCGCCCAACACCAAAGTCAAATTAGTGGAAATCTTTCATTCTCTTTCTTGCTTTCTTCTCTCTCTTTTACCATGCCCGCCGCACCCTTGACTTTGGCTTCGCAGTCCACATTCAATTGTCGTATATAATTTTGCTGGATAGGACTCTAGTTAGGAGAGGCTGTCATGGAAAACTGCCCGGTCATCATCCTATTTACATGGAAATTAATGGTTCTTCAATGGCATCCAAATTAACTTATAGCCTTTCTTCTTCAAATTCTCCCTTTTGAATTGTTGCACCATTCAAACGCACAAAGCTGGATCAAATCTGGTTATGCGCTTTTGCTGATG
Source organism: Liquidambar formosana (assembly GCA_039720395.1). Classification (NCBI taxonomy): domain Eukaryota; kingdom Viridiplantae; phylum Streptophyta; class Magnoliopsida; order Saxifragales; family Altingiaceae; genus Liquidambar; species Liquidambar formosana. The sequence continues at coordinate 23,738,509 of CM077834.1, read as the reverse complement.
TCGACAATTCCACCTACCGCCTCTCCATCCCTTCCTCAGATATACCGATCTTCTCCAACTTCACAAACACTGTCGAGTGTAAGAACCCGTCGATTGTCAAGCTTTTATCCAACTGGGTTGGATGGGCTCAAACAGCTCAGTCCATTTTCGGTCAAATACCAAAAGTCTACAGTCTTGTCTTCAATGGTGAGCCGAGCTTCTCACAGGAAGTCTTTCATTGAATCTTTAATAAAAACAGCTAGGCTTTATAAGTTTCATGGGGAGGACTGACGTACAGGCTCTGGCTTGATCAATTTGGGGACCCTCTTGGATGAGTGGCGAGCCGCTATAAACTCTAAGTCAAGAAACTCTAACAAGACAAGTTTAATCTTGACCATGGGGGTTCGTTATGTGCCTACTCTTCACTCAGTGAGCTACCCGTTGAATTTGGATTGGGCACATATTATAGCACACGATTATTATGTGTCTACGCAGTTGAATTTTATTGGGCGCATATTGTAGCATACGATTATTCTACAAAGGGTGAATTTTGTGGGCGTGCACGGACCCGTAAGGGATTACTGGCGAGCAAGCTCGTTTTGGGATTGCCTTATCATGGCCAATGCATGGAGACTTGTGAACCCCAATGAAAAATACTCCCGGTGCACCCGCATCCGGTTTGGTACTTACATCAGATGGATCAATGGCCTATTGGTACATCAAGTATTTCATTCGAAATTTTGCTAGTAGTGTACAATGCTACTTATGTAGTGAATTACTACACTTAAATGATGAAAATTGGGTGCTTTCTCAGGCTGCAGGTATGTATTATCCTGGTAGCTGGCATGTTTCTTTTGGTCTTTCTTACTTTCATGTAACACTACAAGCAAGGTAAACGTAGCGATTGGAGATCTTCTACCTCCTCTTTTATGTCTAGTTTATTTTTATTAATTATGAAAATGATAAGTACACAAGACAAGCAGGGACACCACCCGACATCAAAATGCTTCACACAGACCCGAGAACAAACATCTAAAATGCATGACAACGGGAGCTACAAATAAACCAACAGTGAAGGCTATGATCAACCTAGATACACCCAAAAAAAGACACAATCAGCACAATACAATACAAAGACAACCACCCAGTAAAGATAAAAGACATTGAAGCCTCGCTACTATTAACATCTATGGAATCCAGAGTTTAAACCAAGACAGGGATAGGCAGAGCGACAACAGGGTAAACACTAGTATGAGGTAAAGGAAAAAAATATATATATCTCTGGTTGATCATACATACCTCGTGTGGAGTTTTCACATATACTTACGTTTGGAAAGCAATTTTCTCTTTTTGCTCGTCAAAATTGATGTCTCCATGACTTATTTGGTGCAACGTTCAGACCCACCGCGATGCACAAGTCCCTCAACAACCCCTTTGTCAAATTAGTGGAAATATAGGTCTCTCTATTTGATTTTTACACTACTTACCATCTCTCAGCCAATGGCTTGGTCTTTGCACATAGCAGTCAAAGCCATTAAGCTATCTCAATTATTTCTGTACTATGATTTAGTTGAATCTGACTTCGTTTCCCCCGCCCCCTCTTTTTTTCTTTTTTCCTAAGAGGTTGGATAGCTACGACTTTAATTAAGAGACGCTGCCATGGAAAAGTACCCATCATCCTTCCTACATGGAAATTGATGGTTCCTTCAATGGCATCCAAAATTTTAGCCTTCCTCCTTCTCTTCCTCCCTTTTGAACTACTGCACCATTCCAACGCACAGAGCTGGATCCAATCTGGTTTTTGGCGTACCAATAGTGTAATAGCCGCTAGCGAAGTGAATTCGGCTCTCTTTACTCACCTTATATGCGCTTTTGCTGATGTCGACAATTCCACCTACCAGCTCTCCATCCCTTCATCAGATGTATCAATCTTCTCCAACTTCACCGACTCTGTCAAGCGCAAGAACCCATCGATTGTCACCCTTTTATCCATCTGGGCTGGACAGGCTCAAACCTATCAGTCCACCTTTGGCCAAATACCAAACTCAACCGTCTTGTCTTCAATGGCGAGCCAACCTTCCCACAGGAAGTCCTTCATTGAATCTTCAATAAAAACAGCTAAGCTTTTTGGGTTTCATGGCCTGGACCTATCTTGGGTTTGGCCGAGCACCGCCTCCGATTTGATCAATTTGGGGACCCTCTTGGAAGAGTGGCGAGCCGCTATAAATTCAGAGTCAAGAAACTCTAACAAGACACGGTTAATCTTGACCATGAAGGTTCCTTATGTGCCGACTCTTCACTCGGTGAGCTACCCTGTGGATTCAATACGGAGGAACTTGGATTGGGCAAATGTTGTAGCATACGATTACTATGTGTCTACACGGGTGAATTTTACGGGCGCGCATGCCGCTCTATATGACCCTTCTAGCAACATTAGCACCGATTTTGGTATAAGGGAATGGACCAGGAAAGGATTACCGGCTAGCAAGCTGGTTTTGGGATTGCCTTACCATGGCCATGCATGGAGACTTGTCAACCCCGACGAAAATGGTGTTGGTGCACCAGCATCCCGTTCTGGTCTTACATCAGACGGATCGATGTCCTATTGGTACATCAAATTTTACATTCGACGTTTTAGTAATGGAGCTGCAAAATTGTACAATGCTACTTATGTAGTGAATTACTACACTTTTGGAGCCAATTGGATTGGTTATGATGATGTGGAGACTATCAAAGCAAAGGTTTCTTATGCAAAGGAGAAGAAGCTACTTGGTTACTTTGTCAGTCAAGTCTCCAATGACGAAAATGGGGTGCTTTCTCTGGCTGCAGGTAATGTAATAGTTTACGTTGTCATCAATATGGCCTTTTCTTTGTTCGATTTATTCTCCTGTTTTCCTCCTCTTTTTTTCTCCCTTTTTTTTATCTATTTAACCATGTCGATGGGTGATCCATCGATTTTCCCCTCTGTGCCTTAACCATAGCAAGAAAAATAAAAATAAAATAAAATAAAAAGGGTCATTATGGTATGGGGCATCTTTCTTATGGCATGAAAACAGACCTCATATTTGTGATTCTACAACTTCTAGTTTTCACAAGAAAAAAAAAGATGCATAGCCTTACTGAAGTATTAAACATCTAGCTATTGTAGATCTTTATGACACATTACACTCTAGTCTCTAATAATATTATAAATCATGTATATGGTTACAGCTCAAAAGGATGTTGAAGATAATCAAAACAAGCGATTGTTGATGATTATTTTGCTTCCAATTGCAATGGTTATTTTCATACTAGGCTTCATGTTGTGCTACTTGCGAAGGTGGGTGCTTAAATCAAAAGGTAACCCTTTTTACTCGTTAAAATTCATTCTTTATAACAATGGAAAGAGAATTCAGCATTTATGTTTACAAGTTGAATTAAGTGCAAAATTTTCATTCTTTACCTTTTTGTCTATTTGTATGGTGACTACAGGAAATGAATCACTATCTAACAGTGATGCTCCTAATCTACAAGTCTTTAGGTTTGCTGACATTGTAGTGGCCACAAATAACTTTTCAATTGAGAATAAGCTTGGAGAGGGTGGATGTGGACCTGTTTACAAGGTACTATTTGTCCTTCAATTTCTTTATTCTTTTGTGTGGAAGGAAGTTTTGAGGCGTGTGATACATGGTTGGGTTTTAGGAACAACTGAAACAATGTATAATGGGGGTGATCATTAAATTTCAGGGGAAGAAATTAAAGCCCTCTCCTCCAAGTTGCATTAGGAAGTTAAAAATCTTTTCATGTAAAACTATATCCCACATTTGTTTAGCTTAGTAGCCTTAATCTTTGAAAGATATATATCGTATCTAGAACTGTATACCCACCAATTATTGGAAACTCTAAAATATGTATTGTCATTGTAGAGCTTTCTTGGGCAGCCTATTTTTTTCACCAGTTCAAAAGTTATGGCTTCAATCAACTTAAATTTCTTTTACTACCACATAAACATTAGACAGCACTATTCATATTCCAGTGCTTTAAGCTTACTGTACTCTATGTTGGGGAAACGTAATGAATAGCCCTGTTTTTCTTAGATTCATCTGTGTTTACATCTATATGAGGCATTTTACAATTAGCTGTTGATTTGACTTGTGCTTATTGAAAAACACTGACCCCATGGGTATTTGTTTTGTTAGGGTGAATTACCGAATGGGCAGGAAATAGCAGTAAAGAGACTATCAAAAACATCTAAACAAGGACTTGAGGAGTACAAAAATGAGGTCATGCTTACTGCAAAACTACAACATGTAAATCTAGTTAAACTACTGGGATTTTGCACCCAAAGAGAAGAAAAGATGCTGATCTATGAGTACATGCGAAACAAAAGCTTGGATTTCTACCTCTTTGGTACGTAGGCTTTATGCTTCCAAATGTAGTTCAATAGTTTTGAGAGCAACTCAACTTAAGGTTTTACACTTCATGGGTGTCTTAAAGAGTGGTGCACGGCAAGTAATTGCTTCCTGGCAGTGACACTTCCTTTTGGACCTATGGCATTCATCTATGCCAACAATTTTGGTTACTATTACTCTTTAGGTGGCACTTTGGCTTGTCAACATTTCAGAGTACACCACATCACGGTACTAAGGGCCCTGCATGCAATCCTTTCAATAACAATAATAATGATTGTGTGGTTATGTAGATAGAAGAAATTCCCTCTTTTTTTTTTTTTTTTTTGGTTTTCCATTTTACAAAATGATGGTAGTGTCCTTCATAGTTCATACCATAGTGTGACACACTAATGAGTCACAAAAAGAACCACGTTTAAGTGCTATTCAGAAGTGCTAAACTCAATGTTGTTATGCATAGAGGGTTTATAGTAAAAGGTACCTAATGCCATTAGACACCACTTTAAGCTTGAAGGAAGCTTAGGTAGAACCATATTAAGCTTATAATTAAGGTTGCAGCTTGCTCTCCATTTTTTTTATTTTTTTTTCTAGGAGGGGAAAAAAATTATATATATATATATATATATATATATATATATATATATATATATATTTTTTTTATTACTATTTTTGGCATTGTTGTTTAGACTTGAAAGTTCTAATAATTATTCATGAAAATATCTACTTTGATGTAGATTTGGATAGACGATTGTTGTTAGATTGGAAGAAAAGGGTTCAAATCATTGAAGGGGTTACTCAAGGGCTTCTATATCTTCAAGAATACTCAAGATTAACGATACTTCACAGAAATTTGAAGGCAAGCAACATTTTACTAGATAATGAGATGAAGCCCAAGATTTCAAATCTAGGCATGGCTAGAATTTTTGAGAAAAATGATTGTGAAACAAACACAAGACGGATTGTCAAAACATCGTAAGTAGAAAAGCTTCAAAGATTACTTCATTTGTGTTTTCTTGTTTAATACTTAACAACTATGTTGATCTATAAAATGCAGTGGATATGTTCCTCCATTTGTGTTTTCTTGTTTAATACTTAACAACTATGTTGATTTATGAAATGCAGTGGATATGTTCCTCCAGAATGTGTGAAAAAGGGTGCTTATTCCATCAAATCCGATGTTTATAGCTTTGGAGTTCTAATATTGCAAATCATAAGCGGCAAGAAGAATACATTATATGGTTCAAATAGAAATTTAAGCCTTCTAGAAGACGTAAAGAACTTGCACAAACCTTTCTATCATCATTCTAATTTGAAATTTTGCATTCATTTGAACTGCAAGATGGCTAATATTTATTGAATTATTTCAGGCATATGATCTATGGAAAGATGGAAAAGGCATGGAGTTTATGGACCCATCATTGGATGATGAATTTTCGTCATGTAAATTGATGACATGCATGCAAGTAGCATTGCTATGTGTCCAAGAAAAACCTGCAGATAGACCATCCATGTTGGAAGTTTCTTCAATGCTTAAAAATGAAACTGCAGCTATGGTTATGCCTAAAAGACCTGGTTTTTCGATAAAAACAGATGAAGATGAGAGAAATAACTCTGGATTGCAGCAAGTAATTTGTTCAAATGAAGCCACAGTTTCTCAAATACTACCCCAGTGACATTAATGCTGGCTTTGTTGGGACATATATAGTTTATTACAAAAATTTCTGGTTTGTTAAGGATTTCTGTGTTCTTACAACAATTATGTCCTTCTTGTTCCTCTATGGTTATTGCTGGTAACTGAATTTTCCAGAGTGTTGGATCACTGGTAAGATGTTAAGAACGAAAATTCAGCCAGAGTCGTGCTATACAGACCGAGCACAGTATGCCGGCCGTAAGCCGACTTAATACAAAAAGTAAAACCCCCCCCCCCCCCCCCTTAACTCCGTCAAACCCACTCTCCTCTCTTTCTCTCTCCAGAAAAGCATTGCTAAAGCTTCTCACTGCCGACCACAAGCTCGATGGAAACATAGACCATCATGGAGCTACATAAACCCATGACTGCAGATCGACGACAAAGCTCAAGGCAGATTGAGGGCGAAGCTTAGTCGCTTTGTAGCTGCAACATAGATATGATCCTCCTATACAAAGATCTGCTTCGTAACCATATATCCCTCCTCCTCATCATTGATTCTTCATCATTGTTATTTAAAATCAAGTAAAGTTAGCTAGAAATTTAGAAATATGAAGTAAACCATTACATGAAAATGGGGAAATTTTCTAGCTAATAAAGTTAAATTTCAAGCTAAATTTTCAAAAGTGGAGAAATTTTCTAGCTAATAAAATTAAATTTCTAGCTAAATTTTCAGAAATGGGGGAATTTTCTAGCTAATAAAATTAAATTTCAAGCTAAGTTACAGATATTGTGAATGATATCAAAGGTTAAGGTATACCTATACCTTTACAAGATTCAGGTGAAAAAAATAGAGCAACATCTAGATAGAGAGAGGGTTCCTTTATCTTACCGCGGACAAAGAAACGCAGAATGGCAGTGGATGGACTTCCGACCATGAAATCTACTCAGATCACTCAAAACTTGATCGGCATTGAAGAAATCAACGCTACATCTGAGAATCAGATCTATAGTGATCGACGGTGGAGATAATTAGAGGAGAAAGAGAGAACCAAGTATTCGTATCGATGGTCTATAGGGTAGAGAAAGAGGGAGGGGAAGAGAGAGAGGATCTTTAATTGGACGTTGCAGAGATACAGAGAAAGGAGGAAGAGAGAGAAGGGAAAGAGAAGAATAAAGTAAATGGATCAGATCCTTATCTTATACCTGTGCTTTGTCCCATTCGAATTTTACATTTTTACCCTCGTTTAACGTTTTCGTCTTACGCATTTGGTCTCGTGAATCATTTTCCTAATAGAGTAAATGCATTGCTTTTATATTGGGAGAAGAACTTCCATAAGACCATTCTGTGGCCACATGATACAAACAGTCAATCACAGCTAAGTAAAGTAGGTTTGTTAGTATACTTTTTAGTCCTATAATCTCACTTTGCTTAGCTACAATTGACTGGTTGCACCACATGGCCCATAAGACCGTTCCATTAAAGTTCTTTTCTTACATTAGGGATCGTTCCATTGAGGTTCTTTTCTTATATTAGTGTAATGATGTAATCAAAGTGATGAAATAAAATGAGCCGGGGAGTAAAATAGAAGAGGTGATTGAAAAACAGAGATGTGGGGCGGCCTCCTAAGAGCCTTGCCTTATACTTCAAATTATAAACATTCCAATTTCCAAACGCCACAATAAATGCACAAGAGGGCTTTGCATCCATGATGGTTGACCACCCTCCATTAAATGCTTGCTCCCCATATGCCTGTATCATGCGATCTTTATTATTATTTGGGTAAAATGTAAAAAACCCCCCTTTATTTATACCCATTTTGCAGGATACCCCCTCTAAAAAAACCCCAATAAGAAACCCCCCATATTGTTCTAGGTTGAAGAATACCCCCTCCATCCACACTCCGTTAGTCAACTTAACAGAAAAAGAACACGTGAGTTGCATGTGATCAGTTTTTAAAAATTGAATGACTATAATACCCTTCAAGCACAATGAAAAACCTATAATACCCTCAACCACCAATGCGAAAAGACAAAGATGCCCTCCCCAAGGCTATTGTCGCCGGCGTTTTCCCCAATGTTGTTGTCGGCATTTTCTTCCATGAAAATTCTATGGCAACCCCATCTCCGTGAACGGTGACGATGGCAACGATGAGGAGGTGGAGGTATTAGGTCGTCAGCACCACAAATCGCCATTGAACCTCAAATCCCATAGCTACAACAGTCAACATCAAAATTAATTCAGTCAACAAACTTCGGCCAACTCCATTTTTTCCGGTTGCTCCATTTTTTCAACAGATCTAGTAAACACACTTCATCTTTTATTTTATTTGCTGACTTCTTTGTTTTGGGTATATATATAGAGACATCAGACATAGAGACAGGGAGAGCAAAACACTTAATCTCTTTCACCTCCCATGAATGGGTTTATTATGTACAAAGAAAGAAAAAAGATTTAAACTTGAAGACAATGGAGATGGTGCGCGTGTTGGTGGTCGACCGTTTGGGTCTGCCATTGCTGCATCGACCTGTTCATTGACAGTTTTCGTTGGTGATCTGTGTAACGACCCTCAAAACACGTTCAAATTTTATAAGCTCCGTACCAGTAAAAAACTCTTTCAAATAATGAATTTCTTTTGAAAATTACAAAATATTGTACAGTTGTGGAAACCAGCGGCTAACCCAAATCTCGAATGAATATACATTTTCCAACTCATTCAATAAAACTTACATCAACTTTATAGGAATAACAAATAAATTAACCCATAATCTATTCAAATCACGATCCCTCTTCCACTACGAGCCTCCAACATTGACTACCTGAAAGTGTTATTTATATAACACAGTGAGTTAGACAGCCCAGTAAGAAAACATTTGCACTTATTTTACACTACATCAATTTTAAAACACAATGGGTATATTAATTGTCATTTTATAAACACAACTTTTGAAAGTGACATCCACATTGTTTATACCATTCCCAATGCGTCATGTACAATAGATTTCAAGATATAAAAATAAATTTCTAGAATACTACTCATATTGTGGCACATTATCTCATACTGATCTCAACATTAATAATTTCTCATACTTGAGCTTTCGTTGCCATTTGCAACCTGCAAAACACAAATCAAAATAACACACACAGGCCCACTTGCCGTTCATGTATGTTATCTCAGCCACAGCACATATGTCCTTATCATATGTGTATACCGGTTATGGCCCACTTGCTTAATAACCCGGTATATTAGTGCACTAACTGCAGGGCATACCTGACTGGATCCGCCCCGGTTGACCCACCAAAATTCGTTAGTAACCACAATAATAATCATAATAATCCATGTTTAATGGAAACATCTCACATATAAGAATGTGCCACGATATGAAATAATATCATTTCCAAATATAATGGAATAATCCACTCATGTTTCCCAAGAAAATCTTATCTCAAAAGAAATCTCCGTCTTGGGTTCCATTCAAATTAATCATCTCTTTATACACACAGCAAATAACTTAATTCTTAAGCTTGTATCAAACTTATTAATAATAGAGAGCAAATTTTACAACTCTAACATAATCATAAAAACTTGGCTGTTATTTCATAAAAGCAATCTTACGCACAAAAAGGTGAAATTTGCTAATACTTTTCTTTAACCAGACATCACACTTGCACTTTCTTAAAACAGGACAGTTTAGGTTTGAAAATTCATAACTAAATCCACAAAATCCCAAATTCAATGATTCAACCTGTTTTAGAAAGCTTAAACAACGTACTATTGAAGAAAAATAGCAATTGATCACCACCCAAAAGTCATGTGGTTCGAAAATCACTTCAAAGTCAGACAACAGAATCTGGAAATCCTAAGACAACTTGGAGTAACAGGTACAATTCGATTTTCTGGGTTTATTTTATAAAGATTTGGGTTTTGAAACTTATTTTAATAAAAACTAGATTCATCAAGCTTTCAATCCATATAAATTTCGCACCAAACGGACTTCAATTACTATTTTAAATTCAATTTCGAATATAACCCATAGCAGCAGAATTTTCTGTACAGCAACTCAGGTTCAACTTTGGAAATTTACCAAAAATCAAATCTTTAATATTTTTAGTTGAAACCAAAGGCAAAAGAATCACTTGTAAATGTACTTTAAATACCCCCAAAATCCCAGACCTAAAATCAAAGTCTATATACAGAAAATTTTCATAAATTCTTCTACTGTACAGGATTTTCAGGATAAACACAAGGGAATTAGGTTTAAACTTAGGAATTAAAGTTTCAAGAACCTTTCTAATATATACATACTTACATCAAATTGTTCCAAATTGATGTTATAAAATAGGAGGAGATAGTTTTCTCACCTGAAATATAGATCTCAGTTGCTCAATTCAAGCTCCTAACCGTAATTTCCTCTTCTTCTTCTCCTTCATCCTCTCTCTCTCTCTCTCTCTCTCTCTCTCTCTCTCTCTCTCTCTCACGTTTTCTCTTGCTCAAAAGTAATGAATAATATAGTAGCCCATAGATAAGTGGCAGTGGAGAGGGGTATAGTAGCCCATAGGTTTTATTTATAAGTGTAGCGCATAGATTTTACTTATAATGCACCCATAGATAAGTCTATTGGACAGTGGTATAGCCCATAGATTCTATGTATAAGGTGTCTAGGTTGTAAAACTTGGAACACGTGTGATGCAAACTGACCACATATGGATTATAATATATATATATATATAATGCCTTCATGGATCATTCAGCAAAATGTCCATCCATATTTTTACCAAATCCAAATATTCTTGACTCCCATTAAGAAATTCTAAGCCCAATAAAATGGTCCAACCCAATGCATGGATAAGAATAATAAATCTTATTTCACATAAATAAAATTCAACCCCAATATAATTTAAAATTAACATGTAATAAAATCCGGGGTGTTACAATCTGTTATGGTCCGATGAGTTGGGTTCTTGCCATTCATTGACGCCGCGCTAATGACAATGGAGAATGGCCAAGGGTTTGACTCGAGTGGACTGTGGATTGTAGTGTGTGAACTTTGGAGCTATAATTGAGGTGAGGATGGACGAACAGGTTAAAGGGGAAAAAATGGGTTCACACACATGGGTTTTGACGGGCTTATTTGTTTTGTTTATGTTATTAAGTCAAGGGTAAAATGTTATATTCATATTTATTTCAAAAAAATCATTTAAAAATGTTAAAAAATAATATTTTATTTTTTTTCGTAAGAAGACATAATTGTCATTTAACATTTCTGTTAACGCCATACCCCTTAGAACAATATAGGGGGTTTTTTGTTGGATTTTTTTTTAGAGGGAGGTATCCTACAAAATGGGTATAAATAGAGGGGTTTTTTTGCATTTTACCCTTATTATTATTATCCTTTTATTCTTTGCAATTTTTAATTCCCCAATTTGCTGGTCTTCAAGGACTGTTATGCCGACAATATATATTTATTATTTAGTGAGCCCCACGGTGTCAAGTGTCAACAGCTCAACATCCCATTTCCTATCACTCTATTTAATTAATCGTACCAAATCAGGTTGATCAGGCCAAATAATAATAATAATAATGATACTTGAAATATATATATATATATATATACAGAATGCAAATTTGATTATTAATTGACTTGGTCCAAACTATGTTTTGGAAATGACGAATAAATAATTTTGGGCACTATGGATTCAGTACAAAATGGTTCAAAAAGTAAATTAGGAGAAAAGTTAAGATGAGGGAACCCTTACAAGTGTATTGACAAACCGATAAACTCACAATTCATTTCAATAGATGTTGTCCGAATTTTAAGAATTTAAGACAGGCATCTTATTATATGGGTCAAAAACCTCATAGAGATCAATATACAAAATCTTATTATAGATTTGTAGAATTTATCATCATTTAATTAATTATAAATGGGTTCGGCTACAAGCAAATAATCACATATAAATACAAGTTAGTAATATTCTTATTTAAGTTAACAGTCGTTTACTATGAAGTCTGTGGTCGTTTGTAGTGATATGAAATTATTTGCTCATAGTGGAACCAACCTGTAATTCCCCCTTATTTTTTATATGTCCGAATTTGCTCGGACCAACCTCAAATTCTACGAGTCTGTGATCGTGTATTCGTTTGTTTGAGTCAACAAATTTATATTTTTTTAGAATTATTTATGATGCCTTGCACGAAATGAATGGAGACCAAGAGAAGCACCTCTACACTCCCACAGAGGATTGTCCTTGAATTAATTAATTCAAATTGTCCACACATCCTTAATTAAAAGTCCTAAAGTCAAGATGGAAACATAGTATATTTTGCTCGCTCTGTAGTCTGCACTTACATTTCCTTATTGACTTGTGGTTAAGGCCTCTCATCAAACGCCATGGCTGACACTAATCTCTCTCCTTTCTCATCCTCCATCAAGAAAATCCCATCTTCGATCTCTCTCTAATATAACCCCCTCGCTTTCATCTTAAACCATTCAAAAGCTCTTCTTTCTCATCACTAGTCCGACACTCCTAATCGGCCCCTTCCTCATACCCCAGTAATAAGTAAACTCATTCTAGTGTTGTCTCCTCTGTTTTTGAGACCAACTCCTCGACAGACATGGTTGTGAGTTATTTCTGATACTCCACTGCCATGCTCAGCACTCAAGAGAGGTCATATTTCGTGGTGTTCTTGACAGAATACAAGCTAAAATAAGCTCTTGATTCATGCCAGTTCCGGCCACTTTTCCCGGGAAGGAGGATGATAGATAGCCACCCCTTTTTGCTTCTCAGCCTCGCAAGTAAGAGCAGTATACACGCAGAAAGGCTCGTCTTGTTTTTCCCTTTTTCTTTTTTTCCTCCTTTTTTGAAATATTTTGCTTTCGTAGTCCTGTTTGCATTCCATATTTAATTTTTAGTTCTCTAGCTTTCAATTTGATGGATGACAATCAAGTATTCTGATAAGAGCCTGTGGGTGTCTAATTTGAAACTAAATAATTAATTCAAGAATAATTCCTCAACTTGAATTGAAAATTTTATCACAAATAAAAGTAGAAATTCAAAATAATGGCATTTCATAAATTTTTAAGAATTGATTTTGCAGCATCAATTATAGTGATTACTATAATCTTTTTAAATATTCTAATTCAAGATGATGAATTTATACTTTCAATACTATGTAAAGGTTTTTTGAATTGTTTAATTTCAAATTGAACACCTAAATAGGCCGTAAAAGTATTGATATACACTTATACCCGTTTGGTCATCTAAGAAGAAACTAAATTAATTACAAGGCCTTTTATGTAATTTGAGAGTACAAATCCATTAATGAGACTATTTAAAAATGTTGATCGAAGTTGTTACTATGGGTGTGTGTATAAGTACTTAAGGCACTATCACTTTTCAAAGGTTAGGTCCTTTTGAAATGCATGCTTGAATTCTATCTTGATCCTATCACTCTGGGTGTGTGCGTTTAGGTTATGTTAACGTGGAAACATCGAAATCATCACTATAATTAATTTTGTAAGATTAATTCTCAAAAATTCATGAATCGTCAGTGTTTTTAATATTCACTCTCATTAATGGTGATAGACATCATTTTCTTGACCTTCTTTATTTAATGAAATGTGAAACTTAGTGTTACGTAAAATTAATATACAAAATTACTTAATTTCCATTTGAAGGTCCAAATATAGGCCCTTGAATAATTGATGGAAAAATATATATGTGAGTTCACATAATAGTTGTATACTCTATATTTCTGTGTCTAGGGTGTGTAGAGTCTAGATATCCACTGCCGGCTGCCGTGCCAGTCACACTCCCATTTAGTTTTAAATTTCACATATTAGTCATATACTGGGTCATGCAAGAAAGTCTTTAAATTCGTATCCTATTGCATGACCTAATGTGAATCCCATTTCATTTTCAAACCCCCCTGGGTCGTCATGTTGATGTCAAACAAAATAGGACCCCAAAAAAAAAGTGTCAGGCTACATGTAATGGGACGGTATTCAACTGTACAACCGTATACTCTATAGTTAGTTTTATTTTTCAAACGTGCCATAGCCTGATAGTCATGCTGATATGCAACAAGTCAAATGACCAAAATAGCTGGTACATGCCTCTCTTTTTCTTTTTTTTTTCCTTTTCTTTTTTTTTTTAGCCCAAAAGAAAAAAAAAAAAAAAAAAAAAAAAAACATAGCTGGTACATGCCTTGGCACATGTTCAGTCCCTCATCCAATCAATATATTATCTTTTTTTTAATATTTATTTTGAGTGATATCAAGAGAATTCAGATTTGCATCTAACTAATTTCTTGAGTTCATATAATCCTTCCATCATGTATACGTTAGAGAACTAGTGAACAAAGTTTATAAAACAGCGTCAAAAAATAATGATAGAGAGTTGAATTTAAGAGCTCGCACTTAGCTAATCAATATAGACCAAAAGGTCTGGGTGCGTGTATGAGACGGCGTGGATATGCCATGCTGTCCCAAAAATAAGTCTTATTGGACGGCCTCCCTCACTGGTTCATTTTTTTCGAGAGGGTATTTGGTAGATGTAGTGGGACCCTCTTCAGTACCACGCACTCCTTCAAATGACAGACCGAAAGGAGAGGTGTTATCAAGGACAGAAATTAAACCAAAAAATAAATAAATAAATTATGGATGAATAGTATTTTTCAAACAATTTTTCATCATTAGTTCTGATCTTGTTTGGAATTTAGGATTACTACTACTATACGATGGGTTAGAAATATGACACAAATCTCATGCACAATTTTTTACAGGATTGCTCAGTCTTTGGATTTTGCAAAATTCAAGAATCTTATAATTATGTTGGTCAATTTGAGATCTAACAAATCTTGTAAAAGATTGTATACAAAAATTGTGACCTCCCTAATCTTATTTAATTTGGATATTTTATTTTTGACCTAATGATCAAAATTATAGGGAAGCTTAAAAATGGTTTAATAGGTTTCAAAAAATTTAGGCCGGTAGGGAAAAAGATAGATAAAGGATTAGGATTAAAGGTTTACATCAATCTTATAATATTAAGATCTTTGGTAAGATTGAAACTGTTACCATAACAATATATATCAATTATATAAATCAACAACCACTATATATGTTGTCCTAATATTTATTCCTTAATGTTGATGTTGATAGATAGTGATAGGCAGCTGATTTTTTGCCCAATTGTTAGAAACATATCCACACACCCACTCACACACTCTACCATAAACCCCCATATGTTAAAATAGAGTCGGACATGCCACTTGCCATGACCGTCCACGTTGATATGGATAGCATATCAACACTGAATAATGAGTGTGACTAGATTTGGATGTTTTAAAACTGTAATGGCAAGAAAATTCTATGGTACACCATTTAATAAAAAATAAATAAAATAAAATAAAAAAATGAGTATTATGTATGTGGTAAGTAATCACACTTTAGGAGTAACCTGATCATATTTAAAGTAATTGACAGATTGTCACAAGATATGATTTGCTTATCCTCAAATGTGATTAGGTTACAACAAAGTATGATTTGACTACTCTAAAATGTAATAAAATTATTTTAAAATATGATCAATTATCACATGTGGACCCCCATTCTCTCATGGTACCATAGAATTTCCCCACATAATAGTATTGATCTGATATTTCTCACCGACGGAGGGTAAGACGGTACATGCAGCAGGGACATATCGGTTGATAACGAAGTTGCGTCCGAAAGAGGTATCCAGGCACGCTGACGGCATTCAACTGACAAGACTAACAGGTGACTTTTCATTGTACAGAGGCTAAGGTCGGCCTCTTTTACCATAAAATAATGAAATACAATCCCACGTATCAGAGTCGTGTTGGTGTTGCCAAATGTAGGGGAGATTTGCTTGTCCTGTGCTTCTCCAAAATCTTCGTCGAGGTATGAACTAGCTATCTTCAATGGCGTCCAAACTCATTGCCTTCCTCCTCCTCTGCCTTGCTCTTGAATTGCATATTTCAAACGCCCAAAGCTGGATCAAAGCTGGCTATTGGTATATGGGTAGTGAATTGCCAGCCAGCGAGATAAATTCTCCTCTCTTCACTCACCTTCTATGCGCTTTCGCCGGACTCGACAATTCCACCTACCAAATTTCCATCCCTTCCTCAGATATACCCTTATTCTCGAACTTCACAGACAGTGTCAAACGCAGAAACCCGTCGATTGTCACGCTTTTATCCATCTGGGCTGGACAGGCCGCGACAGGTCTGTCCATCTCCGGCCAAATACCAAATTCTACAGTCTTATCTTCAATGGTGAGCCAAGCTTCTTACAGGAAATCTTTCATTGAATCTTCAATAAAAACAGCGAGGCTTTATGGGTTTCATGGCTTGGACTTGTTTTGGGTTTGGCCGAGCACGGGCTCCGATTTGATCAATTTGGGGACCCTCTTGGACGAGTGGCGGGCCGCTGTAAATTCTGAGTCAAGAAACTCGAACCAGTCGCAATTAATCTTGACAATGGGCCTTCGTTATGTGCCGATTCTTCACTCGGTGAGTTACCCGGTGGATTCAATAGGGAGGAATTTGGATTGGGCACATGTTATCGCATACGACTATTATCTGTCTTCGAAGGTGAATTTTACACACGCTCATGCTGCTCTATATGACCCTTCGAGCAATGTTAGTACCAATTTTGGTATAGGGGAATGGACAAAAAGAGGATTGCCGACTAGCAAGCTTGTTTTGGGTTTGCCTTACCATGGCTATGCTTGGAAACTTGTGAACCCCAATGACAATTCTCTTGGTGCACCATCAGCTGGTCCGGCCCTTACATTGGATGGATCTATGGCCTACAAGTTAGCCAAATATTACATTCGAAGTTATGCTTATGGAGCTGCTTCGTTGTACAATGCTACTTACGTATTCAATTACGCCATCCTTGGACCAGATTGGATCGGTTTCGATGATGTGGAGGCTATCAGAGCTAAGGTTTCATATGCTAAGGAAAAGAAGCTACTTGGTTACAATGTGTTTCAAGTCTCCAATGACGATAATTGGGCACTTTCTCAGGCAGCAGGTGTGCATTAATTTACTTTTTGTCATCTACATGTCCATTTTTTGTTTAACTTATTTCCCCATTTTTTTTTTTTTTTTTTTTACTTTTCTGCTGTACAAATCCTTCTACTGCATCCTTGTGCCTATGTTTGGATCTTGGAAAGTATGAGGGAAAGTGAAGGAAAATGCTTAAGAAATGAATCCATTCATTGGCAATATTCGGGTTTTTACTTCATTCTTTCCAAGATCCAAACAGAGCCTATGTGAACCTGTGTATTTAAAATAAAATGCGCTCATGCACATAAAAACACTCGGGTTAGTGAATTGACTGTTCACTATAAGTCAGAGAGTCCATTGAGCTTCCTCTAATGGCATGAAGAGAATTGAACTTGACCAACATGCTGTTTTGCAAACATCTTAGCCTCCCCAATCCAAGTTGTTCAGCCAAGCATGAGGCAGAGCTGAAGTTAGTATTTTGGCCATAACAAGGGACATATTTCAGCTCAAAAACAGATTTGTCTGTGTTAAGCAACCACTTGAACCTCATTCAGTTTATTCTTTGAATCAGAACAAAATGGAAAATCAACATATCTTTTTTCTATTTGATCAAAACTGTTGTTTGAAGAAGAAACCCTTCTCTTGATCGAAGTTTGGTTCCTGATTTCTCAGTGATTACCTTTGATTTGCTCTGTTTTAGAAAGAGTGAGATCTCAATTGCAAAGAAAAGGGGACTGGGATTGCAGGTTGGTACATATGACATCACTTTTTTTCATTGTACTACTCCAGAAAGGGAAGTACCTTCCTTTTTTTAGAGAATGCGCAAGAAGAGTTTTGTTTGCACCCTGTTATTATCCTCATGAATGTCAGAGAACATGAATTAAACTAGAATCAAATTTTTATTTTTATTTTAGATCCTTGTTTCACATTCTTATTAATGTAGCAAGCTATATATGCTCACAGCTCAATGGGAAGATAAGAATCAAGGAAAGACGCGACGGTTACTGGTGATTATTTTGGTTCCAATTGCTATATTTATTCTCCTGCTAGGCATCACAATATATTACTTCCGAAGGAAAGTACTCAAGTCAAGAGGTAATTGTTTTATTTTTTATTTAATGGTGATAGTCTACCATTTATAACCATGAATGGAAGTGAATTCACTAATTGTAACTATGAAACAAAGTGTTAATATTCTTGTGTGTGTTTATTTTCTTTTTTATACTACAGGGATGATGGAAACAGAAGAGAAGTCACTGTATGATGTAGACCCCGAAATATCATCAGCTGTCCAAGAACTTGACACTAATGCTCCCAATCTCAAAGTATTCACTATTTCTAACATCAAAGCTGCTACAAATAACTTTTCGAGAGAAAATAAGCTTGCGGAGGGTGGATTTGGACCTGTTTACAAGGTAATATTTGGTATATATTGTATCACTGTGTATTTTGTTTTACTGCAGAAAGAAACTTTGAGATATGCGAAACAAGTGTAGCCCATTGCCCAGGGCCATAAGCTACCCACACCATTACCCTTGCCCTCTTTACAACAAAAGGGGAAAAAAATTGAAAATTCGAGCTCTTAATCAGCTTTGCTCAATTGCCCAGTCTAGATTGTGGGGCTTATGTTCACATTTCATTTCAACAATGAGATAATAAACAGATCATTACATCTGTAAAAGGCCATCTTAAAATCAGATGTACTGAGTCTGGCTTCTTTGTAGCTGACAATACTAACTATGAGTGTTGGTTAATTTTACTAGGGTAAATTACCCAAGGGACAGGATATAGCAGTGAAGAGACTTTCGAAAACTTCTGATCAAGGGCTTCAGGAGTTCAAAATGGAGGTCACACTTACGGCAAAACTGCAGCATGTGAATCTACTTCGAGTTTTGGGATACTGCAATGAAAGGGAAGAAAAGATGCTGGTCTACGAGTACATGCCAAACAAAAGCTTGGATTTCTACCTCTTTGGTTAGTAATCATTTATGCTTTCAATTATCATTCATGAGGAAATATTGAGTCTAATTCCATCCCTGCTCATACTAATTCAAATTGATGATGTGTTAAAGCAGCAAAAATAAAGGTAGAGGAGTGACTGCTATAATTTAACTGAAAAAGTTAGTAATTCCCCTGAATATGTTTGCAAGCCATTATGCATAAGGTTCAATAAGTAAGATGTCCCAATGTCAGTGCCACAAACCTCTAAGCTTGTACAAGGCATAGGCAGAGCCAAGCCTATAGGGGTGTGGAAATTAACACATGGTGTATAGGCACTTCTTGTGTATTTGTGTGCATTTTGCCCCTTTGTTTCCCCTGCATTTATTTTTTAAATAACTAGTTGTTTATAGATTTAAATTTATGTAGATCCGGTAAGACGGCAACTGTTGGACTGGAGCACACACATTCGCATCATCGAAGGTGTTACTCAAGGGCTTCTATATCTCCAAGAATACTCGAATCTAACAATTGTTCACCGAGATTTAAAATCTAGCAACATTTTACTTGACAATGAGATGAACCCCAAGATATCAGATTTTGGTATGGCTAAAATTTTCAGAAAAAATGAACGCGAAGCCAACACAGGCCGGATTGTTGGAACATAGTGAGTAACTTAACTGCATCTCAAAGCCCTCTCACACACTTGTTTTTCTTTGTCAAATACTTAGCACTTTCTTTGATTCATGCAATGCAGTGGTTATGTTCCTCCTGAATACGTGAGGAAAGGCACATACTCCACGAAATACGATGTCTATAGCTTTGGAGTTCTAGTTCTACAAATCATTAGTGGCAAGAAAAACTCATGTTGCTACGGTTTGAATGAAAATCTAAGCCTTTTGGAATACGTAAGTTGCTTATACAAACCTTTAATATCATCATCATGGCTTGAAATCTTGCTTTTTGACTTACAAAGATGGATACCATGGAATTATTTCAGGCTTATGACTTATGGAGGGAAGGTAAAGGCGATGAGTTTATTGACCCATTATTGGATGATTCATCTTCATCTTGTAAACTAGTGAGATGCATGCAGATGGCTCTATTATGTGTACAGGAAAATCCAGTGGATAGACCGTCCATGTTGGAAGTTTTTTCGATTCTCAAAAACGAAAGTGCAGTTGTTGCGACCCCTAAAAAGCCTGCATTTGCAATACAAGATGAGGAAGATGAGGCAGACACATCAATATGGCGAGAAGAGACATGCTCAGTCAATGAAGCATCAATTTCGGATATGGTACCCCGATGAAGATTTGGGTTTTTGTAAACTTAATTTATTGAGAAATTATGATTTCTTTATAGCAAATTTTTTTTTGGTTTGGCTTAATGACATTCTCGAGTTGAAAAAATAGGCATGGTTGGTTTGATTGATCATCCTATTGTCTCCAAGCAAGTGGTGGGCTTTGGGCACTGTCACCTATCGGCCTGTCCCTTTGATTAGGGGGCCCGATCGTTGTCTATAGGCCCATGAAGGAGGGCTGGGCGCATGGTTCAGGCTTTATCTTTGGTCTGTATATCTAACCTTTTGTTTGGCATTAGGGCACCCTTGTACTCCCACTTGTTTAGGTTTTTTAGGATTTTTTGCAAAATATAAAAGGTTTTTATGAAAATCGATTACATTGTTGTTCACTAGAAAACATCATTTTAAATAATTTTACAGAAAATTTTTTTTCCAAAATCAATTGTTTAAATAGATTTTTTTTTTTTTTTGAAAAACTTTTTTTTAAATTGTTCAAAATGATGTCTGCTAGTAGACAATTCCATCGCTTTTCATAAAAACTTTTTATATTTTGTATAAAACCTTAAAAAATTAAAACAAATGGGGTGTTAATAAAATTGAGGGGGTGGCAATAATCAGACTTTTGTTGTCAGTCATGGAAATTCAAGGATGGCTTAATCCACTAAAATTGTTCTATCAAGTGAGGCCAATCTAATGATGGCCCTAATTTTTGAAATACCCTCGTGTTAAAGAAAAAGAATGGTGGCTGATTATACATGATAAGGGTTATGGTTTTTGGTCTACGTGGCATGTTCTACTCCAATAAGAATAAGAATATGAGGTTTGTGAAGATTTTTGGTTTGACTGTATATGAAAAGTAAGAATAAGTTAATTTCTTTTTCTTTTTCTTTTTTCTTCTGCGTAAGTGGGAGTCACTTTCATTCGAAGTGACGTTAATTATTAAAAGCAGCCTAATAAATGAGTATACTTTCATTGGACCCGGCTGATAATTTAAAAAGGCCAAATAAATGAGTTCTAAAGATAGGAAAAACGGGGGGAGAGAGAGGGAGAGGGGAAAAGGCATGCGTGGATAATTATGGGTGATGTAGTTGAAGGAAGTCGGGTAACTGTGTGGAATCTGCTTTAATTACTATATTGTGTCTAAAATTTTCTTGAATTTAAAATTGTAAGAGGGTTATTATTTTATTTTCCTGTGCCATTTGACAACAAATATAGAGTTGACTTAATATAGTGGGTTTGTCTGGTGGCCATTCTTTCTTTTATTTCTTTGAATCTTAAAAGAGTAATGCAATATTCTCATAAAATAAAACAAAATTAAAAATTAAAAAGAGTAATTCTAAATTAATTAATTTTGTTTTACTCAAATCCTCTTTTACTTGAATGATATGGTAGTTGGATTAACTCATCAAAAATTTTATGAAAAAAATAAAAAAAAAACCTATTTATAATGGGTTGATGCGGTGGTTGGCTGACTATCACCACATTCTTTGAACAAGATGATTTAAATAAAAAATTTGAATAATTTAACATTTTCTAATTTTAAAAATATCAGACTCATATACATGTCGTAGCTGACGAGGCTCATGGAGGGTGTACCATTGCTTACTCCAGTAATTTATATTTGAACGTGGTTACCTTAGTAAACCATTTTTAAAACTAAAGCTAATTTGATCAAAAGCACAAAGCGGACAAAAAGTAGATGGGATGTCACTTTGCCACTAACTATTTTAGCCATTTATTATGTCAAAAAGAAAAAAAAAAATAAAATGCAGGTTATTCCATCCCTTTAGCATTGCCTGTGTCACTGTGTGGCTGTGTGTGAACCCCCCCCCCCCCCCCCTTTTTTTTTTTTTTTTTTTTTTTTTTTTGGTGTGGCTAAGGGTCATGCCTGTGTGTCCCTACATGGCGTGGAGTCTACATTTTTCCCCTTGGATTCCTTGGCTTATGAAATGAAATGTGGGCGATTATAAAACTTCAAAGCAAAACAGCTGGTATCTGCAAAGCAAACCTGCCTTCCTATAATCCTATTAGAGTTTTCTGCTCCTGCCAGTCAATTACCATAAACCCTTTAGCTTCTCATTCTAGTCAATCAATTGCCATCTCCAGGTATGGCTGATGCATTCGTTTCTGAAGTGTTACAGCAATTGGCTTCAATCATATACCAAGAGATGCAACAAGAGGTGCGAATGGTCGTGGGCGTAGAGACAGAAGTTCAAAAGCTCATCAGTAGTTTTGAAAGCATCCAGGCCGTACTAATAGATGCAGAGAAGAGACAAGTTAAGGAGCAAGCTGTGAAAGTTTGGTTGGGAAAACTCAGAGACATATCCTATGACATTGAGGATGTGTTGGACGAGTGGAGATCTGCAATTCTCAAAGTGCAAATTGAGGGAGTTGGAAATGATCCCATTACTAAGAAGAAGGTATGCTCCTACATCCCCTCCCCTTGCTTTTGTTTCAATAGAGTTGTTATGCGGCATGACATTGCTCTTGAGATAAAAAACTTAAATGGAAGACTTGATGGGATTGCCAGTGAGAAAGATAGATACAATTTCCAATCAATTACGAATGTTGAAGAACCTCAGCGACAAAAAACTACTCCTTTTGTTGATGAATCAGGGGTATTCGGTCGTGATCAGGATAAGAAAACTATTGTAAGCAAGCTATTGTGCGAGAATAGCCAAGAAGAAAAGAGACTCCCCATAATTTCTATAGTTGGCATGGGGGGAATCGGTAAGACAACACTTGCCCAACTAGCCTACAATGATGATGAGGTGAAAGCTCATTTTGATAAGAGAATTTGGGTGTGTGTATCTGATCCTTTTGATGAGATAAGGATAGCCAAAACAATTGCTAAAGCACTGGATGGGAGTGATCCTAGTTTCCTTGATTGGGAAAATATACCCCAACATATTTATGAATCTATAGCAGGAAAGAAATTCATACTAGTGCTAGATGATGTGTGGACAGAAGACTTTAAAAAGTGGGAACCATTTGAACAATGTCTCAAGAGTGGTGCCCAAGGAAGTAGAATTTTGGTGACGACTCGGAATGAGAGAGTTGCGAGGATGATGGGTACTACCTATATGCACACCCTGGAGGAATTGTCGAAGGAGGTCTGTCGGTCATTGTTCAATCAGATAGCATTTTTCGAACGAAGTAGGGAGGACTATGTAAAATTGGAAGAGATTGGTGTGAAAATAGCAGACAAATGCAAGGGCCTGCCTCTCGCTGCGAAAACACTTGGGAGTCTCATGCGCTTCAAGAAAACCGAACAAGATTGGCGAAATGTATTGAATAGTGAAATATGGGAACTAGAAGAGGTTGAAAAAGGTCTTTTCCCTCCTTTGCTCTTAAGCTATTACGATCTGCCCTCAGCATTGAAGCGGTGCTTTTCATATTGTGCCATCTTTCCAAAAGGTTATGTGATCGAGATAGACATATTGATTCAGCTTTGGATGGCGCAAGGCTATCTTAGCTCAAGATGTGGTATAGAGATGGAAATAACAGGCTGGGAGTACTTTGAAAACTTAGCTATGCGGTCTTTCTTCCAAGATTTTGTAAAAGATGAGGACGATGGTAGCATTTCAAGTTGCAAGATGCATGATATAGTGCATGACTTTTCCCAATATCTTACAAAGAATGAATGCTTTATCATGAAGGTTTACGGTGGAAAGGGGCAGAGTATAGACTCGACCTCTCGAAAGGGTCGTCAGTCAACTGTAATACTTGCAGCAGAGGCCAAATTTCCTATCTCAAATTTCAATGGAGAAAAATTACACACCCTCTTTGTTGTGACCGAAGCCACCACAGGAATCTCTAATGGCCTACCTCATTCATTCCATCATTTGAAATGCCTCAGGGCATTAGATTTAAGGGAGAATTCAATTGAAGAACTTCCAAGGGAGGTAGGAAAATTGATACATTTGAGATACCTCAACTTATCTCGTAACAAGTTTGGAAATTTGCCAGAAACGGTTTGTGATTTATGCAACTTGCAAACCTTGGATCTTACTTTCTGTATTTTTCTCAAGGAACTCCCTAAAGGGATCGGGAAATTGGTTAACTTGAGACATCTTAAAATTTATTGGATGGCACAATTAAACTTCTTGCCAAAAGGAATTAGGAGATTAAGCTCTATTCGGACATTAAGCAGGTTCATTATAAATGGTGGTGATGAGAGAGAAGTATGCAAGCTAAGAGATTTGGAGAACTTGAACAACCTTGAAGGGCGTCTTGAGATAGAAGGGTTGGGAAATGTGATAGATGCAGGTGAGGCTGAGAAAGCAAAACTGAAATGTAAGGAACACCTCCTTGGTTTGAAACTGATTTTCTCTTCAGAAGTAGCAAAGGGTAATACAGATGAAGTAATCGAAGCCTTGCAGCCACATCCAAATTTGGAGCTTTTAACCGTGTGTTCCTATAGAGGCATCCGCTTCCCCAAGTGGATGATGTTGCTAGTCAAACTGAAGAAGCTGGAACTCTCGGATTGCATCAACTGTGTGGGCTTGCCTCCTCTGGGAAAACTGCCGGCCCTTGAATCACTTGAAATTGCTGGTAATGATAGTTTGAGAAAAGTGGGTGTTGAATTCTTGGGTTTTGGGGTTGATGATGACAAGAAGGAAGCATCGATGATGACTGCGTTCCCAAAATTGAAGCAATTTTCGCTCCGTGGCATGAGCAAGTGGGAAGAGTGGGATATGACAATCACGAGTGGGAGAAAAGAAGGAGAAATTATGTTAATGCCTAGCCTACGTTCCTTGACATTTGAGTATTGCCCCAAGCTCAGAGAATTGCCACAGCACCTTCGGACAAGGGAACTAGAGGAATTGAAAATCACACATTGTCCTCTGCTCCAACGATCTCTGCTCCCACCATCCCCTCCCTCACCGTCTCTGCTGCCTCTACCTCCGCCTCCACCTCCCCTTCCATCATTTAAGGCGTCGATGGTGTGGTCCTCACCACCATTTCTGCCGCTTCTACCTCCCCTTCCATCACTTGAGGCATCAGGTGCATCGTCCCCATCTCTGTCTCCACCATCTCCGGCCTCACCATCTCTGCCGCCTCCGCCTCGCCCTCCACTTGAGGTGCCAAACGCATGGTCATACTTTTTCCAAGACACCAAGCTCGAAAATTGAATTATTTGTTGTTGCAAATCCCACCGTCAAATTGTTTGAAGATACATAGGTTACTTCTCCTCTTACTGTTTCTTTATGTCGTTTATCTTTCTTTCAACATGATGCAACTATGGGGTTTTTCAGCTTCGTAATTCCTTGCTTAAAACCAGACAGCATACCCCGTAATTGCATATTTTCTTGCAATTCCTTCATATCCAATTAGACTCCCCCCCTCCCCCCACCCCCCCCGTTCTCTTTTTTTTTTAATTTAAAATTTTGATGAATCGGTATCAACAAGGTACGCCTGACATTCTCAAGGATGCCACCAAAGCTGTTGCTAAAATCATTGGCAAACCTGAGTCCGTTAAGCCCCTTCTACTGTTCTATCTGTTTTCAATATCATTTTGTCGTTGTTTTGACTATTACTTGTTTGATAATATTACTCTGTGAAATATCTACTTGTCTTATTTCCTCTTTTATTTGTTTTTGCCTATTTATTATTAAGGATAGTTCTAGATTATGTTGACATTGTTGTACATTTCATTCCTTCAACACTTCTTGTTTTGCAATTGGGGGATGTTATACCTGCTTGGACTGTTGTGGTTGCATTAGCTTGCTTTTTAAAAGATCTAAAAGCTCCAAAACAGTAGCAATGTACTGGCTGATTGGTTTGGAAGTTTCTCCAACCCAACTAAGAACCGATTCTTTTTCCTCGTTCTAGGTAACACTATTACTGGGTGAGGATGTCTACATTTAGATTTTGGCAATCATTTTAAGTTATGCCCTAGAGCAGTTGGTGAAACATGCTTCTTTATTGTATTTGGCCTTTTCAAAATAATTTTTTCCAGTTGTAGTCATTCAATTTGAAAATGTGGCTCAAAATATCTATTCATGACTCATGAGTTTTTCTTTGTAATTTTTCAGTATGTAATGATTTTGCTGAATGGAGGAGTGCCTATTGCATTTTCTCGCACTGAAGAGCCAGCTGCATATGGAGAATTGATATCCATTGGGGGGCCTTGGACTGAGCGTTATTGGAAAAGCTGAGTTCCACCATTGCAAGAATTCTTCAAACTAAGCTTTCAATCGATAGCTACGATGCTCAAGTAATCTATTTGACTTCTTCTGTCTATTTAGACTACTTTTGTTTCTGTGGGAACTTGTTGTATGAAAAATAAACATTCTACAAGAGCACATCAAACAACAGTATTTCTGAGACCAACTTCTGTCCGTGTACAAATAAAAAACCCTGTTTACACAGAAAATGACTTTGTTGGCAAGGGTTTAACCTTCTGACAGGATGGTGCTACCACTTTGTGGCCACCCCCAACTAATAGATTCAGCTACCTCTCGACTCTCCAGAGTTAGAATGAATGTCTACAATCCAACCCTTCAAATATAAAATCAATTTTAATTAACATCTATAAAAGGATTATCCATGCAAGATCCACTAATCTTATTTAATTTCTCTCATAATGCAAAATACCTTGCATACTAAGATTTTTTAAATAATTACTAGATATCTAAGATTTATGTTAACCTGTTAGAGTCCAAAACTGCATAATTATGAAAAATACAATGAACTCTAGTTCGTGTGATAAAAGAGGAAATGGAACTAGCTAATGGAGGTACCATTGAGTACATTGGCCCTTTTTTTGAATGACAAAAAGAAAGACTGAGGAAAAATTCAAAACTGATGATGGAGAAGGTTTCATAACTCTTAAAATCTTATCAATACTGACACTATTGTTGTCATCATCATTATTCTTAGTAAATGGAAGTTGGGTTGGAGGCTGAATGTGCAGGAAGGGCAAAAAGGGGGCTAGGATCGATGAAAGCGATGGCAAAGTTAACAGATTAGGTAAAATGGCCATGTCGATTACTGTCTTGTTATCTTTGCTATTTAATTTTGAAAGTGGTGAAGATTGTAGAGAATAACAAATTAATTGCCAATGGCCCTCGAGTTTAGTGGTACGTCCCAACTCAGGGGTGTGGAGTTTGCGGAGCTCTTAATTTCGACTCCGCGTAGGTGCGTGTGTGAGTGTGTTCTCCTATAGTTTAGCAACAAAAATAAAAATAAAAATAAATAATTGGAAAAAATATGACCAGATGTGAACAATTAATGTTCTTGTAATGGCAGTGTATGCGTGACTATCTATTTTAATAATCATTAATACAATAGAATTAGAATGTGATGGATGAAGTGGAGAAGTGCATCAGAAGTGCTACCTGATAAAAGAATACCGATCAAGTTAAAAATATAAAAAATGCTACCTGATAAAAGAATACCCAGTGGTGT
Source organism: Liquidambar formosana (assembly GCA_039720395.1). Taxonomy (NCBI): domain Eukaryota; kingdom Viridiplantae; phylum Streptophyta; class Magnoliopsida; order Saxifragales; family Altingiaceae; genus Liquidambar; species Liquidambar formosana. The sequence continues at coordinate 23,710,825 of CM077834.1, read as the reverse complement.
TACTGTTTGAATCATACTTTACCCAGTGGTGTTACTGTGTTTAGATCCCCCCTGATGTAATCTCTCTTCCGATCTGTGATGACAAAGGAGTGGCTACCCCTAGATTAGTTTAGTCTTTGTTGCTTTTGGGCTCTGCCCCAGTTGACCCAAAAAAAGTACCTATCAAGTTAAAAATATAAAAGTATAAAAAAATATAATAATTACAAGATGTCTATAAGACCGGCTATGCTTTATGGCAGTGAAAATTCCAAATGTACGTTAGGCAACTAGGAAACAACATGTGCAAAAAAAAAAAAAAAAGTGTAGCTGAGATGGGGATGTTAAGATGGATAAGTGGTTATACACCCAAAAAATAAAATACGAAATGAATGCATTCATGAGTGTCGATTGAGGATAAGACGAGGAAAAATCATCTAAAATGGTTTGGTCATATGCAATGAAGACTAAGAAATGCACGTGTACACAAGTCTAAATTGATTCAAGTTGAAGGTCTTAAAAGGACAATAGGTGGGTTTGTTACCATTTGATCCAAAAACTTCTCTTTTTAATCACTAAAAATCTCATATTTATGGATGAGGTGACTCTTAATCTCGGGTCAACTTGTTTTTTGGCATGCATGATCCATGTGGGAAGATTATCTAATCTAGTGATAGGTTTCGTAAAATATGAGTCAGAGATAGGTTATTTAAAAACTTGTGTAAGAATTTGTGTAAAAACTTGTGTATATGGATATTGACTCTATACATATATAGATTGATTATACTTAATTTTGTTATTATCATACTGTGGTCTATTATCATGAAAATTATATATACTTAATTTTGTTATTATCATACTGTGGCTTATTATTATGAAAATTATATATACTGAATTGTCAAACTCATCCCTATATTTCTAAGTAATTTTGCAGATAAAATTAGCTTAGATGATATATGACTTGCATTACAATGGGATAATTTGTGGAGTTTATAGTAAATCATGTTAATCTAGTTGGGAATAGCTTTTATTGAACATGTATTCAATTTGGATTTAATTCAGCTAATGGCCTTGGAATATGTAAAATAGTCATAAGATGTAATTTTTTTTGTGTAGGGCTCTGTTACATGGGGAATAGATGATACCATAGGCGGATGGTTGCAATTTTTTTATATACAAATTGCTTTAAGCAGGACACGGGTTAAAAATACTATAAAATATTTGGAATTTTCAGATGCCATCTATACTTGAACTAACCATATTTGTTAAATTAAATCCATTTTAATTACACTTGATCAAGGCCTTCTAATTGTGGATCGTGACAAAATCTCCTTATAAGTTATAACCTCTTCACTCGTAAACCCCCTTTGGATCCTTTTCCCGAGGGATCTTCACTGGGTTTGGAAAACCCCCCACTTTACCTTGCTGGACTTCTTTTGGCCTTGATCCCGGCATTGATCCCTTCTTCCATTTGAACCCCATCCTTTGGCTTAAGACCAGTTGTACCTCAACCTCCACTCATTCCTCTTTTTGTATTCCGTGGAACATATATTTTGTATTATTTTGGTTGTAGGCTTATTTGGAAGCGCCGAAATGTGAGGATCTTGAATCCCACTCGGCTTAATTCCGGTGACTTTGCTGCCTTATGCACCTCCAGAATAGCAGACTATTGGGCGTTGAGGACCGAGTTGGCCCATCTAGGGGCTAGGTCTGCTGACAAGTGGGTTGGGTCAAGCTCAACACGGATAGCTCTTCAGAAGTTAACCCAGGCCCGTCATGGGCAAAGGCATTTTGTGTGGCCATGATGGACTATAGATCACTGGATTTTCTAGGAATACTAGTTTCAAAACCAATGCGATGCATGGATTTATTTATAAAAATAATATTATTAGCAAATTAGAATTTTAACTGAATAATTATTCTCTAAAATAGTAAATTGTTTTTGTTAATATAATATGTCAATTAAATTAAAAAGATATAGACAAATATAAATTAAATAGTTAAATCAAAATAATCCTTGGTGCGATGTTAGCGTAATGTATCAGACAAAATTTAATTATACTCCCAAAAAGAACATATTATTTTGAAAAACAATTAATTTAATGGTGAAAACTTGTGAAAAAAGAAAAGAGCTGCCACGTTATGGTATTTAGGATACTGCAATGAAAGGGAAGAAAAGATGTTGGTCTACGAGTACATGCCAAACAAAAGCTTGGATTTCTACCTCTTTGGTTAGTAATCATTTATGCTTTCAATTATCATCCAGGAGGAAATATTGAGTCTAATTCCATCCCTGCTCATACTAATTCAAATTGATGATGTGTTAAAGCAGCAAAAATAAAGGTAGAGGAATGACTCTGCTATAATTTAACTGAAAAAGTTAGTAATTCCCCTGAATATGTTTGCAAGCCATTATGCATAAGGTTCAATAAGTAAGATGTCCCAATGTCAGTGCCACAATCCTTTAAGCTTGTACAAGGCATAGGTAGAGCCAAGCCTATAGGGGTGTGGAAATTAACACATGGTGTATAGGCACTTCTTGTGTATTTGTGTGCATTTTGCCCCTTTGTTTCCCCTACATTTATTTTTTAAATAACTAGTTGTTTATGGATTTAAATTTATGTAAATCCAGTAAGACGGCAACTGTTGGACCGGAGCACACACATTCGCATCATCGAAGGTGTTACTCAAGGGCTTTTACTCAAATCTAACAATTGTTCACTGAGATATAAAATCTAGTAACATTTTACTTGACATTGAGATGAACCCCAAGATATTAGATTTTGGTATGGCTAAAATTTTCAGAAAAAATGAACACGAAGCAAACACAGACAGGATTGTTGGAACATAGTGAGTAACTTAATTGCATCTCAAAGCCCTCTCACACACTTGTTTTTCTTTGTCAAATACTTAGCACTTTCTTTGATTCATGCAATGCAGTGGTTATGTTCCTCCTGAATACGTGAGGAAAGGCATGTACTCCACGAAATACGATGTCTATAGCTTTGGAGTTCTAGTTCTACAAATCATTAGTGGCAAGAAAAACTCATGTTGCTACGGTTTGAATAAAAATCTAAGCCTTTTGGAATATGTAAGCTGCTTATACAAACCTTTAATATCATCATCATGGCTTGAAATCTTGCTTTTAGACTTACAAGGATGGATACCATGGAATTATTTTAGGCTTATGACTTGTGGAGGGAAGGTAAAGGCGATGAGTTTATTGACCCATTATTGGATGATTCATCTTTATCTTGTAAACTAGTGAGATGCATGCAGATGGCTCTGCTATTGTACAGGAAAATCCAGTGGATAGATCTTCCATGTTGGAAGTTTTTTCGATTCTCAAAAACGAAACTGCAGTTGTCGCGACTCCTAAAACACCTGCATTTGCAATACAAGGCGAGGAAGATGAGGTAGACACATCAATATAAGGCGAGAAGAGACATGTTCAGTCAATGAAGCATCAATTTCGGATATGGTACCCCGATAAAGATTTGGGTTTTTGTAAACTTAATTTATTGAGAAATTATGATTTCTTTATGGCAAATCCTTTTTGGTTTGGCTTAATGACAATCTCGAGTTGAAAAAATAGGCAAATTGGGTTTGATTGATCATCCTATTGTCTCCAAGCAAGTGGTGGCCTCTGGGTACTGTCACCTATCGCCCTGTCTTGTTGATCAGGGGGCCGATCATTGTCTATAGGCCCATGAAGGAGGGTTGGGCGCAAGGTTCAGGCTTTATCTTAGGGTTTGTATATCTAACCTTTTGTTTGGCATCAGGGCGACTATTGCCACCCTTGTACTCGCACTTGTTTACGTTTTTTAAGATTTTATGCAAAATATAAAAGGTTTTTATGAAAATCGATTACATTATTGTTCACTAGAAAACATCATTTTTAATAATTTTACAGAAAATTTTTTTTCAAAAATCAATTGTTTAAATAGACTTTTTTTTTTTGAAAAACTTTTTTTTAAATTGTTCAAAATGATGTCTTCTAGTAGATAATTCGATCGATTTTCATGAAAACATTTTATACTTTGTATAAGACCTTAAAAAATGAAAACAAATGGAGTGTTAATAAAATTGAGCATTTGAGCGGGTGGCAATAATTGGACCCTTGCCATCAATCATGGAAATTCAAGGATGGCTTAATCCACCAAGATTGTTCCATCAAGTGAGGCCAATCTAATGATGGCCCTAATTTTTGAAAATACCCTCGTGTTAAAAAAAACAAAATGGTGGCTGATTATACATGACAAGGGTTATGGTCTTTGGTCTAAGTGGCATGTTCTATTCCAATAAAAATGTGAGGTTTGTGAAGATCTTTAGTTGGACTAGGAATACGATAATTTGTTTTTGTTTTTGTTTTTTCCTTCTGTGTAAGTGGGAGTTACTTTCATTCAAAGTGACGTTAATTATTAAAAGCAGCCAAATAAATGAGTATACTTTCACTGGACACGGCTAATCTATACTACCTATAAAAAGCTGAATGTGAAAAAACCTTTTGATTGACTAATAGACCCTTATTTTAAATTTTAAATACACAACTACTCTTCTACATATATAGGAAATATAGGAATATAAAACACATACATAAATAGGAATTCTAAGAAAATTATAATTCATATAAGTAAATAAGACCCAGAATTGTTAGTAAACTCTATTTCATAACATATATCATCTCTCCATTAACAGTGAGATTCTAAATTCTACTTTCTCCATTAACAGTAGTTTCAACCTATTTTAATAGAAACCTCATTTTCTTTTATTTCTCGAAATATAGGGTTTTAGGGTTTGTTCTAATTGTTATAGAAAATACTGTTTTCCATGTGGGTCAAGTACTTCATATATTTCTGTAGATTTTGGTTCTCTGACCTCTATTCTTACTGAATGCCCTACCTATAAGACTCCTTGCAAACGCAGTTGGGTTCTATTTTAGTTATGTTGGATATTATTACTTTTGAGTATTTTTTTTATTTTATGTTTTTGGTGTAAGTTTTTGACAAATCGTGATTCACAAATATTTTATGAGGATACCTTTCTTTTATTTAATTATTTATTTTTGGAGTTGGTTTGTTTTCTCACATAGAACTTTTTATTAAAATATAATATAATAAATCGAATGAGGTTCCTAGACTATCATAAACTGGCATTAAGAAAACCAAATCTTATATGCAACAATGTTAAAAATTCTACCTTATCTGGTCGATAGTTAGAGTATCATCTCAACAAAGAACAACCCAGGAGGATTCCCATGTTTTAGTAAGCACATTTTTTATTGAGAAAATTGTTAAAAATAAGTATATTTATCATAATTTCATTTAATTTTTTATATTATAAAAAAATTTATAAAAAAAAAAAAACCCAACTTTCCCACTCATAGAATAATATTTTCAATGAGTTGGATGACATTTATTTTAATTTATTTCTTATTTTTTGATATTAAACACGATGTTATTTGTTCAATTCATTTATGAAATAAATTTTTTTTAAAAAAATTATTGCTCTTTGAAATGAGTACATAACTAGGTTAGTTGCCAAACAAGTAAAAAAAAAAGGATTAAACTATTTAGCTTTTTCCTTACAAAAATAAATAAATATATATATATACATGGACCGAGCCATGAGAAAACATCCTTTTAATGGGCAAGTGTACAACTAAAATTTACATATATTTTTGGTATTTATTTAAGTTATTGGTGACACATTTAATTAATTTATTAGTTTTGGCATTGATTTTTTTTTTTTTGTCCAAATCACAAAAATATCTTCTTTAAAAGACAATTTATATGGTTCACTTCAACATAAATTCATATACCATTAATGGAATATTTATTTTACAATACAAAAATATTCACGTGCAACGCACATGTGTACCAACTAGTAATTTAAAAAGGCCAAATAAATGAGTTCCTTTTTTTTTTTTTTTTTTTTGAGATGTAAATAAAGGAGTTCTAAAGGGAGGAAAAACGAGGGGAGAGAGAGAGAGAGAGAGAGAGAGAGAGAGAGGGAGAGAGAGGGGAAAAGGCATGCGTGGATAATTATGGGTGATGTAGTTGAAGGAAATTGGGTAACTGTGTGGAATGTGCTTTAAATACTATATTGCGTCTAAAATTTTCTTGAATTTAAAATTGTAAGAGGGTCATCTCCTCCCTCACCGTCTCTGCTGCCTCTACCTCCGCCTCCACCTCTCCGTCCATCATTTGAGGCGTCAATGGCATGATTTTAACCACCATCTCTGCCGCTTCGACCTCCCCTTCCATCACTTGAGGCATCAGACGCATCGTCCCCGTTTCTGTCTCTACCATCTCTGGCCTCACCATCTCTACCGCCTCCGCCTCACCCTCCACTTGAGGTGCCAAACGCATGATCATTCTTCTTCCAAGACACCAAACTCGGAAATTGAATTATTTGTTGTTGCAAATCCCACCGTCAAATTGCTTCAAGAAACAGAGGTTACTTCTCCTTTTACTGTTTCTTCATGTCGTTTCTCTTCTTACAACATGATGCAACTATGGGGGTTTTCAGCTTTGTAATTCTTTGCTTAAAACCAGACACAGCATACCCTGTAATTGCTTATTTTCTTGCAATTCCTTCATATCCATTTAGACTTCACCCCTTCTCTTTTCTTTTTTCATTTATGATGAATCAATATCAACAAGGTACGCCTGGCATTTTCAAGGATGCCACCAAAGCTGTTGCTAAAATCATTGGCAAACCTGAGTCCGTCAAGCCCCATCTACCGTTCTATCTTTTTTCAATATCATTTTGTTGTGTTTTTTTTACTACTACTTGTTTGATAATATTACTCTGTGAAGTATGGCCATTTGTCTCATTTCCGCTTTTATTTGTTTTTGTCTATTTATTAGTATTAAGGATTTGTTTCCTCCAATTTTGAATTTTTGGCAGAAAGAGTTTATTGGCTGGAGACTTTAGCCTATAACCGAATGACAAGTGGCAAGAAATTTGCACATACTGAATTTGTTGGTTTGCAACTGCTGCTGCACAAATGAAGAAAAACAGATCATGGGGCTGAAAAATAGGGGCTGTTGCTAATGTGGAGAAAAACAAGGGAAAGTGGGTTATGAGGAAGTTATGGGCTGTTGCTAAAATCATGGGGCAGAGGTTGAATTCAAGAGGAGTTATGGACATGCCAAGAAGCAAGCCTGATCGTAGGGAGATAGGGGCTGGTTTTCTGCAGAAGTGGAGCAATTGCAATAGCAGTTGAAGGTCATGACCTCATTTATAACTTCCAATCGGTTGAGAGAAGGCAGTTATTTTTACATGCCGGAGGAAACCACCGGTAACTTCCAGTCAGTTGGAATTGGCTGCTGCACTATAAATTGCAGAATTGAAGATGGAATCAAGGTTCCTCAACCACCAATCTTTCTCAGGATCCTCTATCTCTAGGAGTAGATTAATTTAGTCTAGCTTTCACACTTTTCCAACAAACAATCTCTTTGCAATTTCGTGTAATTGCTTTTGGTTCGAGTTTGAGTTTAAGCACTTGGGAATTTGCATTTTTAGACTATGTTTGGTAATGTAATTTCAACTCAGTTCATTTCAGTTCAATGCTTACAAGTTCTTTTGGTTCTTTTTGTCATTCACGCCTGGACCTTGGAGGGAATCACCCCTTCCTCTCATACAATCGCTTGATATTTCAATCACAATTCGTGAGGGGTTGTGATCGCACACACTCATTTGGGTTGAGACATACCCTGGCACGCCCGCGCAAAATCCATCAACCTCAGAATACCACTTTTAGTGTGAACACCATTTCTCAACCGATTGGAAGTTATAAATGAGGCCATGACCTTCAACTGCTATTGCAACTGCTCCACTTCTGCAAAAAAACCAGCCCCTATCTCCCCACGATCAGGCTTGCTTCTTGGCACGTCCATAACTCCTCTTGAATTCAACCTCTGCCCCATGATTTTAGCAACAGCCCATAACTTCCTCATAACCCACTTTCCCTTGTTTTTCTCCACATTAGCAACAGCCCCTATTTTTCAGCCCCATGATCTGTTTTTCTTCATTTGTGCAGCAGCAGTTGCAAACCAACAAATTCAGCATGTGCAAATTTCTTGCCACTTGTCATTCGGTTATAGGCTAAAGTCTCCAGCCAATAAACTCTTTCTGCCAAAAATTCAAAATTGGCGGAAACACTTTGCCCCCTCATCATCTATTTTTGAAAAAGGTTTGAAATGATAGATGATGAAAACCCCTTGGTGAGTGGCCTGACAACAATAAATTAGTCTTTTCTTCAGCCTGCAAAACAAAGATACTATAATGAATCCTTTAGTCTCTAAGACCGAAGATACATTATGCCCACTTCCTTTGGCCTGAGATTGTTTCTATAGTATTCTGATAATTCTTCGGTCTTAAAGACCGAAGTAACATTTTTTGGTTTCTCTCAGGCCTTTGTGATTCCCTTTTGAAACAGAATTATTCGATCAAAATGACCGTTTTGGCCATTTCCATTGGCCGGTAAAATTCTGACTTCTTAATCAACCATCTCATTTTTATTATATCCTGATGGCCTCCACAAGTCCAAAATAAATGATTATTTCCATAAGTGCTTGTAAAACCATCCGCCTTACAAACCAAAGATTGCATTTTATCTTGATCAACCAACATTTGTACATCGGTCTGAGATATTTTTTGCCTAAGCATATTTGATATAAGCTCCATAGTGAATTGACCACTCGGCCTTGGATTTTCCTCAAACAGTAAGTTCAAGGTTTCCTCCATAGGCCATATTTCTTTCCCTTTTATCCTTCCAATTGTCTGGCTCATAGAAATTGACAAAATTTTCCTTCGGCCTTGCGTTTCCAGGCCGTTACAACCACTAGGCCAACTATTTTTCATGCCCCCTCCCCCCTGGGAAGCCTTAATCTGAGATTGGCCAGTCTGGTTAATTTTAGGCTTCTGAACAAATTTTTTATTTTCATGCCCAAAAATCATCGACGGCTTGAAATTCCTCAAATCAACCGAGCAACATTCACTTCTGGAAAAGGATCTGAAGTTATTACCATATCATCTTTCTTTTCTGGAAACTTCAATATCCCACAGTTAATACGATCTTGAACAAGATTCCGAAACACTACACAGTTGTTGGTAGTATGAGATTTCACCCCATGCCATTTGCAGTAATGTTCGGCTTCTTTGGTTGGAACCTTATGCCTTTCTAGAACTCTGAGGTATTTTCCTGCCAACAAATGATCAAAAATATCACTTGCCTTTGAAATATCAAAGGTGTACCTTTTTCCAATCTCCATTGGGTTCCTCCTGGCCGTTGTTGTTGCTGGCGGAGGCACCTCAACGTCCTTTCTTTGCAAAGCTGGGCATACCATCGGCCTCTGGCCAATGATTTCTGCAAGATCAATCTCATAGTTGGGATCCTGAAAATAAGTTCCATATAAGAGCTATTACATTGATCAACCTCTTTTAACAATCTTTCATACCTTGAGGCTCTGGTTGATAACTCAAACAAATCCTCAAATTCAACACCCTCAAATTTATTTCTTAACTCAAAGTTCAGGCCGTTCTAAGCCAGCCTAATAAATTCGAGCTCTGGTAATGGTATCATACATTTTGTTCTAGCCCTCTTGAAACGAGAAATATACTACTCTGATGTTTCCTCAGGCATTTGCCTAAACCTAGACAAATCTGCCATAGTCACCTCAGGTTCAGATCGATAAAATTGCATATGAAAACTCTCCTCCATATCTCCCCAAGAGTGAATAGAATTTGGAGGCAAGTTAATATACCAAACAAAAGTAGGGCCAGTCAGGGAATTCCCAAACAGCCTGAGTTTATAAAACTCATTGTTTGCTAACTCTCTGCATTGAATTGTAAATCTGCCAACATGTTCAACAGTAGAACGACGTTCTTCTCCAGAGAATAAGGAAAAATCAGGACATCTAAAGCCTCTGGGAAATTCATTACATTGGTCTATCCATTCCGGATAAGGCTTTCTATACATTGGTCTACGAATTCTTCTATTTGGATGATGGCTAACATATTGCTCGATCATGTTCATAACTTCATTACGGTCAAGCCGACCGTTCTGAGGATTTCCATAATTTCTTTGGCCATGCCTTTGGCCTGTATATTCAACAATAGGCATATTGTAGTTATCAGAAACTGGCTCTTGTGGCCTAAAATGGCCACTGTTTGGTACAACATTGGAAGACTGCCTATTATCTCGGCCTACAGTAGAGTCTAGTGGAGTCTAAACTCTATATGGCCTGGGCTCATTTTCAAACAGAGGGTTTGTCACCCTTTCAACAACTTCTTTCCCCTTAGGAATTCGAATAATTGAAGGACTTTGGTCATTTGCTCGGCCTACAATTTCTTGGCCGATGGAAATACTATTTTTCTTGCCTCCTCCCCCCTAGGGAGTCTCAGTCACTGGTTGGTCTGCTTGACTAGCCCTAAAAGGTGAAGGCACATAAACTTCATCAGGCCGAGGAAGTGGTGACCCTGAAGAAGGATTGACAACATTCACCCCACTCGCCTTTTCTTGGCTTGAGTCCGTAGGACTCTTGCTTAATTTTTCTTTGTCTAAGAAAGCTTGAATAGCATTGGTCAGCAAACCAAGTGCCAATTCATTCTTAGTTGTTGAAACTTCAATGGTCTTAGCAGATTTATTGACTGAAATCACAAGGCCTTGCACGGCCTCAGACAATTGACGAAGAGCTCCAGTTTGCTCATCAGAATTTTTCTTACTTGAGATCACAAGGCCTTGCATAGCCTCGGACAAATCCCTGGACATATCCTTGACGGAATTGTCCAACTGTTCCAACATGGAGAATTCCCTAATAGGGACATCCTCAAGTGAGCCTTCCTCCTCAGAAGGTTGCTGTCCTTCTAAGGCGCTTCCAGTCGCACGAGTGTTTCTTTTCGACATTGACACCTACGGTCCCACCGGGCGTGCCAAAATGGTGTTCGCACTAAAAGTGGTATTCTGAGGCCGATGGATTTTGCGCGGGTGTGCTAGGGTATGTCTCAACCCAAATGAGTGTGTGCGATCACAACCCCTCACGAATTGTGATTGAAATGTCAAGCGATTGTATGAGAGGAAGGGGTGATTCCCTCCAAGGTCCAGGCGTGAATGACAAAAAGAACCAAAAGAACTTGTAAGCATTGAACTGAAATGAACTGAGTTGAAATTACATTACCAAACATAGTCTGAAAATGCAAATTCCCAAGTGCTTGAACTCAAACTCGAACCGAAAGCAATTACACGAAATTGAAAAGAGATTGTTTGTTGGAAAAGTGTGAAAGCTAGACTAAATTAATCTACTCCTAGAGATAAAGGATCCTGAGAAGGATTGGTGGTTGAGGAACCTTGATTCCATCTTCAATTCTACAATTTATAGTGCAGCAGCCAATTCCAACTGACTAGAAGTTACCGGTGGTTTCCTCCGGCCTGTAAAAATAACTGCCTTCTCTCAACCGATTGGAAGTTATAAATGAGGCCATGACCTTCAATTGCTATTGCAATTGCTCCACTTCTGCAGAAAACCAGCCCCTATCTCCCCACGATCAGGCTTGCTTCTTGGCATGTCCATAACTCCTCTTGAATTCAACCTCTGCCCCATGATTTTAACAACAGCCCATAACTTCCTCATAACCCACTTTCCTTTGTTTTTCTCCACATTAGCAACAGCCCCTATTTTTCAGCCCCATGATCTATTTTTCTTCATTTGTGCAGCAGCAGTTGCAAACCAACAAATTCAGCATGTGCAAATTTCTTGCCGCTTGTCATTCGGTTATAGGCTAAAGTCTCCAGCCAATAAACTCTTTCTGCCAAAAATTCAAAATTGGCGGAAACAGGATTGTTATAGATTATGTTGACATTGTTGTACATTTCATTTCTTTAGTACTTCTTGTTTTGGTTTTGAGGATTGTAATACTTGCTTGGGCTGTCGTGGTTGCATTAGCATTATGACTCTTCAACTGTTCAACAATTTTACTATGTGAAGATTGAATTTTGCTTCATTTTTTTTTTTTTCGGGTACAATTGGGGGGATCAAACTCCTAACCTACCTTAATCCTATCTTTACCCTACTCTCCCCAATCACCACTAGGCTAGTCCCTTCGATTTTATTGCTGCTTTTCTTGCTATTACACTCAATTTCTTTTCTTCTTTTTTAGTTGCTCTATTTAGAATGTTTATAGCTTTGGAGTTCTAGTTTTACAAATCATTAGTGGCAAGGAGAATTTTTGTCACTGCAGTTTGAAGGAAAATTTAAGCCAGAATACGAAAGTTCCTCATATAAACCCTTATATGTGTCATCATTGTTACTTGAAATCTTGCTTTTTTGACCCACAAAGATGGATAATATTGATTTCAGGCCGGGCTTATGAGTTATGACTTGTCAAGGGATGGTAGAGGCGATGAGTTTTTATTTTTATTTATTTTATTTATTTTTTTAACAACAAGGGTGTCCAAGGCTTCAGCCTCGACTAATCCTTTAAACATGTGCAATTCTACGTCTCACACGCACTCAGGGCCGGTTATGAGTTTTTTGGGGCCCTAGGCGAACTCTTAAAATGGGGCCCTCTATACCCCCCCCCCCCCTTTTTTTTTTTCCTAGTACCAATATAAAGTTTGTTTGCACATCCCTTTGATTTTAATTTATTGAGGTTTTAGAAAAATATAAAAAGTTTTTTTATTGCAATATCCACTAGAAAACATCATTTTGAACAACTTTATAGGAGAAAGTTTGTCCAAAATCTTTTGTTTAAATAGACTTTTTGGCCAAAAATTAAACAGACAGTAAATGATCAAAAAATCCACTTAAATGGAAAATTTTGGAAAAACTTTTTTTTACAATTTTGTTCAAAATGATGCTTTCTAGTAGATTACGTAACAAATTTTTATAAAAATCTTTTATATTTTTCATAAAACTTTGATAAATAAAAATTAGTGGGGTGTGCAAATAAAATTAAGGGGTTGTAATAACTGTTCTCTTTAAAAATAAAAAATAAGAAAAATTAAGCCTAATACAAGGGTTAATCCCAAAATGGGGCCCTTATTTTTTAGCCCAAATGTGGGGCCCTAGGCGGCCACCTTGCTTGCCTTGCCTCAAAACCGGCCTTACACGCACTAAGTAATTATCAGGCCTTTTGAGTCCCAGAGTTAGCCTCAAAGGGGATTAACGCTTTTATGGAGTTTTGAACACTCAACCTACGTTTCTTAATATGCTTATCAAGGCCCGACTTAACATTAGACTAACTTTGGAGTTGTAAAGGCGATGAGTTTATTGACCCATTATTGGATGATTCATTCTCTATTATGTATAGGAAAATCCAGTGGATAAATCGTCCATGTTGGATGTTTTTTCAATGCTCCAAAACGGAATTGCAGTTGTTGCTACTCAAAAGCCGCTTTTGTACAAAATACGAGGTGAGGAAGAGGAGCCAAATGCATCAATATGGGAAGAGACAAGTTCAGTCTGATGCATCAATTTCGGATAATGTACCCTGATGATGATTTAGGCTTTTGTGAACTTAGGGCCTGTATAGTTGTCTAATTTGAAATTAAACAATTCAAGAAATTTTGCATAGAGTTGAAAACATAAATTTTACAATTCAAAAAATTCACTTAACCGACAATTTTTTAATTAAATAACTTTTTTCTATAAAGTGTTTAAAAAAATGTTTTCTATTAGACTAAATGACCAGTTTTTGTTAAACCTTTTATATTTTTCATAAAACCTTGAAAACCCACAGGAATTGAAGGGTGCAAAGTAAGTCTTAGCTAGGAAGCCGATATAGGCCCTCTTGTTCAATACTTCTATCAAGTGATCGGGGCTAATCTAATAATGGCCCTAACTTTTGAAAATACCTACCCTGCCTCGTGATATTAAAAAAAAAAAAAAAAAGTAAAAAAAACAAAGGGTGGCTGTTTATTTTGCATGATTCCATTTTTGATGGCGTATTCTTTTCAAGCTGGCAATTCCTACACTGAGCATTGCTTGACTGGCAATTCCTATCACCTCGTTCATATGTTTGGCCGTTTGGGTGCTGGACAACATGAAGCGATTTTCGGAGGATAGAGAATTGCTTCATCCTGCCATCACCATATTCCCACCATCTTCATAGTCCTCAGGAGCGCGCGTTTATCGGTAAATGACCTTGAAGGACACGTTCGTGTTCGATGATTGGAAGAATAGTCATTGTGGTACGGCAAGAAGTAGCCAACTTATAAGGCCAAGAAATTGTTTAGGGAAGGAGTTTTGGCAGAGGGCTGAGAATAATATGAAGGTACATTAGTACATAAGCCCCTTGTCAAGGTATTGAAATTGGTTGATGGGTTTGGAAAGGCAACCATGATTCTTATGTAAAAGCCTACGGATCTAGCAAAGCCGTCTATTCATAGATGTGAGAGAGAGAGAGGTTTGGGGCCTTAGGTAATGGACTTTAGTTGCCTACATCTTAAGCCGCCCCCGTCAAGTGTTCATCCCCAATCCCCCCAATAGGTTATTCCTCACAGTTGCCTCACTCTTCCTCAGCTAAGGAATTTCGTCTTTCGAAACTTCTCAAGACTCAAGTCTTTTTCAGAAGGGAAGATTGCTAGCTACTATCACGACACAATACCCCAACACCAATATCTGCGATGCTAGAGTGCTATTTGCCCGTTTCAATTCTTGGGTAGTTATATATGTTCCTCCCGACTGACTACTAAAGTAGCCCATACTTTAGGCCAATGGATAGTGCATTGTAAATGTTTTAGACGTACTTTTAGCCGGCCCATATATTCCTATTTTGTCTTTCCCAGCTTTTGTTCTTAGTGCAGAAATGGAAGTAGAAGGTGAGCTATCTTGTACCGGCTTTCTTTCTTTAATACTCCATAAATCGTTCTTTAGTACTCCATAAATCTATTAGCTTATTAATATAAAAAGGCCATATTTGCTTATTAATAAGGGGGAATTTTTGATTTGTCAGGTTATGGGAAAATAATTATAGTTTCGTATTATTTTTTACTAACTTCCTAAAAAATTACTACTAACTTAACTAACAATGACTACTAATTGTTATTATTTTTCCTGTAGCCCGAGCAATCTAAAATTCCCCCTATTAATAAACCCTATTTGCTTATAAATAAATAAATAAATAGCAAGTTGCATTCATTGTGCATGCTTGGGTCCAATTATTCCTGTTGTCCACTAAACAAAAAAAAAAAGAAAAAAACTTTTACGAGAACTCATCAATATTAGAAGTTAGAAGTGTTCCCACCTTAAGCAGTTTTTATAAACTTTTTTTTTTTTTTTTCCTTCTTATTATAGTTGGCTGTTGGTTGAATGTTTTCCCTTTTTACCTTACAAGTTACTAGTCACAAGTCACAAGTCACAAGTCTCTTTAAAAAAAAAAATAAATAAATTCCAATCCTTTTTCACTGAAGTCAAAATTGATATTGTCTTGTTGACTCAAATTGATAAACGGATAGAACACGGCCATGCTAGTATGGTAGTACCGAGAAACGCATGTCATTTGATTTACCACGAATGTTCCATCGACTGGCATAGTGGCACGCAAAAGTTCCCAAGACCTTTTCTTTATTTTATATAAGCCCCCAAAGGCCCCCGGCTCCACCACTACTTTCTTTATTTTATAATTCGTAGGTATGATAGAAAGATTGAAGGAAGGATACGAGTGAAATGCCTCCTTATTTCCAAGATTATTATCATTGCTTTTAAATGGAAATTCTTAGAAGAAGAATGAGTGAAATTTAATTGAAGACTAGTTGTTTATTTCAATTAGTTTTTTTTTTAATTATATATTTTAGTCTCTAATATTAATGAATTTCACTATCATTATATTTTAATCTTTGTTGAAAATTGGGAATTGCATTATTATTATAAGTGATTAACTGTTGCATACGTTTCTCAGAAAAAAAAACAAAAAAACAAAAAAAAAAAAAACTGTTGCATACAAAAATCTCATCGATAACCATTTTAATTTTTTTAAAGTAGTTTTAGATTAAAATATTAAATTTTATAACCCAACAAAAAATAATGATTTAATTTTTTAAAATAATCCTAGATCAAAATAATAAATCTTATAACCAAAAATAATAATAAAATAATTATTTTGATAATAAATGCAACTACTCTGCCTATCAAGAATTATTTAATTAAAAGGTCACGCACAAATTGGTATAATAGATACTCTCTCCATTCCTAGCCTCTTTTCTTTTTTGGGATGTTTCAAAATTATTGTCACATTCCAAAGATCAATGCACTACAACAAAATGTCTTATCTACAACGTCACATTAACGGCGGGCATATAATGCATGCCGTTAATGTGCACATTTACGGCGGGCACAAAATGATTGCCGTGAATAAATGGGAGGGAGACTATATTAACGATGTGCACATTTGGCATGCTGTTAATAATCATTTTTACGGCAAGTTTGCGCACGCCATTAATATGATCTATTTTAATGGCATTCAAAATTCTTTTTTACGGCGTTTATTAAGGGTGCTCGTGATAAAAATTGACCAGGAAAAATTTAGCAGGCTTTTATTTCCCAATTGTACTTTTCCTGTTCTTTTTTTTTTTTTTTTTTTTTTTTTTTGACTAAGTTCCTTTCCCCTTTTCTTCGACTTGTAGACCAAAAGGAAAAGGAGAAGCTAGGGCTTGGTGTGTCTCTTTCTTAGGGTGAAGAGGCTCGATCTGTGTATACTCCTTCTCACGGTACTCTCTTTCTCTCTTTCTCTCTCTCTCTCTCTCTCTCTCTCTCTCTATCGCTGTCTCTCTCTAACGATGTCTCTCTCTAAATGTCCAACATAGGGTTTGTGTTCTCTTTTTCGGTAGAAATGGGTAGGGGTGATCATTTGATTTGAAGGGGATGAAGTGGGGATGAATTTATTTGAAGGGTAGAGAAAAGAAAAAATGAATTGATTCATAGGGTTTGTGTTCTCTTCTTTAGCGTTTTTCTTTCTCTTTTATCTTAGCTTCTCTTTCTCTCGATTTGGGTTTTTTCTCACAGTGACAAACCTATTCCCAAAATTTACACTTGATATGAGCCCTTTGCCCCCTACGTCTGAAATTATTTTTCTGTGTTTTGCATTTGTCGAGTTTTGGAGATGGAACCATCATTTTTGTTTTTCGTTTCCATAAAATGGTGTTCAATTTTGTTAGGATTTTGGGATTTTGTTTTAGTTTGCTCTATTTTGGGGTGTTCTGTTCTTGTAGCTTGGGTAAAAATTCAAATGCGCCATTATTTCGAGTTTGATTACCTGGTTTTATATAAATATTGCTGGAATGTGACTTGTTGACCATTAATACGCACATGTGTTAGCTATAGTTGCTTCAGCAAAAATGTCAATGATGGTTTTGAGATTTTTTTTTTTTCCCCTCTTCCTCCTTTTGGTTAGTATATTACTTTCTTAATTTATAGTCTATTTATAGGATTAATTTTTCTTAAGCAAGAGACTTGACTACTAAACACTTGTTGTGCTTCCATGATATATGAGAGAACCTCATTGAATTTAATATGTGTAGCATGATATATGAGAGAACCTCATTGAATTTATTATGAAGGATTTGAATTCTTGATGAATTCTTCAAAGAACATGCATAGTGATTAAGAAACCCTAGTTTGGGCTTTGTTTGATCTTTGGGCACTTAAGGCTATGAACCCTAGTCATTGTACAGATGATATAGCATGCTTCCTTGATGTTTTTATTATGTTTAGTTGCTGTCATGATGGATTCTACAACCCTAGTAATGGTTTTACATACAAAATAGGCTTACTCATTTATGTTTTTCACCTATAAATCATATGAATGATTTAGGTTGTAGAGATGTGATCTCTAGTCAATTTTTGGATATGATATGTATGATATCATGTATAGTATACATTAGGTTCAGTTTTGGAATTGATTACTTCTTGAACCCTATGGATCCTTTTCAAGATTTTAGCCTATTGACCTCGTATTTTCAAGAAAATCATTATTTTCTCTTTATGGGTGATATGCCGCTTAGGGTTATGAACCATAGGCATCTTATGTTTGACATATGTGATAGATTTAAGATTTATGACCTATTTATATAATGCCATAGGAGGGTATCAATTTTGGGGATTTTAGCTTTAGGATTTTGAAACCTTAGCTTTATCATTTATTATATGTGTGTGTGAGAGAGAGTGTGTGAAGGGGGGAGAGAGAGAGAGAGATTTGGTATAAATGAAATTATGGTATATGAATCTTGGGTTTTATAAACCCTAAGACAAGATTCTCGAAACCCTAATTTCATTATGTCTTGTATATGTTTGGTACATGAGGACTTTTATACATGTGACGTGTAATGGAATGTTTTGTTGGTGCTATATTAATAATGTGATAATATGAATTGAACTTTAGAACATAGTTTTTGCATAATTGCCTCTTTAGGATTTATGCGCCTCTTTAGGATTTATGCATAGATATATGGACCTTAGGGTTGTGAACCCTAATTTTTTACATGATAGTTTATATAAAAAATATACATTATTATATAGTGCATGGGAAAAATGTTTCCCAAGGGTTTATTAACCCCCATGGTGTATTATTTAATTATTTTATATGATTAAAAATATTTAGTTTTCAATTGTTCATGCATGGTAGGAGGTGTTCCTTTAAATATTGTTCATGCATGGTAGGAGGTGTTCCTTAAAATATATGTGATTTGCTATATTTTTGCATGCCTAGTTCCTTGAAAGTTCTATGATTTTGGATTTCCATAACTAGGATGCATATTTTAGGTTTGTTTATTTCACATGTTTTATGTTTGAACGAGATTCATGCATGGTAAATATATTAACCCTTCAATGGCAGCATATATAAAATCAAGAATGGTTCTTGATTTGGCTATCCCTCTTATGGCAGTGGATATTTGTTTTTTTTTGTATTAGAATGGATTTATTAGGCGTTCATTGGGACAAATGTAAAGGACATCAAATGCTTAAATTTCCCATGAAATTCCCTAGGCTGCATTAATGTTTTTAATTTGGTTAGAAGAATTGTAAGCCCCCTGGTGGGGTTCCAATGAGTTGTAGCTCATATGGCATTTGGGTAGTGTGGGTTAGGGTAGGTCAGGAGTTCGACTCCCCTCCAACGTTAAAAAAAAAAATGTTCCATTGTGGGGTATAGGTGTCACACCCCATTTATAATATACAATTGTAGCAATTAAGTAAACAAGTTACTTTCTTACATGTTCAGGTTAAATATACAATTGAAACAAACAAGTTATTTTAATTGTAACCCTCTTGCAAAATTACAGGAAGTAGATAGGGATTTGTCATTTGGCATTGTCTAGTCTCATCTGGTTTGCGCTCCTTCACGGTACTCTCTCTCTCTCTCTCTCTCTTTCTCTCTCTCTCTCTCTATTGTTCAAACGCACTCTCTTCAACGTACATTAATCGAGTCCCTATTGTAAAATAACAGGGGTTTCTCAAGTGATGATCTAGGGCTTTGGTGTTTTGTACTTTCCTCTGGATTGCACTCCTTCAAGTTAGTTTTTTGCACTTTTTTTTTTCTTATGGATTTTGTAATATATCATTCTTTCTTTGTCTAATGGATTTTCCCTTGACAATACCAAGCTTTTCCTTTTTCTAATGGATGGGGCTTGTCTTGGGTACAAAGTTGTAGAAACTGTGTTTTTTTATAATCAAAGTTTAAAAAGCATGATTTATGATCTATTATGTTTTTAGATAATTTAATAAGTGAAAGTTGTTAGATAATTTCATGTTTTTTGAACTACTAAGAAATTATATATTCTAATTTTTTTTAGCTTATCCTGGTTTGCAGACACTGCCAGTTTATTTGTAGCTTTGCATCATATCTTTTATGATATGCTTTGAGTACATTTTTTAAAGCTATCTTTAGTTTGACAGTCTTAACAGTTTTGCCTAAGTGAAAATGGAATTAATTGGGCTTGGTTGAAGATAAATATGCGAAATTTGCTTAAGTTTTGAATTACTTGTAAAGCATCTATTTAACTAGGTAGGGTAAATGGAAATAGACTATTTTTGGTTGCCTATACAAATTGACTTATATTGGTTGGAGAGTAACTTCTCAATGTTAATTTATTATGGCCATTGAGCAGCTTTGGTCTATCATATGAAGTCGGATTGTGTTTAGTGTTACTACAGCTTTGTAATTAATAATCACAGTAAAGGCCCATAGATTGTTGCATTGAATGGTGTAATTTCTCCTAAATTATAGAAGGGTTTGTGGCTACTACTTGTAAATGTCTCCCTTGTGCAAAAGTATTTTAACCTAGAAGCCTAACATTTTAGTAAGTGTAGGTACTTATTGGTGCTAGAAACTGAGCCACTCACAATGGATAAAGTATGGGTTCAACTTCCAAGTTTTTATTTTATTACTATTATATTTTATGCTTCATAAATATTAGTTGAGATATTACATACTACGTAATCGATTTAATGAAATTGTGAGTTATAATTTGTAGAACTTCAGAAGAGTATAAAGTTGCAGCAGAACAATTTGCTGAAATGGCTCAAAAGAGGGCAGGGAATCCAGATAAGATCATATGCCCTTGCTCTGAATGTCAAAACTTACATCACCAACATTACAAAAAAGTGCATGAGCACCTAGTAATATGTGGGATGGATCTCACATACACTACATAGGTTTTTCATGGGTAATGTCCTAGTACTTCTCTATGGCATGAAGATGTTGAAATGCCGGATACACATAAAATGTATAGAGATGTGTTCAAGCAAGAGGATGATGTTACACAACCTACACATGAAAGAATAGAGCTAGAGTTCGCACCTTTGTTGGAAGATGCTGAAACTCCTTTATATCCTAGTTGTACAAAGTACACAAAGTTGTCAGCTACTGTAGTTTTATACTAATATAAAGCTATAAATGGTCTATCTGACAAGAGTTTTAATGAACTTTTTGAGATCCTTCGCGACATGCTACCACAAGATAACACACTACTTGATTCTATGTATTCAACAAAAAAGTTACTGAAGGCATTTGATCTAGAGTATGAAAAGATACATGCTTGTGTGAACGATTCTTGTTTGTTTAGAAAAGAGCAAGAGCTTATGGATAAATTTCCGAAATGTAACTCTTCACGATGGAAAACAAATCCAAGCACTAAAAAGATCCAAAAGGGAGTTCCTGCAAAGGTGTTGCGTTATTTTTGTAATGCCCACATCATTTAATTAGGATAATCTCACCTTTAATGCATGATTTGCATGTACATTAGTTGATTTGTCAGGTATTATCATGCATGGGTATTGCATGTGTATGATGTCGTTGTGTTTACGATTTCACATTTTTAGACTGTTGAAATTTGGCTAAGTGTTGGGAAAAGATGGATTTTCATAAAACTTCGTTTTAAAGATAATTTTTGGCGGTAATGGAAGTTTATAATATTATAAGACATTTGTGATTTTATGGGATTTTATTACCACGATTTGATTGGTTTCCTCGTATGTTTGTTTTTGAAAAATCTGTCGGGAATTGGATTTTGTACTAAAAGTTGAAAATGAGATTTTGATTTACTTGGAATTTGATTTTTCTGATATTTTATTTGGATTCAAATGAGGGGTTATTTGCTTATTTTCATTAAATAACTTAAAGTAAAAGGAAGAATAAAAGAATGGAGAAGATTTGTTTTGGAGAAAATTTTTTTTTAATGAAAATAAGGTAGTGGTAGGTACTATGGGAGTTTATATACATTTGCCTGAGTTACTGGGCATTTTCAGCAAGGGACGATCGATCGTGCCTTGAGGACGATCGATCATAGGTGCCCCAGAAACGTTATTTTGCTTTTGTTAACTACGATTGATCGTGCCCTTAACCCACGATCGATCGTGCATCGCAGAATTTTGAAATTTTTTTTTTATGCGTCAAAAGACGCATATGCCCCTCACCCCTTTTAAAACCCTTCAAGCACGACTTGTAACTCCCATTTGCTGTACTTTGAAGACCAAGAGCTTGAGAGAGAAGGAGAGAGAGGAAGGAGAGAGAGAGGAGAGAAAGGAGAGAGAAAGGGAGTGTTTGGAGAGAGAAAATCACATTTTCCTCTTGCATGCATGGGTTTTTTACTCTCTTACCTCATATCAATGCTTGGACTCGCGTTCTAGGGGCTGGATTTGAAGATCTACACGTGCTTAGAGATGATTCAAGCCTGATCTATGGAGTTTAGGGCTTATTCTTGCATTCTAGGCTTAGATTCAATCCTCCCAACACATTTTCTCTACGTTTGGTGCAATATATTTGAGCTAGTTGTAATTTTCATGGGTTTTAACCATAGGAATGATAATGGGTTAGGATACAAGCCCATATATGTTGAATAAAAAACGTATGTAAGTGTTATTTATGAGTTTACGTGATTTTTGGGTGTATTATCATGTATTTTTTGTAATGCATATACTGAAGGGTCTAGTTTACATAACCCTATATTTAGGAATATTACATTTGGGAGTATATGGGTTGATATACTTGTTATGTTTTGGTTTATTTTGGATGTACATGCTCTGTAAATTCTTGTTGGTCTATATTTTACATGTTTTACATAGCCCCTCATGTTATATAATTATGGAATAATTATATATTGATGATTTTTGGAATAACTGACACGTGTATGGGTTTTTATGCTTTTCATGGCATTCATTGGAATAAAATGCATGAAATGGACTTAACTAATTACTTGCTAAAAGTATATTAAAGGGTCATTGGATTTGGACTACTAGTGGTCAAGGGACTTAGCGGTGTTTTTCATTCTTTTGGTCCTGGGTACTTTTCAGTTCTAGGTAGGGACCCTTGTGTATCCGAATCAGAGGCTACTTTTCAGTTCCAGGTAGGAACCCTTGTGTTGTCCTCTTGGAGGTGGGTTTAAATCCTCCATTTCCATGCGAAGACTCCTACGGGAGTGGTCGGTAATTATGGATTATGTTAAATGGACATGAGTCGCATATCATTCATGATATTGCATGTGTTTAATTATATTTTAAGCATGATTTTAATAGTGATATCATCATGCTTTAGTTATTTCTATATGAAAATTATATCTACTATGTTTTATATTCACTCTTATATTTTATAAACCCTTTTAAGATGATTTCATAGCTGGGGAGACCTCGCCGTGAGGTGTTATGCTTTAATGGGAACAATTTTAATATTATGGTTATGTATTAACTAAACACTTTGTATTCGGCCAATGGGCGTTAGACACGTAATAACTTATGGTTTGTAATATTTTAATTTCGTAGGTCTCCTTATATAGTTTATTTAGCATGTGATGATACCAATGATGATTGACAGGGAATTTTAGGAGTATTTTATATAGGTTTCATTATGGTATGTTCCATTTACGAATGGGTCATGCCGAAATTTTCATTGAAATTACAAGTTTTCTAGCACGTGCCATTCACGTGTTTCCTGAATGATTTTCTAAATTAAACTGGTTTTTATTAATATTGATCACGGTTTAATTAATTTGGGTCGTGACAATTTTCCAATCATACCAAGACTAAAGAGGATGTTTATGTCAACTGAAACGTCAGAACAATTAACATGGCATTCAACTCACAAAAGTCAAGATGGCAAGATGCGACATCTAGTTGATTCGTTGTCATAGGATATAGTTAATCAAAAGTGGCCCAATTTCACTTCCAATTCGCGAAATTTTAGGCTTGGTCTTGCGACAGATGGGTTTAATCCCTTCACAAATCTTAGCTCTAGATACAGTTGTTGCCAGTGATATTGGTTACAACCTCCTCTATGGCTATGCATGGCGTAGGAAAACTTGATGTTGACATTACTTATCATAGGTCTAAAGCAACCAGGGAATGATATAGATGTATATTTGGAGCCACTTGTGGATGATTTGAAAGAATTATAGAATAATGGCATGGAGGTCTATGATGCATTTAGTAAATCTATGTTCAATGTGAAGGCTATTTTGATGTGGACAATAAATGATTTTCTAGCTTATGGAAACTTATCTGGATGTCCAACGATTAAGGGAGATTAGCTTGTCCTATATGCAGTGTTAACACATGTTCAGAATGGTTGAAATGGAGTCATAAGTTTGCATACATGTGCCATAGGCGGTTCATAGCACCCAATCATCCATTTCGAAAGAAAAAAAGTTGGTTTGATGGAAAGCAAGAAAATTGGGAGATGCCTAGACCATTGAACGGTTTAGAAGTTTAAACTGTGATGAAAGATATTGTCAATGACTGGGGAAAGAAGGGAAAACATGTTATTAATGATTTGGGAAAGAAGATAAAGAAAGGAAATAAAAGAAAGAGGAGAAAGGTAAAACCGACCAATGGGCAAAAGCCATGGAAGAAGAAGTCTATATTTTTTTGACTTGCCATATTGGGATGTAAGTTAATTCATATGGAATGACTGTTTAATTTATTTTACTTTTCCTTCTCAATTTCTAATAGAATTCATTATTATCATATTTGAAAATAGTATATCTTCTGTGATTCATCTTGTAGGCATTACTTTTGCGTCACAACTTGGATGTAATGTACATTGAGAAGAATGTTTGTGATAGCATTATTGGCACTTTTTTACATTTGAAGAAAAATTCGAAGGATGGGCTTAATTCTCGTAAAGATTTAGAAGAAATGTCCATTAGGCATGAATTGCATGCAATGGATAAAAGAAATAAGAAACATATCTTACCAG
This sequence comes from Liquidambar formosana, assembly GCA_039720395.1. Lineage (NCBI taxonomy): Eukaryota > Viridiplantae > Streptophyta > Magnoliopsida > Saxifragales > Altingiaceae > Liquidambar > Liquidambar formosana. Next base: position 23,686,162 of record CM077834.1, on the reverse strand, counting down.
CAACACCACACACACTATCAAAGAAGGAGAAACAACTTTTTTGTTCCAGGTTGCGAGATTTAAAGTCGTCTGACGGTTATAGCTCTAATATCGAGAATTGTATTTCATTAGAAGAATGCAAAATACTACGTCTCAAGTCCCACGATTGTCACGTCCTAATGCACCAATTGTTGCTTGTAGCATTAAGAGGACTTTTGCCCAAGGGATCAAGGGTTGCAATATTCCGGTTATGTGTATTTTTCAATGAATTATGTCAAAGGGTTATTGATAGAAATAGATTAGAAAAACTTGAAGATGATGTTGCTGAGACTTTATGCATGTTTTAAAGGTTCTTCCCTCTGTTTTTTTTCGACATTATATATGGTTCACTTATCAGTCCACTTAGGACGGGAAGCTCGTATGTGTGGACCAGTGCAATGTCGTTGGATGTACCATTTAAGAGGTGGTGCACTATCATTTTTTTTTTCCTTTCTATGGTTCATGTTTAGTTTATGTGTACATTACTCAATATTACTTAATGGTGTTAATGTGGGAATTTTCATTGCTTTTGTATTATTATTTAGATTTATGAAGGTACTGAAAGGATATGTTAGGAATCGGGCACGAACTGAAGGATGCATAGCAGAATGCTATTTAGCTGAAGAATTTATGCGGTTTTGTAGTGGGTATATGAAACAAGCAGCTGAAATAGGCATTCGACATAACCGCAGTGAAGATTTTGAACATGAAACAATACTAGAAGGGTAGCCAATTTTTAAGGGGCATCCACTGACCATGATTGATGATATGCTACGAAATGCTCGTCTTTATGTGTTAAGAAATAGTGCAGAAATCAAATCATATTTAGAGTAAACATTATGAAAATAATATTTTATTAGTTTTTTGTCATTGATATGATACACTTGTTTTATTATTTTCTTTTCCTACTAGAATGCATATGGAGGAGCTTAAAAGTTCAAATTGGCGTCTTGCAAAGGATGAAGCTCTCGCACAAAAGAGACATGCTGAGACTTTCTGTGAATGGTTAGCAAAGAAGGTCCAAATGAGTGCTTGTAATGTATCAAGTATACTACCATGACTTGCACGTGGGCCTAGAAAGGAAGCAATGTCATATACAAGCTATGTTATCAATAGACATCGATTTAAGATAGTGGATGCTGAGAAATCCACACAAAATAGTGGTGTTTCCATTAAAGTAGAAACTATTTATCGATCCAGTGCAAGAGACACTATGCTTGTTGTTGAAAAGATCTCTTACTATGGGGTTATAAGAGATATTATTTTATTGGACTATTGGAAATTTCGAGTCCCTATATTTAAATGTGATTGGACAAACATTGGGAATAGTGTCAAAGTTAAAGATGGATTTACATTGGTTAAGATCAGCATGATCTTGAACCAAAGACATTTTGTTGTAGTGTATGAGTTAGTAAAACCAATGGTCAAAATAATAATATATCAAAATATATTATTTTTATTAAAATATTCCAACAAGTCTTTCATTGAATCTTTAATAAAAATAGTTAGGCTTTATCGGTTTCAAGGCCTAGACTGTTTCTCGACTTCTCCAAGCACAAGCTCTGATATGACCAATCTGATTACTTGACCGGATCAATGTCCAGACCGGTTTTCAAAACATTACTGCGCAGTTATATGGATAATAGAGATTCCCAATTTCTTTCCCTTTTTCCTTTTTACAATTTGAAGCCCTAATGCAAAATGCTAAACTTAATGTTTTTATGACTAAAGGATACATTTATACTAATAGGAACCGAATGTCAGGCGGCACCCCTTCAAGCTTTAAAGAGGCCTGGGTTACTGGCTAGACCCATAAAAAAGGATGAGGATGCAATTATATTTAAGATCAATTAAATAAATTCATTTTAAAGATTCATCTTCAAGGAGGCATATCCACTGATGCTTATTGATGAAAAAATTGATAGTGATCTTCTTTCCAACAATTACAAGATTAACTATCCCTTCTTTTTTTCTTTTCTTTTTTATTTTTTTATTTTTTGGTGTCAAACAAGTGGTGGTATCCCAATCCATTAGGCCCACATTAATCCCATTAATCTCATAATACATGAATCACTCGCAAGTTCATGCATCTGATAGTGAAAGAGTAGAGATTTGAACTCAAAATTTATGTTTCTTGAGCTATTGACTGCGGTCTTTTGCCTTTTAAACTAGCCTCGTGGGTTACCCCAAAAATAATTTTGAGTTGATGGTTATAATCGTTCCGTGTGAATCAAACCTTTAAATGGCCGATGTCTTTGCTCAATGTCTCAAAGTGTGAATATGCAAATAAAATTATTGAGGTAGACTGATTTTCTTTCTCTACTAAGGTGCATCCATTATAGGATGGGTCCTACTACTTTTTGCTGATCGATTGGACAAATTTAGGGCAAGAATTAGTGAAACGGATGTCTGAAATCAAAAAGAAATTGAAGCCCCACCACCGATTGGTAGTAATTATCATATGTGGGTGCTCCAAATTAAAGCTACCAGTTAATTGAATACTACAACATATAGGCAAAAGAAATAACAATATAATTACGTGTAATTATTTTCTCTCTTCCTTTTAATAATCAAGATTTAATTAATTACCAAAAAGTTTTTTTTTAAAAAGTTATTTTCTCTCTATTTCTTCCTATTCATATGAAGCCTTAATGGTGTATGTTATTTCTGACTGCCTCTTACAATGATAATATGAGTAAAATCAATATGATCATAAACTTCCTCAGTGGGAGAAATGAAAAAGGTATAAACTATAAACTTTTTGTTACAATTTTCTGTTTGGAAAGCAATTTCCTATTTCTTCATGTCAAAATTGGCGTCCCCTTGACTTATTTCGTGCAACGTAGTAGCGTACAGACCACGGCTTACATCTCTTTTCGCTCTCTTTTTTCCACCCAAGCAACCTTCTTGACTTTGGCTTTCGCACTTTCAATAGTAGTATAGTCAAAGCATCCTTCTTGGGAATTACCCCTGCAACTGCATTGGTTTCCCCTATAATATTATTATTTCATCTCTTCAGTTATTGACACTCTTTCAAAAAAATATGTTTTTTTAAGTCCTATTAAATATTTTTACATCAATATATATATTTTAATAGAGCTGTGCTAACATGATAGGCTGTCATTGAATTTGGCAATGATAACCGAATTATGACTACAAATAGATTTTCATTATCATTAAAAAAATTATGATTTATTATTTTTTATGGTCATTATTTGTTGTTATATCATTTCTCATTTTAATATTATAATTTTTTCTTCATGTGTATAAAACATTGGAAAAAGATGAAATACCTATGATAAAAGGTGTTTTAGGAAATCAAATTTAAAAAAAAAAAAAAAAAAAAAAATCACTGACTTTTAAATAGGTAGTAATTTTAGAACATCCAAAAAAAAAAAAAAAAAAAATAGTGAATTGCTGATGACCCCCCTCCTCCCCCAACCGAAGTATGTGGGGTCAATAAAAAACCCCTTGATGTTAAAAATCAAGCAATGCCCCTCCTCCCCCTAAAGTCATTTTGATTTTTGAACATTTGCTTATTTTGAACATTTGAGAAGGGCATACGTAACTTTGAGCATCAAAAAGATTTTTTGCTGACCTCATACTTTAAAGAGGTTATTTGAAATTTAACCAAAAAAATAAAAAATAAATAGGTCAATAAAAAAAGTCAGCAGCGTGTTATCGGAGTACTTTATAATAATTTGGTTTGATGAGAACTTTAGCTTGGAGATAGAGGCCGTCATTGAAAAGTGCCCGGCCATCGTCCTCTTCACATGGCATCCAAACTCAAAGCCTTCGCTCTTCTCTTTCTTCTTCTTCTTCTTCTTCTTCTTCAAGTGCACACTTCAAACGCACAATCCTGGATCAAATCTGGTTATTGGTATCCCGGCGGCCTATTACCCGCTCGTGATGTAAATTCTGCTCTCTTCACCCACCTTATATGCGGCTTTGCCGATGTCGACAATTCCACCTACCGCCTCTCCATCCCTTCCTCAGTTGTACAAAACTTCTCCACCTTCACCGATACCGTCAAGCGTAAGAACCCCTCCATTGTTACGCTTTTGTCCGTCTGGGCTGGAGAGGCGCAAACGATTCAGTCCATCTATGCCCAAATACCAAACTCTACAGTCTTGTCTTCAATGGTGAGCCAACCTTCTCACAGGAAATCTTTCATCCAATCTTCAATCAGTACAGCTAGGCTTTATGGGTTTGATGGGCTAGACTTGTACTGGCTTTGACCCAGCACGGGCTCCGACTTGATCAATTTGGGGTCTCTATTGGACGAGTGGCGCTGCTATAAATTCCGAGTCAAAAAACACGAACCAGTCACGATTGATCTTGACAATGGGCCTACACTATGTGCCGGTTCTTCACTTGGTGAGTTACCCGGTGGATTCAATTCGGAGGAACTTGGATTGGGCACATCTTATAGCATACTACTATTGTGTGCCTACGCGGGTGAATTTTACCCGCCCGAGCGCCGCTCTATATGACCCTTGGAGCAACGTTAGTACCAATTTCGGAATAGGGGAATGGACCCGTAGAGGATTACCGGTTAGCAAGCTCGTTTTGGGGTTGCCTTACTTTGGGTTTGCATGGACACTTGTGAACCCCAATGACAATGGTTTAGGTGCACCAGCAATCGGGATGGGCGTTACAAGGGATGGATCGTTGGCCTACAAGATGATCAGAAGTCTCATTCAAGATTATGGTAATGGAGTTGCAGCAACGTACAATGCTACTTATGTAGTGAATTACCGCACAGTTGGAAACAGTTGGATTGGTTACGACGATGTGGAGGCTATCAGAACAAAAGTTTCTTATGCAAAGGAGAAGAAGCTACTTGGTTACCATGTCCTTTATGTCTCCGGTGACCATAATTGGGAGCTTTCTCGTGCTGCAGGTATGTAATTGTTTGCCCCTCCTCACCTAGGTGGCCATTCTTTACTTCGTCTATTTATTTATTTTGTTGCCAAATCACGAGATGATACATACCCAGTACCCACACACACATCCACATATAAGACAAAAAAAACCATTAGGCCCGCCAAAATGAGCTATTGGTTCTAATTAACGTGGTCAAGTATCACTCGGGTGGCTTGTGGTTGATTCAATTTCAATCTGCACCAAACAGAAAGGCAATATGTCTAAATTAGCTATTTTTATTACAGGACAAGGATTTTGGTGTTTCGGATATGAGATTAATTATTGGTTTTGAGTTACTTTGATAAAATGATACCTTTGAGGGAGTTCTTGGATAGACCATTTTTCAAGGGATGTCATGGTAATTTACTTTTAATGGGTTTAGCTGTTGGCACTACACCACAACCGATATTCATTCCCCCCCCATAATTTTATTATTATTATTTACAATGGAGGTGAAACGTCCCCTAAACTTAAGACTATCAAAACCTCAACTCACCTAGGTACCACTATTAGGCCACAAGATCAATCTACAACCAATATTCTATCAGAACTCACAAACTTACGGTTCTCAGATATAGTCTCCAAGTTGCTTACCACCATAGAGCTACTTAATTTTATTTGACCAATTCATTAGTTTTAATTCATTTGGGCATCCAAATGAAAATTAAACAAATTTGAGTGTGTTTTATATAGTATTGAAGGCACAAAATCGTCACCTTAAATTGAAAAATTCAAGATAATAATAATTATCACCACAAATGGGAGTAGAAATTCAAATATGGGCATTTCATGGATTTCTATAAATTAATCTTATAACATCAATTATATGGATTTTATGCCTTCACTATTGTGTAAAATACATTAGAATTATTTAGTTTCGGTTTGGATAATCAAACAGATTTTTAACATTTTGCCCCAAGTCCGCTTGGATTAGAATGACAGGTTTATTAAAGATTATTAGGACACAATTTACTCTCTAGACTCTAATTAATATAGTGAAGCGTATCTATGGTCACAGCTAAAATGGAATTTGAAGATCGTCAATCCAAGCAACGATTGGTGGTAATTGTTGTGCTTCCAATTGCTATGGTTATTTTTGTACTAGGCTTCGTCATGTGCTACTTACGAAGGAGAATACTTATGTCAATAGGTATCATTTTTTTTTTCCATTTAAATTCATTATTTTTAACATAGAAAAGAGAATTCACCTTTTACCATTATGAATTGAAGTGACTAACATTTTTCATTATTTTCCCTTTTGTTTAATCAAAATTTGGAGGTGGTATAAACACTGCTGAAAACCTTTACTGCAATGCTCCAAATTTGGAAGCCTTTAGTTTTGCTGACATTGTAGAGGCTACAAATAATTTTTCAATTGAGAATAAACTCGGAGAGGGTGGATATGGACCTGTCTACAAGGTAATTTTTGTTCTCTAAACGTCTTTTTTTTTTTTTTTTTTTCTTTTTTTTTTTTTTTGGGTTTTAGTAACAAGTGAGTCAAGGTACAATGTGGGTGATGAGTAATTTTAGGGGAAGAAATTAAATCATTTCCTCCAAATTGCATTAGGAGATTAAATTTCTTTTGTGCAAAAATTCACCCCAAATAGATATGGCTTTGTGGCCTTGCTCTTTGACTTGTAATTATTGAAAAATACTAACCATGGGATTTTGTTTTGTTAGGGTGAGTTACCGAATGGGCAGGAAATAGCTGTAAAGAGACTATCAAAGATGTCCAAACAAGGTCTTGAGGAGTTCAAAAATGAGGTCATGCTTACTGCAAAACTACAACATGTAAATCTAGTTAGGCTATTGGGATTTTGCACTCAAAAAGAAGAAAAGATCTTGATCTACGAGTATATGCCAAACAAAAGCTTGGATTTCTACCTCTTTGGTATGTAGTCTTTTATGCTTCCTAATGTAGTCACAGAGTATTGGGCGTACGTAACTCAACTTGAGGTTTCGCATTTCATGCAATGGGTATCTTGAAGGGTTGTGGCATGGCAAAAAATTGCATCCTGGTAATGACACTTCCTTTTGCGCCTATGGCATTCATCCATGCCAACAATGTTGGGCACTCTGTGGGTGACAATTCAGCTTGTTGACATTTTAAAGCATGTGCACCACATTATGGTACAGGGGACCTTGCCATCCTTTCAATAATTATAATAAGAATTGTGCCATTTTATGCTAACTCAATGTTGTTATGCCTAAGGGTTTGTATTTATCAAATAACTGATGTCATGCTACACCCCTTTAAGCATGAAGGAAGCCTAGGTTGATCCATTTTTATAAAGTTGTAGCATGATCTCCTTTTTCTTTTTCATTTTTATTTTTGGTATGTGTTGTTTAGACTAGAAATTACTAATTTTTCATAAAAATATCTATTCTGATGTAGATTTGGATAAACGATTACTGTTAGATTGGAAGAAACGAGTGCAAATCATTGAAGGGGTTACTCAAGGGCTTCTATATCTCCAAGAATACTCAAGATTAACAATACTTCACAGAGATTTGAAAGCTAGCAACATTTTACTAGACAATGAGATGAGGCCCAAGATATCAGATTTAGGCATGGCTAGAATTTTTGATGAACATGAACCAAACTCAAAACGAATTGTTGGAACATAGTAAGTAAACCAACTCCAAAAATTACTTCATACATGATTTCTTGTTTAATACTTGACAGTTGTGTTGGTTCATAAAATGTAGTGGATACGTTCCTCCAGAATGTGTGAAAGAGGGTGCTTACTCCATTAAATCCGATGTTTATAGCTTTGGAGTTCTACTATTACAAATCATAAGTGGCAAGAAGAATACCTTATATGGTTCAAATAAAAATATGACCCTCCTTGAATATGTAAAGAAATTCAACAAACCTTCCTATCATCATTGTGATTTGAAATTTTGCAATAATTTGAACTGTAAGATGGCTAATATATATTGAATTATTTCAGGGATATGAGTTGTGGAAGGATGGAAAAGGCATGGAGTTTATGGACCCATCACTAGATGATGCATCTTCATCGTGTAAATTGATGACTTGCATGCAAGTAGCTCTACTATGTGTCCAAGAAAGACCTGTAGATAGACCATCCATGTTGGAAGTTTATTCAATGCTTAAAAATGAGACTTCAGCTTTTGCTATACCTAAAAGGGCTACTTTTTCGATAAACAGAGATGAAGATGAGAAAAAGAACCCTACATTGCAACTTGCAGTTTGTTCAAATGATGCAACAATTTCTCAAATACTACCTCGATGACATTGTTGGCTTTGGTGATTGAGGCATGGTTGGTTTAGGAATTAGGATAATTATGTGTTTTTACAACTATTATGTGGTCATTGTTGTTCCTTTATGATTATCACTAGTAACTGAATTTTTTTTTTTTTACAATGTTGGATCATGAGCAATTGACAAACCATGATAAAAAGATTGGCAGACGAGATAGATGGTCTTAGAGAAAAATTATTAGGACCAATGGGATCTTACATGAAAGCATATAGCATAAAGAGTATACACACACACACATACATATGAAATTTTGACCAATTATGCAACTCCCCAACACGTGATGTTCATGAATGACTCCAATCACTACGCGGCGTGCTGCAAGTAAGCAACATTGTATACTTTTAAGTTTTAACAAGAAGCAAATATCAAGATTCAATAAGGGCATATTTGGGTGTCCAATTCAAAATTAAATAATTCGATATATTTTACTCTTAGTATTCAAATCACAAATCTATCATCTTGAATCAAAATTTTTAAAAAAGTTGGGAGTCATTACTATACATAGTTGATGTTATGAGATCAATTCTTAGAAATTCATGAAATGTCATTATTCTAAATTTCCGTCCTTATTTGGGATGATGGCTATCATTTTCTTGAAATTGTTAACTCAAGGTGTTGGATTGTGCTTACAAAACAATGTAAAATTTGTTGAATTGTTAAATCTCAAATTGGACACCTAAGCAGGTCCTAACCGTATTATACATAAATAATTTAAGTTCGTTTGCTAGGACCAGAAGTCAAAGGCAATAAAGATCATTCTAACTCGTGTGGAATTTTCATACTTCTGCATAGAAAGCAATTTCCTTTTTTGCACGTCAAAATGGCTATCTCCTCGACTTATTTAATTTGGTGCAACATACCCACCACGGCGATGCTAGTAATGAAACGACACACCATCACTGGACTAATCGATAACAACTCTTCTCAAGTTGTCAAATTAGTAGAAATATCAATCTCTCTTCTTGCATTCTCAACAATATATCCATCGAACCCATGGCATGGTCTTTACAGAAGATATTCTCTCCTAATGGATGGTTTAAGGTTTATCATTCACACTAGCTACGTGGTAGCCATTAAAACATGTGGGGCCCATATTATATGATCAAGATTTCATTAGACCGTCCATTGGAACAGAAAATATCTTGCTCATTGCAGAATTGTTGATTTACTAGTCACATTCAATGGCAATAAGCTATCTCAATTATTGTATTTGTTGTTGGGATGGACTCTTTTTTTTCAAGAGGAACCAGAAGGGTCTTTAATTAGGAGAGGCTGGCATGGAAAAATGCCCATTATCTTTCCTTCATGATGTTGTGGTCACGTGTGGGTTTATCCCACATCGGAAGATTAGAAGAAAGAAATGGCCTTGTGTTAGCCCTTTGGTAGCAGGCTAGGCCATGGCTTGGCGGGATGGCTAGGCCACGGTTGGCTTTGTGGATTCATAAAATTATGTTATGTATTTTATGAATGTTTAAGTATGTTTGTGAAGTTAGATTAAATTGTGAAATACTGTTTGTATTTATTTAATCCATTATGCTTCTTTGTAACAATTGATGTACAGCCTTGACGTTTGGGTAGTCGTCTTAAGAGCTCTTTAGGGAGGTGTGGTCACAGCTCAAAAGGAATTTGAAGATCGTCAATCCAAGCAGCGATTGGTGGTAATTGTTGTGCTTCCAATTGCTATGGTTATTTTTGTACTAGGCTTCATCATGTGCTATTTATGAAGGAGAATACTTATGTCAATAGGTATCATTTTCTTTTTCCATTTAAATTCATTATTTTTAACGAAGAAAACAGAATTCACCTTTTACCATTATGAATTGAAGTGACCAACATTTTTCATTATTTTCCTTTTTGTTTAATCGAACCTTGGAGGTGGTATAAAAGCTGCTGAAAACCTTAACTGCAATGCTCCAAATTTGGAAGTCTTTAGTTTTGCTGACATTGTAGCAGCTACAAATAACTTTTCGATTGAGACTAAGCTAGGAGAGGGTGGATATGGACCTGTTTACAAGGTAATATTTGTTGTTTCAACTGTTTTTTTGGTTTAGGAACAAATAAGACAAGGTACAATGGGGGGTGATGAGTAATTTTGGAGGGGAAATTAAATCAGTCCCCTCCAAATTGCATAAGGAGATTAAAAATCTTTTGTGAAAAAGTTCACCCCAAGTAGATCTGGCTGTGTGGCCCTGCTCTTTGACATATATTTATTGAAAAATACTAACCATGGGATTTCGTTTTGCTAGGATGAGTTACCAAATGAGCAGGAAATAGCTGTAAAGAGACTATCAAAGATGTCTAAACAAGGACTTGAGGAGTTCAAAAATGAGGTCATGCTTACTGAAAAACTACAACATATAAATCTAGTTAGACTATTGGGATTTTGCACTCAAAGAGAAGAAAAGATGTTGATCTACGAGTATATGCCAAACAAAAGCTTGGATTTCTACTTCTTTGGTATGTAGTCTTTCATGCTTCCTAATGTAGTCACAGTGTATTGGGTCTAACTCAACTTGAGGTTTCGCATTTCATGCATTGGGTATCTTGAAGGGTAGTGGCATGGCAAATAATTTCATCCTGGCCGTGACACTTTCTTTTCCACCTATGGCATTCATCCATGCCAACAATTTTGGGCCCTCTGTGGGTGACAATTCAGTTTGTTGACATTTTAAAGCACACCACATCATGGTATAGAGGGCCTTGCCATCCTTTCAATAATTATAATAAGAATTGTGCCGTTTTATGCTAACTCAATGTTGTTATGCCTAAGGGTTTGTCTTTATCAAATAAGTGATGTCATGCTACACCCCTTTAAGCTTGAAGGAAGCCTAGGTTGACCCATTTTTATAAAGTTGTAGCATGATCTCCTTTTTCTTTTTCATTTTTATTTTTGGTATGTGTTGTTTAGACTAGAAATTACTAATTATTCATGAAAATATCTATTTTGATGTAGATTTGGATAAACAATTACTGTTAGATTGGAAGAAACTAGTGCAAATCATTGAAGGAGTTACTCAAGGGCTTCTATATCTCCAAGAATACTCAAGGTTAACAATACTTCATAGAGATTTGAAAGTTAGCAACATTTTACTGGACAATGAGATGAGGCCCAAGATATCAGATTTAGGCATGGCTAGAATTTTTGATGAACGTGAACCAAACTCAAAACGGATTGTTGGAACATAGTAAGTAAACCAACTCCAAAAATTACTTCATACATGATTTCTTGTTTAATACTTGACAATTGTGTTGGTTCATAAAATGTAGTGGATACGTTCCTCTAGAATGTGTGAAAGAGGGTGCTTACTCCATGAAATCCAATGTTTATAGCTTTGGAGTTCTATTGTTACAAATCATAAATGGCAAGAAGAATACCTTATATGGTTCAAATAAAAATATGACCCTCCTTGAATATGTAAAGAAATTCAATAAACCTTCCTATCATCATTGTGATTTGAAAGTTTGCAACAATTTGAACTGCAAGATGGTTGATATATATTGGATTATTTCAGGGATATGAGTTGTGGAAGGATGGAAAAGGAATGGAGTTTATGGACCCATCACTGGATGATGCATCTTTATCGTGTAAATTGATGACTTGCATGCAAGTAGCTCTGCAATGTGTCTAGGAAAAACCTGCAGATAGACCATCCATGTTAGATGTTTATTCAATGTTTAAAAATGAGACTTCAACTTTTGCTATGCCTAAAAGGCCTGCTTTTTCGATAAACAGAGATGAAGATGAGGATAAAAACTGTTCATTGCAGCTTGTAGTTTGTTCAAATGATGCAACAATTTCTCAAATGCTACCCCGATGACATTGCTGGATTTGGTGATTAAGGCATAGTTTGTTTAGGAATTGGGATAATTATGTGTTTTTACAACTATTATATGGTCATTGCTGTTCCTTTATGATTATCACCATTAACTGAATTTTTTTTTTTTACAATGTTAATTGGATCATGAGCAATTGACAAGCCATGGTAAAAAGATTGGCAGACGAGATAGATACTCCTAGAGAAAAATTATTAGGACCAATGGCATCTTAACATGAAAGCATATAGCATAAAGAGTATATCTGAGATGCTAAGAAAGGAATATATATATATAGGATTAGGATCAACATACACACTTTTTTACACAAATTCTTACATAAATTTTTAGATAACCTATCTCCAATTCACATTTTTGTGAAACCCACCGTTTGATTAGATAGTCTTCCCACATAGGTCATGCACACAAAAAATCAAGTTGATCCGAGATTTGTTGCCATTCGATCCAAAAACTCATCTTTTTAATCACTAAAAATCTCACATTTATGGATGAAGCAACTCTTAGTCTCGGATGAACTTGATTTTTTGCACGTATAACCTATGTGGGAAGACTATCTAATTCAATGGTGGGTTTCATAAAATATGAATTGGAGATGGGTTATCTAAATACTTGTGTAAAAATTTGTATAAAAAATTGTGTTTGTTGATTGATATATATATATATATTGAAATTCCGATAATACTAGTACTTTGACCCAGAAGGAGGGGTGAATGGGTCTTTAAAAATTTACCAAGTAATTAATTTACCCAATACAATTTTCTATAACGGTTAATCACCAAATCATCTAATTGCATGCTAAGTATTTAATATATGAAAATATGATGAGTTTGATTAATCTACTTAATTAAATATATCGATGATATATTTTGATCAAGCAAGTTAACAAGACTCAAATCAATCACAAAATACGCAAGCAATTTTTACGTGGAAAACCTTAAAAGGGAAAAACCACGGGACCTCGTCCAGTTTGAACAATCCACTATGTGCAATCAGAGAATACAAGATTTACCCGACACACGACAGACCAAGTCTTACTCCACGCGACGCTCCTCGAGTCTTATTCCGTGCAACACTTCTAATCTTCGATTTATAGCCGTATTTGTCAATTCCCTCAAATCCGCTTCATATGAATCGACTCCCACGAACTCGCAAGTTCGATCTCCGTCACAACGGCTCCGATAAGCACTGGCCACACACTCAAGGTTGTGTTTAGGATGTGATTTGTGGCATTAGATCATGAATATGAGATGCAACTAGAATGATAGAATCAATGAATAACCTAGTATCAAAGTGATCTAATGCATGAAAGGCATAAGGATAGTATAAGGCTAGGGTTCCTTCTTAATGCTCTTTCTAAGGGTTTTTCTGTCTAAAAAACCTCTCTCAACAGTCGTGCTATAAGTCCCCTTAAATAACCTATAAGAATCCCAATTAAATAAGGAAAAAGAGTGGCTGGCAAGTAAACTCGAAATAGGAAATCTGCCGACGACCGTAGGTATGGTTGGCCTAACCATAGGCACGGTTGAAAGCAGAATGCTAATTATACAAAAACTGCTCCTAACCGTAGGTACAGTTTGCCTGACCGTAGGTACGGTTATATGCAAAGAACTATTTTTGGCTTCCTACAATATTCTACTTCCTCAATCATCTCCAATGCTACCTACCATGAAACACACAAGCTAGAATGATGAATTATATGCCAAAAACACTTCCAATGGTTAGAGGGACTTCCTATAGTTGATGAAACAAAGAAAATAATGAAAACTAAATGCAACCTAAATATATAGGAATGCTAAATATGAATATGCAATGAATCTAATACCACTTACCATCCCAAACACATGTAAGAATAAAGCTTTAATGAAAGTCTTCGAGAATGCACCTTGAGCTTCAATCTTGACAAATTGAACTTCAACCTTGGGATGAATTCAACTCACTTAAACAATAGCAACTTGACTCCTTTTGGAAACGGAAAAGCCAACACATACAAATTTGGTCTTTATATATATATATATATATATATATATATATATATATATATATATATATATATATAGGGGAGGGTTCCATTTACACCCAGTGTAAGAGGTTTGCTCTTACACCTTTTTATATCCATTGATGCTCTGTAGATCCAACGGTTCTAGATCTTCTGGACTCTTTTGGGGTTAGAGAACTGACTCGGGTTATGAGAAATAATCCATTCCGTTAAAAACACTCTCTTCCTATGGTCCCCCCATTCTACCGCTACAGTAGCCGATGTTGCAACTGCCATTGCTGCTATTACTATTTCTATTTCCTTCCTTTCTCCTCCTTCTTCTAATTCTCCTTTCTTTCTCTCTCTCTCTCTCTCTCGCTAGTTCTTCCCCCACTCCAGTGAGGTCATCGGCGTCACAATCACCATCTTCCTTCTTTCTCCCCCTTCTTACTTTCTTCTTTCCCATTTATTCTTCTAGGAGTATTTTTATTTTTTTTGGAATTCATGTACTCATTGAATCTAAATGACAGATATAAGATCTATGTCGACTCTTCTTCTTCTTCTTAACCCTTTTTTTTTTCTTTTTTGGGGGGTCATGTACCCATTAATCCAAAAGTAAGATATGAGTTATAAGGGATTTACTTTTACAATATGTAATTAAGGATTTTTTTCTAACGATGTTATAATTCTTGATTGCTGATCTTTAACATTAAACGAGGTAATTACAATCATGTAATTTCAAAATTTCAAAATTTAATATGTAACTTTTGTTTGTTTTTAAGTTCTGTAGGCATTAATGGAGATAAAAAAGGTGCAAGGGTAATACAGAAGCATGCGGGTAATGGTCTCGAGCTCTTCTGTTTAATAAAGATAAAGAATAGAGGAGAAAAACATCAGGAGAGAAATCCTTCACCTCGACCATAACCAAATTAGCCTTCTTCAATCCCATATTTATTATTTCTACCTCTTTCCCCTCTCATATTCACCCATGGCTTGGAGAAGGACGAAATAAAATATAAAAATCGACAGTTGAAAAATGTTTCATGTATGGAGAAAGAGACGGAGCGAGAGTTGTAACAATGGATAAGAACCAAAGAGAAAGAGAAGGTTAAAAATCAACAGTTGAAAAAGGATTCATGTGAAGTGACAGAGAAAGAGAGACTGAGGGTTGTAAAAATGGATTTTTGGTTTTCTATTAATCCGACCCGCATGTGTTATTAAAATTGAAGATTTCAAAAGATCTAGTACCGTTGGATCAAAAGAGATCAATGGTCCAAAAATAGTGTAAGAGTTTTCTTTTACACCAGGTGTCAACGGAACCCTCCCCGTATATATATATATATATATATATATATATATATATATGAAATTTTGACCATTTGTGTAACATCTCAATGTGTGATGCCTATGAATGACTCTAATCACTATGCGGTATGCGCCCGTTGTGCAAGTAAGCAACATTGTGTACTTTTTAATAAGAAATAGATATCAGGATTCAATAAGGGCCTGTTTGGGTGTTTAATTCAAACTTAAATAATTCAATATATTTTACCAAGTATTCAAATCACAAATCTATCATCTTGAATCAAAATATTTAAAAAAGTTGGGAGTCGTTACTATACATAGTTGATGTTATGAGATCAATTCTTAGAAATTCTCTAAATTTCTGTCCTTATTTGTGATGATGACTGTCATTTTTTTTTTAATATAAATTGTTAACTCAAGGTGTTGGATTGTGCTTACAATAATACAATGTAAAATTTGTTGAATTGTTTAATCTCAAATTGGACACCCAAACAGGCCCCAACCATATTATACATAAGTAATTTAAGTTCATTTGCCAGGACTAGAAGTCAAAGGCAATAAAGATCATACTAACTCATGTGTGGACTTTTCATACTTCTGCATAGAAAGCAATTTCCATTTTTGCTGGATGTCTCCTTGACATATTTAATTTGGTGCAACGTACCCACCACGGTGATTCTAGTAATGAAACAACACACCATCACTGGACTGATCGATAACGACTGTCCTCAAGTTGTCAAATTAGTGGAAATATCAGTCTCCCTTTTTGCATTCTCAACAATCCCTCGAACCCATGGCCTGGTCTTTACGGAAGATATTCTCTTCAAATAATTAATGGATGGCTTACGGTTTATCATTCATACTACGTGGTAGCCATTAAAACATATGGGGCCCATATTGTATGATCTAGATTTCACTAGACTGTTCATTGCAACGGAAAATATCTTGCTCATTGCAGAATTGTTGATTTGCTGATCACATTCAATGGCAATAAGCTATCTCAATTATTGTATTTGTTGTTGGGATGGAGTTTTCTTTTTTTTTCAAGAGGAACCGGAAAGGTCTTTAATTTTTTGATCAAGTAATGTATGTATTGGGATAAAAAGAAGGAGCCAAAACCCTCGTACATGAGACATATACAAGAGAAAAAAACCACCAAGGCTCACCAAACAAAAAGAGCCACAAAAAAGGAGACACCCCCAAACAACTAATACAAGCTAAGGGAGTCAACAAAAAGAGTAAAAGAGGGATTATATCCTCTAGAATAACTACAAAACCACCAATACAAGGATTTAACCAAAAGAGATTTGAGCTCCAACGTAGATGACTCAACCCCTTCAAAGGTTCTCAAGTTACGTTCTTTCCAAATACACCAAAAAAGAGCATGGGCAACCATCCTCCAAACAACTTTAGAATCTTTGCGGCCCCTTTTAACCCACCAACTCACAAACAAGTCATGAGTAGTGGATGGTAGAACCCAGTTGACCTCGAAAAGATGAAAAATAAGAACCCATAAGCTTCTAGCTGTCTCCAATGGATGAAAAGATGATCCACAGTTTCCTCCGCCTCTTTGCACATAATACATCTATTCGGCATCTCCCACTTCAATCTAATAAAAAGGTCAATAGTAAGACACTTCTTGTGAGATACCAACCAAGAGAAGAATGCAACTTTAGAGGGCACCGAAGGGATCCAAGAGCTCTTTGCTGGAGGGAACACAACCGAGTTATAGAACCCAAACAAGAATAATAAGATTTCACCGAGAATAAACCTTTTGAGTCATTGTGCCACAACAAAGTATCATTCCCTTGCAAAGAAATCTTACTTTCATATAAATCATGATAAAAAATCATAACGGTCTAGTAAAAATCATGAAAATTAATGGTTCTTCAATGGCATCCAAATTCATAGCCTTCATCCTCATCTTTCTTTCTTTGGAATTGCACCGTTCAAACGCACAAAGCAGCTGTATCCAATCTGGTTATTGGTACATCGGTGGTGAATTAGCCTCTCACGACGTAAATTCTGCTCTCTTCACTCACCTTGTATGCGCTTTTGTCGGCGTCGACAACTCCACCTACCAGCTCTCCATCCCTTCCTCAGATGTACAACACTTCTCCAACTTTACCGATGCTGTAAAGCTTAAAAACCCGTCAATTGTACCACTTTTGTCCATCTGGGCTGGGCAGGCTCAAACGGCTCAATCCATCTTTGCTTAAATACCAAACACTGCAGTCCTGTCTTTAATGGTAAGCCAAGCCTCTCACAGGAAATCTTTCATCCAAGCTTCAGTAAAAACAGCAAGGCTTTATGGGTTTCATGGGCTCGACTTATTCTGGATTTGGCCGAGCACAGGCTCCGAAACCAATTTGGGGACCCTCTTGGAGGAGTGGCGAGCCGCTATAAAATCAGAGTCAACAAACTCGAACCAGTCACGATTAATCTTGACCATGGGCGTTTGTTATGTGCCAATTCTTCACTCTGTGAGCTACCTGGTGGATTCAATACGGGTGAACTTGGATTGGGCACATGTTTTCGCATACGACTATTATGTGTCTTCAGAGGTGAATTTTACACATGCGCATGCCGCTCTGTATGACCCGTCGAGCAACGTGAGTACCGATTTTGGTATAGGAGAATGGACCCGTTGGGGATTACCGGCTAGCAAGCTGCTTTTGGGTTCGCCTTACCATGGCTATGCATGGACACTGGTGAACCCCAATGACAATGGCCTTGGTGCAATAGCATCGCGTTCGGTTCTTACAGTTGATGGATCGGTGGCCTTTAAGTATGCTAAAACTTTAGCTAGAAGTTATGGTAATCAAGCTGCAACAACGTACAATGCTACTTATGTAGTGAATTACTGCACTTCTGGAAGCAATTGGATCGGTTACAACGATGTGGAGGCCATCAAAACTAAGGCTTCCTATGCAAAGGAGAAGAAGAAGAGGCTACTTGGTTACAATGTGTTCTAAGTCTCCAATGACAAAAATTGGGTGCTTTCTCTGGCTGCAGGTATGTGATAGTTCGCTACTTGTCGTCTATATGGTCATTCTTTATTTCTTTTATTTTCATATTGGTAAAAGTTTTGGATTACACTTCATGCAAAGTCGGTGTACCTGATATTAAAAGGACTATATACACATATAGATACACACTTCTTAAAAGGTCAAGTAGATGAGAAGAGTGTTTAGGAAGAGATTTGAACCTCGGTAATTAAGCTAGCTGGCATGTGTCATATGATCTTTCTTAATACCATGCCAGATAATTGCCACTATAAGATTTTTTTTTTCTTTGGGGTCAGCAAGAAGAACTTAGATTTCATTAAGATTTAAAGAGATGCAAACCAAAAGATAGAACAACCCCAACCACCTCTTGCGAGTTACAACCCAAGAGAAAAAGAGAACCCAGAATACAAAGAAACCTTCCAAAACTCCCAAATGCAAATACAGGACTTTCACCCAAATAGTAGAGCCTCAAAAGAAACAACAGTACTTAAAAACAAACAATGGATACAACCCAAAAAATAAACATCTATCAAACCCAGAATTTAAGCCGAAGCAGGGTTAGGCAGTGCAACCCTGAAAAATAACATCTATCAAACCCAGAATTTAAATTAAAACAGGGTTTGGCAAAGCAACATTAAGGTAAACCCTGCAATTGGAGATCCTTAATTTACCTCTTTTATTTCTGTTTTCATGCCTTCTTTATATGATTTGGTCATGTGAGCATCACAAAAATTATTAGGATTTCACCATACAGTGGATCATTTACCTCCCTTATTTTTTTTCTCATTTAAATGATTTTTAGCCATGTGGTTGAAGTTGCTTTTCTTCTCCAAGACATAGTTAGAAGCCTTGCTACTATTCAAAATATTTATTCGAAATCAAACTATTAATATAGTTGAGCATATATATGGTCACAGCTCAAAAGAATGTTGAAGATCATCAATCCAAGTGGCGATTGTTGGTAATTATTTTGCTTCCAATTGCTATGGTTATTTTCATTCTAGGCTTCTTGTTGTGCTACTTACAAAGGAGAGTGCTCTGTAAAGTCCATGTTTTTATATTGGCATATTCCTTGTCAAAAGTGTTTTTGTGTGTCATATGTTGATTCAAGTGGCGTAAAGCTTCAAAGATTGACTCAAGCGAAGACTTCAAGTCAATGCGACTCACACTCATTTTTAGGAAAGGTAAGTGTTTATAGAAGCCCGGTTTTAATTGATTTACTTCAATTCAATTCATTTTAAATCATGGTATATGTTTTGAATAAAATGAAAATGATTTTGAAAATGTTTTAAAGCTTTAAAGTGAAAATCAAGGTGCCACAATCGATCGGGGTCGAGGGACGATCGATCGTAGGTGCTTTATTTAAACAGTTTTTGCTAC
Organism: Liquidambar formosana; assembly: GCA_039720395.1. NCBI lineage: Eukaryota > Viridiplantae > Streptophyta > Magnoliopsida > Saxifragales > Altingiaceae > Liquidambar > Liquidambar formosana. The sequence continues at coordinate 23,666,426 of CM077834.1, read as the reverse complement.
TGTTTTTTGGGATTGATCAGGATCACTGGAGGATTGATCCTAGGGTGCCCAGAAAAGCTGTTTTGCCACTGTTTTCTAGAATCGATCGGGCATGACCCTCGATCGATCATGGGTCATAAAAATCAGTTTTTAAAGTATTTAAAACCTTCCTATTTGATCTATTTTCGAATCCCAGTTACTTGGGGTCTCTTAGTCTCTATATATAGAGGCTATTACAATAGAGGAGGTGAAGCAAGCCTCTCCCTATTAGGGTTTTCATTGAACATCTTATTTGCTTCTCTCTAGAGCTCTTCTACCTAGGGTTTTCACATACATGCTCTGGAGATCTTCAAACCACATTCCTTTCACATCCTTGAATGTTTGTGAGTCCGCTGCAATGGTGATCGAGCTTGCGAGTTCGTGATTGAAGGAATCGCTGTGAAGAGGTTGGTTGCGACCAAAGTCGTAAAGACGGAGATCGATCGTGTGTGATCGTGGGAGTGAAGACAACTGCATGAGTCCTTACGTGGTCTGTAAGTGTGTCTTGTACTCGTTGATTTCATAGTTGATTTGCTTCAACTGGACGAGGTCCCGTGGTTTTTCCCTACTAGAGTTTTCCACATAAAAATTGTCTTGTGATATTTTTACAGCTTTATGGTTTGATTATTGTGTGATTGATTGATAGATTTTAGGGTTTGAATTGTTTGGATAAAAATTGGGTAAATTAAATTCATATACCCATTCAACCCCCCTTCTAGGATTTGTAGGCTTAGTAAAACCGGAATTTCATGCTCAAAACTAAAGGTAACCCATCTTACCAGTTAAATTCATTAATTATAATTGTGAAAGGAGAATTCACCATTTATGATTATGAATTGAGGTGATTAACATTTTTCTTTAATTTTCCTCTTTGTTTAATCAGATGATAACTACCGAAAATGAATCACTATCTAAACTTGGAGGTAATATAGAAGTTGCTGAAACCTTTGACAGTAATACTCCTAATTTGCGAGTCTTTAGTTTTGCCAACCTTGTAGCAGCTACAAATAACTTTTCAATGGAGAATAAGCTTGAAGAGGGTGGATATGGACCTGTTTACAAGGTAATAGTTGTTCTCCAAACTATTTCTTTGTTCTTTTTCCTGGAGAGAAGTTTTGAGACACAATACATTTGTAGGTTTTAGGAACAACTGAAAGAATGTAAAATGGGGTTTGATTCATTACTAATTTTAGGGGAAGAAATAAGAGCACTCCCCACCAAATTCCATTAGGAGGTTAAAAATATTTTCATATAAAAATGCACCAGAAATAGATTTGGCTTAGTAGTTTGCTCTTTGAAAGATATATCTCGTATTTGGTACTGTATGACCACCAATTATTGGATTTAAATGGACCTTTTTTTTTTTTTTTTTTTTTTTTTTTTTTTTCGGTCTTCTTAGATCAGCAAAACGAAAAATTTTATTAAGATTGAAAATGAAAGTATGTCACAACTTCCAAGCTCTTCCCCAAGATACGATTCAGCTTCCAAATAAAAGACTTGAACACCCCAAAAACAGTAGGTTCATCATATCCTTAGCAAGATGCTAAAAACCAAAACACTTCACTTAAAAACCCAGATAAACTCGATCAAACAACAAGAAAACAGGGTACAGATACTAATATAAACCAAAAAAAATATGAACCTCTATTCATAACCAACCTTGAAATCTCATACCGCACTATTAATTAAGACTTCCAAAAGATGATAGCAGAAACTCTCAGATTTATATGATCATCGGAGTACCCAGTATCATCCGTTAAGACACCACCAATCGCAGCTTTACTAGGCTTGCCTGATGAGGAGCCGATTAAGTTAAACTTCATCCAACCAGAGATCGGAGGCACCCATACTACTTTTCTCGTACCTTTCATATGTCTCCCTAACAGCTTCAATGCCTTGTCCAAAATCCGCCACCAATAAGGAATATCCTCATATTTAGCTTTCACCCACATGCTCATTCTATAGATAGCTAATTCTGTTATGTATCACTCCAATAAAAACATTGAATATCACCTCAGTTCTTGCCGACCAGATAACCGCATAAAACAAAGCGCCCCTGGATCCATGACCCATTCTTTATATTCTTAGGTGAAGAATAAAACCACCATGCAGCCAGCTGAGATTCAAAGAGGAATCACACTAAGAGGCAAACCCAAATACGAAGTAGGCAGAGGGCACACATTACACCATATATAGACTGGATGCATAATCCCGGACTACCTCATCCTTGACGTCTACTCCAATAATAGTGCTCCTATGGATGTTGTTTGCATTCTATATATTAGAAAATCTGCACCATCCCTTTTCCTTCATTTCCTATTGTTCCCTTTTTTCTTTTTCTTTTTTCTTCCCTTTTATATATACCATTTTAACTATTCTAACCAATTCATCATGCAACTACCTCTTTGCTAATGCATTAAAATAACAAAAATCTATGAAATGGTACCGTAGCTCTTCTATCCAAAGTAGTTACATCTATACAAGGCATCTTACAATCAGCTGTTGATTTGACTTTTATTTATTGAAACATAGTAATCATGGGTTTTTATTTTGCTAGGGTGAGTTACCGAATGGCTAGGAAATAGCAGTAAAGAGACTATCAAAAATGTCAAAACAAGGACTTGAGGAGTTTAAAAATGAGATCATGCTCGCTGCAAAACTACAACACGTAAATCTAGTTAGACTACTGGGATTTTGCACCCAAAGAGAAAAAAAGATGTTGATCTATGAGGACTGTAGACATTAAAATTTTGTAAAGCTCAAATCACCGTTGGATGGGTCAAATAGTCAAAGTCTAAAATATTTGACGAGTCAAAGACAAATGGGACTTATTCAAACTATAAGTGGACACAACCCACTTGATGAAAATTGGCCTGGTGGTCTAACCTATGCATTGGCCCAACTCACCAAATCAAATCCAAGCCATATGCCAACATGGCCCATTACATCTGCGTGGGCCCCACATGTGGCACAATTATGAGGTTTAAATCACCCTCATAAGAAAGTCCACTCATGAAATATTGCCTCCCATAATTTGGGGAAATTTGTCTCCCCAAATTTGGAAACCTTTCAATAAAGATTTCCATAAATTTCAAATGAAGGAGAAAATCCCTCCTTAATTAATAATATTCCCTAGACTTTGGGATGACAATCAATTCAAATTTAAATTAAGGGGACAAATCTCCTTTTAAATCGATATTATTCCCTAAATCAAGGGAAGTCAAATATGGGGTTTCCAAGAGAAGACCTCCACCCTTGCCTATAAATACAAGGCTCCAATCCATGAAGAAACACACACAAATAGAGAGCTCCTACCGACACTCTGCCGAGAAGAAGCGACAAGAGCATCTTCACTACCAAGTTTGAGTTTCGAGATTAAGCCACACGGCCCTCGAATCTAAACAAAGCAATTCAATCCACGTGTCTCTCTTAAGCGATTCAAGATCAAGCGCTCACCACCCCTTGGATCGTAAAGCTCACGGAGATTTAATCAGAGGAATACTTTCTTTTGTAAAAGATATTCATAGAGAATTGTACCCATTCATTTCATTTAATATAAATTGTTATTTGTCCGCATTTCTCGTTTCTTTATTTCAGGATACGAAATTTGTGTGTACAAGGACATGCCAAACAAAAGCTTGGATTTCTACCTCTTCGGTAAGCTAGTAGTCTTTTATGCTTCCTAATTTTTCTGAGTAGAGGGAGTAACTGAACTTGAGGTTTCACATTTCATGGGTGTCTTAAAGGGTGGTGGCACGGCAAACAATTGCTTCCTGGCCATGACTTTAATATTTCCACTTGGACCTATGGCATCCATCTATGCAAACAATTTTGGGCACTATTACTCTCCAATTAGCACTTCGGCTGGTTGACATTTCAAAGCACACCACATCATGGAACAGAGGACCCTGCCATCCTTCCAATAATCATAATAAGGATTTTGTTGTAAATGGATATATAATAGAAATTTCCAATATTTTTATTTTTGTTTTTCGGGTTTCCAAAGTAATAACAGTGTCTTTCATACAATAGTGCGACACACTTATGGTCACAATAAGAACCAGAAGAAGTGCTAACTCAATGTTGTTGTGCCTAATGAGTTTATACGCATCAACAGTCACCTAATGTTGTGTGACACCCGATTTAAGCTTGAAGGAAGCCAGATAGACCCATATTAAGCTTATAAGATTGCAGCTTGCTCTCCTCCCTTTTTTTTTTTTTTTTTTTTTTTTTTTTGATTCGCATGTGTTATTTGGACTAGAAATTACTAATTATTCAAGAAAATATGTCCTCTAATGTAGATTTGGACACACGATTATTATTAGATTGGAAAAAACGGGTACAAATCATTGAAGGAATTACTCAGGGGCTTCTATATCTCCAAGAATACTCAAGATTAACAATACTTCACAGAGATTTGAAACCTAACAACATTTTACTAGACAATGAGATGAAACCCAAGATATCTGATTTAGGCATAGCTAGAATTTTTGAGAAAGATGAATGTGAAACAAACACAAGACGGATTGTTGGAACATATTGAGTAAACCAACTTCAAAGATTACTTCATACATGTTTTCTTGTTTAATACTTAACAATTTATGTTTGTTCATAAAATACAGCGGATACGTTCCTCCAGAATGTGTGAAAGAGGGTGCTTATATTACTCTGTGAAATCCGATGTTTATAGCTTTGGAGTTCTACTATTACAAATCATAAGTGGCAGAAAGAATACATTATATGGTTTAAATAGAAATTTAAGCCTCTTGGAATACGTAAAGAAATTCCGCAAACCTTTCTATCATCATTCTAATTTGAAATTTTGCATTAATTTGGACTGCAAGATGGCTAATAAATTGAATTATTTCAGGCATATGATCTGTGGAAAGAGGGAAAAGGCATGGAGTTAATGGACCCATCACTGGATGATTCATTTTCATCGTGTAAATTGATGGCATGCATGCAAGTAGCACTTCTATGTGTCCAGGAAAAACTTGCAGCTAGACCGTCCATATTAGAAGTTTCTTCAATGCTGAAAAATGAAACTGTAGCTATTGCAATGCCTAAAAGGCCTGTTTTTTCGATAAAAAGAGATGAAGATGAGGGAAATAACTCTACATTGCAGCAAGCAGTTTGTTCAAATGATGCAACAATTTCTCAAATACTACCTTGATGACATTGCTTTCTTTGGTAAGGCATAGTTTATTAAACAAATTTATGGTTTGTTTAAGATGATTATGTATTTTAACAACTATAATGGTCCTTCTTGTTCCTTTATGGCTTTCACCAGTTACTGAATTTTTCCAACAATGTTGGATCATTAGTAGTTGACAAACCATGGTAAAAATGTTGGCAAAGTATATCGGCTAGATTGATAATTCCTACAATAGATGTCCAAGCTAAGGGTACAATCGCCAAAATTAGGTCAAATCAAACAAGACATGTACTCTTAGCAAAAATTTATCAGGACTGATAGAATCTGAAAATGTAATCACATAGCATAAAGAATATATATATCTGAGATGCTAAGAAAGTGCCACTAAGTGGAAATGGTTCTTCCATGGCATCCAAAATTTTAGCCTTCCTTCTTCTCTTTCTTCCTTTGGAACTATTGCGCCATTCCAACGCACAGGGCTGGATCCAAGCTGGGAAACTAAATAGAAACCACACGGGGAACCATGCCCCATTACAATCCACTGGTGGGACAATTATTTTTGGCGCCCTCCTGGCCTTCTTAGCCAGCCAATCTGCGCATGCATTGCCTTCGTGGTGCACATGATCAATTCGACACTCCCACTCCCGGTGGATAATTTCTTGACAGCCTTGGATGATAGCTAGCACCAAGAGGATGGCTCTCCAAAACAGTAAATTCATAACCAAACAAAGCACCCTTCCTGGCGAGGATGGTCTGCACATCTGTTCATCTTACGGTAAATGTGCCAAATGCTGATCTCTTGGATGATAGATAGCACCAATGGTCGCCTCTGCATCTCGTCCTTAATTTTTTTTTTGCTTCTAATGCCGTAAAAATTGATCACACATTCATCCAAACTTACATAGTTTTAATGAATTTACATTCATAAAAATTGGTCACACATTCAGATTCAAATGCTCAACGTTGGCCAATTTTGTCTATGGCATTACTCTTGAATTATAAGAAAGCTCGTTTTTCCCCTGCTTTCTAACAAGCTAAATTCGAAAGAATAGTATCTAGATATTGTGTTCACACACATAAATAGGCTGGGGTTGATAGATAAGTAATTGTGCTAGTGATCTAGATGAGAAAATGAATCTCATGATTTATATATATATATATATATATTTTCTTTTTTTGATATAATTGGAGAGGATTGAACTCTTAATCTATCCTAATCCAATCCTTTATCCCACACGCCCTCACCTCTAGGCTAGCCCCGTGGTTTAAATGTCATGATTTATCAATTTCACAAGTTCTCTCTTCCCATATATGTTGTATAAACTTGGTTTTTGTTTTAATTTTCTGTTTTCAAAAGCAATTTCCTCTTTTGCAAGTCAAAATTGATGCCTCCTTAACTTATTTGGTGCAAACTCACGCGGGCGGCTTGGTCACCTTTTTTTCGCCAAGAGGGACCAGATAGGACTTCAATTCGAAGAGGGGCCGCGGGCATGGAAAAGTACCTATCATCCTTCCGACATAGAAATGGCTCCTCCATGGCATCCAAACTTAAAGCCTTCCTTCTTCTCCTTCTTCCTCTAGAATTGCGCCATTCAAACGCACAAATTTGGATCAAATCTGGTTATTGGTATATCGGTAGTGAATTAGCCTCTCACGACATAAATTCTCCCCTCTTTACTGACCTCATGTGCGGTTTTGTTGGTGTTGACAATCCCACCTACCACCTCTCCATCCCTTCCTCAGAAGTACAATTCTTCTCCATCTTCACCGGCAGGGTACGTAAGAACCCATCGATTGCAACGCTTCTATCCATCTGGGCTGGACTGGCTGAAACGGCTCATTCCATTGGATGGGCTCAAAAGGCTCAACCCATCTTTGCTCAAATACCAAACTCAACAGTCTTGTCTGCAATGGTGAGCCGAGCTTCTCATAGGAAGTCTTTTAAAACAGCCAGGCTTTATGGGTTTCATGGCCTGGACCTATATTGGGTTTGGCCGAGCACGGGCCCTGACTTGATCAGTTTGGGGACCCTCTTGGAGCAGTGGCAAGCCGCTGTAAATTCTGAGTCAAGAAACTCGAACTACTCAGAATTAATCCTGACAATGGGTCTTTACTATGTGCCGATTCTACACTCGGTGAGTTAACTGGTTTTGGGTTTGCCTTTCCATGGCTATGCATGGACACTAGTGAACTCCAGAGACAATGCTGTTAGTGCATCAGCTTCCGGTCCGGGCTATACACTGGATGGATCGATGCACTTTAAGTTCATCAAATATTTCATTCGAAGTTATAGCTATGGGGCTGCTTCATTGTATAATGCTACTTATGTAGTGAATTACTGCACTCTTGGAACTAATTGGTCTCATTATGATGATGTGGAGGCTATCAGAGCTAAGGTTTCATATGCTAAGGAGAAAAATCTACTTGGCTACAATGTCTTTCATGTCACCAGTGACGAAAATTGGGTGCTTTCTCAAGCTGCAGGTATGTATAATAGTTTGCTACTTGTCTGTCTACATGGCCATTACTTATCTCATATTTAAAGATATATATAGTTATATACTAATTATGAATTATCAGCTTCACTAACATTAAGCATAATTTCAATTTTTTTGAACGAAAAAAATTTAATTAATTATTATTATTTTTTTGGGGAAATTAGCAATAACCCCTGTTAAGGGATTGCTTTTAACCAAAACCCCACCATAAGATTTTTTTATCTCCATAACCCCTTTTTTAACAGTTTTTTTTTTTTTTTTTTTTTTTTGATAAGGTAAGTAACAATTTTCATATACCTATTTTACCCTTTTTTTACTTTTCAATATTGTTTATTCCAGATTTTTAGGAAGGGCGGATTCTATGGAAGATATGTAACGGTTTGGGGGAGGGGTTGCCATTCATGAGAGAGAAATCTTAGGAAGATTGTCTTTCTCTCTCTTCAACTCAGCATTAATTGGTTGGGGCGGTGGTTTCCATTCGTGGGAGAGGAATCTTAGGAAGATTGTCTTTCTCTCTCTTCAACTCAGCATTAATTGGTATGTTACATTCAAGTTCAAATTTGTATTTTCTCTCTCCTAACGTCTTCCACATCTCCTTCCCCTTCCCCTAAATCTGTATTTTTTTCTCCGATGAAGCCAGCGATGGTAGAAGTTGAATGGGAACGATCCAATGATGGCCATGTTACTTGGATCGTGACCTTAGTCATTGACCTCGTCATCACACACAACTCATACTTCTTCTTCTTCTTCTTCTTCTTCTTCTTCTTCTTCTTCTTCTTCCTTCTTTTTTTTTTTTTTTTTTTTTTTTCAAAAAACTTCATTGTTCTAATATGTTTTCAACTAGTATCCATACTTTTTTTTTCATTTCGTAGAATCATATCCCCATATTTTGTTTTCATTTTCTTCTTTTGTATGTTTTTGGTTGATTTTTTGTACAACCCGATGAATAGATTTAGTCATTTTGAGTTTTGCTGCATTTTTTTGGTTTATTTTTTCTAATATGCTGATTTTTTCTGCATTTTTTCGATGTAAGTGTAATTCAGTTTATGCTGATGACAGTAACACGATATTGTCATCGGTTTAGTTTATAATTATTTAACTTATGAATAGTAACACGATACTATTGAGATTATTTTACACATGCTAGTATGTTTCTATATATACCTATATGGTTATATGGTTTGATTTCTATGTATATGCTGATTTTTTCTGCATTTTTTCAATGCAAGTGTAATTCAATTTTTTACTGATGACAGTAACACAATACTGTCATAATTCAATTTTATGCTGATATACTGTCATCAGTTTGGTTTATGATTATTTAACTTATGAATAGTAACACGATACTGTTGGGATAATTTTACACATGCTAGTATGTTTCTATATATACTGGCCTATATGGTTATATGGTTTGATTTTTATGTATATACTGATTTTTTCTACATTTTTTCAATGTAAGTGTAATTCAATTTTTTACTGATGATAGTAACACAATACTGCCATCAGTTTAGTTTATGATTATTTAACTTATGGATAGTAACACGATACTGTTGGGATTATTTTACACATACTAGTATGTTTCTCTATATACTTATATGTTTATATGGTTTGATTTTTATATATATAGTAAGTTGTTTCCACTTCATACATTTGAAATGTGATTTTATACGTTTGGAAAGTTGTTTTTTATTGGGATTCTATTTCTATATAAGTCATCAGAAATTATGGTGGGTTTGTTAATGATATCCCTGATTTTCGGGTATGAAGAATACAATGGCATGATTGTAAATACTTCCAGTAGTAAAATGATAGGCTTTTTAGTCCGTACAAGATTGAAAGGGGTTTTTACAAAGAAGGCCTCTATTGGCACCCAAAGTCTTGTTTTTCATCCCCCACTTATTTTACACTTTAAGATTTTATGAAAAATACGTAAGGTTTTCAGAAAAACTGACCACGATGTCTATTAGAAAACATCATTTTGAATAACTTTTTGGAAGAAAGTTTTTCCAGAATTTATCGTTTAAGTGAACTTTTTAGTCATTTATGATACGAAGACTATAAATGACAAAAAAGTCTACTTAAACAATAGATGTTGGAAAAACTTTCTTCTAAAAAGTTGTTCAAAATAATGTTTTCTAATAGATTACACTACCAGTTTTTATGAAAACCTTTTATATTTTTCATAAAACCTTAAAATGTAAAATAAATGGGGGATAAAAAGCAAGTCTTGGGGTGCCAATAGAGGCCCTCCTTTACAAAACTGATTCTTATGTAGGCCTATTGTAAAAGGAGTCTTATACATAAGGGTTTTGACCAAAATTCCCTATTTTTTTTTTGTTAAGTCACATATGCAACTTTAATTTGACCTAAAGCTAAACACAAAGTAAAAGTACATATATAGTCATTGAAGTCATATAATTATTTTTATTTTTATTTTTATTTTTGGGTTTTGTATATAAAGCAGTATTACAAATTAAGGATACTATATATTCACTTGTCTATCTCTTATCTATTTATGTCTACGAAGTGTAAATATATAGGCGAAAAGGAAAATGTAATGAGTATTTATCATTTTTAATATTAATATTATTCGACATGCACATGAGAGGGATGTGCGAGTTAGGAATATAGTGCTTTTTTCATCCAATTACTCGATTTTTCATGCAAAACCTATTCAAGCAGGACATTGCATCAATTCTTTTTTTTTTTTATAGGGAGGTTATGTGAAGTGGGCTAAATATTAGGGGAATTTCTTGTAAATTACCCAAAAATAAATGAATGCGTGCCATAAAACAGAAAGGATTTAAACCCACCCACCAACTAGTAGTTATTAATGTCATTATTATCATATGCAATTATGCATGTCTAGGTTCCAAAGGTCTTTTTACAAGTTAATTGAATACAACACTGTATTTCTACTATTCAAATGAAACATGAAAGAATGAAACAAAATTTCTCTGGAAGATCATACAAACCTCATGTACTTCTGTTTGGAAACCAATGTACTTTTCTGCAGGTCAAAATTGATGTCTCCATGAATATATTATTTGGTGCAACATACAGACCACTGCCATGCTAGCAAATGAGACACCATTTCATCGAATTAGCTAGTGGAAGTCGCCCAACACCAAAGTCAAATTAGTGGAAATGTATCATTCTCTTTTTTGCTTTCTTCTCTCTCTTTTACCATGCCTGCCCGCCGCACCCTTGACTTTGGCTTCGCAGTCCACATTCAACTGTCGTATATAATTTTGCTGGATAGGACTTTAGTTAGGAGAGGCTGTCATGGAAAACTGCCCGGTCATCATCCTATTTACATGGAAATTAATGGTTCTTCAATGGCATCCAAATTAACTTATAGCCTTTCTTCTTCAAATTCTTCCTTTTGAATTGTTGCACCATTCAAAAGCACAAAGCTGGATCAAATCTGGTTATGCGCTTTTGCTGATGTCGACAATTCCACCTACCGCCTCTCCATCCCTTCCTCAGATGTACCGATCTTCTCTAACTTCACAAACACTGTTGAGTGTGAGAACCCATCGATTGTCAGGCTTTTATCCAGCAGGGTTGGATGGGCTCAAACAGCTCAGTCCATTTTCGGCCAAATACCAAACTCTACAGTCTTGTCTTCAATCATGAGCCAAGCTTCTCACAGGAAGTCTTTCATTGAATCTTCAATAAAAACAGCTAGGCTTTATAGGTTTCATGGGGAGGACTTATTTCGGGTTTGGCCAAGCACATACGGGCTCTGACTTGATCAATTTGGGGACCCTCTTGGATGAGTGGCGAGCTGCTATAAATTCTGAGTCAAGAAACTCTAACAAGACAAGTTTAATCTTGACCATGGGGGTTCATGGGGGTTCGTTATGTGCCTACTCTTCACTCGGTGAGCTACCCGTTGAATTTGGATTGGGCACATATTGTAGCACACGATTATTCTACAAGGGTGAATTTTATGGGCGTGCATGGACCCGTAAGGGATTACTGGCTAGCGAGCTGGTTTTGGGATTGCCTTATCATGGTCAATGCATGGAGACTTGCGAACCCCAATGAAAAATACTCCCGGTGCACCCGCATCCGGTTTGGTACTTACATCAGATGGATCAATGGCCTATTGGTACATCAAGTATTTCATTCGAAATTTTGCTAGTAGTGTACAATGCTACTTATGTAGTGAATTACTACACTTCAATGATGAAAATTGGGTGCTTTCTCAGGCTGCAGGTATGTATTATCTTGGTAGCTGGCATGTTTCTTATGGCCTTTCTTACTTTCATGTAACACTACAAGCAAGGTAAACGTAGCGATTGGAGATCTTCTACCTCCTCTTTTATGTCTAGTTTATTTTTATTAATTATAAAAATGATAAGTACACAAGACAAGCAGGGACACCACCCGACATCAAAATGCTTCACACAGACCCGAGAACAAACATCTAAAATGCATGACAACAGGAGCTACAAATAAACCAAGAGTGAAGGCTATGATCAACCTAGATACACCCAATAAAAGACACAATCAGCACAACACAATACAAAGACAACCACCCAGTAAAGATAAAAGACATGGAAGCCTCGCTACTATTAACATCTATGGAATCTAGAATTTAAACCAAGACAGGGATAGGCAGAGCAACAACAGGGTAAACACTAGTATAAGGTAAAGAAAAAAAGATATATATCTCTGGTTGATCATACATACCTCATGTGTGGAGTTTTCACATATACTTCCGTTTGGAAAGTAATTTTCTCTTTTTGCTCTTCAAAATTGATGTCTCCATGACTTATTTGGTGCAACGTAGAGACCCACGGCGATGCACAAGTCCCTCAACAACCCCTTTGTCAAATTAGTGGAAATATAGGTCTCTCTTTTTGGTTTTTAGACTCCTTACCATCTCTCAGCCAATGGCTTGGTCTTTGCACATAGCAGTCAAAGCCATTAAGCTATCCCAATTATTTCTATACTATAATTTAGTTGAATCTGACTTCTTTCCACCCCCCTCCTCCCACCCCTCCTTTTGTTTTTTTTTTTTTTTTTTTCCTAAGAGGTTAGATAGCTACGACTTTAATTAAGAGACGCTGCCATGGAAAAGTACCCCCCCCTCCTCCCCCCCCCTTTTTTTTTTTTCCCTAAGAGGTTGGATAGCTACGACTTTAATTAAGAGACGCTGCCATGGAAAAGTACCCATCATCCTTCCTACATGGAAATTGATGGTTCCTTCAATGGCATCCAAAATTTTAGCCTTCCTCCTTCTCTTCCTCCCTTTTGAACTACTGCACCAAACTCAACCGTCTTGTCTTCAATGGCGAGCCAACCTTCCCACAGGAAGTCCTTCATTGAATCTTCAATAAAAACAGCTAAGCTTTATGGATTTCATGGCCTGGACCTATCTTGGGTTTGGCCGAGCACTGCCTCCGATTTGATCAATTTGGGGACCCTCTTGGACGAGTGGCGAGCCGCTATAAATTCAGAGTCAAGAAACTCTAACAGGACACGGTTAATCTTGACCATGAAGGTTCCTTATGTGCCGACTCTTCACTCGGTGAGCTACCCTGTGGATTCAATACGGAGGAACTTGGATTGGGCAAATGTTGTAGCATACGATTACTATGTGTCTACACGGGTGAATTTTACGAGCGTGCATGCCGCTATATGACCCTTCTAGCAACATTAGCATCGATTTCGGTATAAGGGAATGGACCAGGAAAGGATTACCGGCTAGCAAGCTGGTTTTGGGATTGCCTTACCATGGCAATGCATGGAGACTTGTGAACCCCGATGAAAATGGTGTTGGTGCACCAGCATCCCGTTCTGGTCTTACATCGGACGGATCGATGTCCTATTGGTACATCAAATTTTACATTCGACGTTTTAGTAATGGAGCTGCAAAATTGTACAATGCTACTTATGTAGTGAATTACTACACTTTTGGAGCCAATTGGATTGGTTATGATGATGTAGAGACTATCAGAGCAAAGGTTTCTTATGCAAAGGAGAAGAAGCTACTTGGTTACTTTGTCAGTCAAGTCTCCAATGACGAAAATGGGGTGCTTTCTCTGGCTGCAGGTGATGTAATAGTTTACGTTGTCATCTACATGGCCTTTTCTTTGTTCGATTTATTCTCCTGTTTTCCTCCTCTCTTTTTCTCCCTTTTTTTTTTATCTATTTAATCATGTCGATGGATGATCCATCGACTTTCCCCTCTGTGCCTTAACCATAGCAAGAAAAATAAAAATAAAATAAAAAGGGTCATTATGGTATGGGGCATCTTTCTTATGGCATGAAAACAGACCTCATATTTGTGATTCTACAACTTCTAGTTTTCAAAAGAAAAAAAAAGATGCATAGCCTTACTGAAGTATTAAACATCTAGCTATTGTAGATCTTTATGACACATTACAATCTAGTCTCTGATAATATTCTGAATCATGTATATGGTTACAGCTCAAAAGGATGTTGAAGATAATCAAAACAAGAAGCGATTGTTGATGATTATTTTGCTTCCAATTGCAATGGTTATTTCGTACTAGGCTTCATGTTGTGCTACTTGCGAAGGCAGGTGCTTAAATCGAAAGGTAACCCTTTTTACTCATTAAAATTCATTCTTTATAACAATGAAAACAGAATTCAGCATTTATGTTTACAAGTTGAATTAAGTGCAAAATTTTCGTTCTTAACCTTTTTGTCTATTTGTATGGTGACTACAGGAAATGAATCACTATCTAACAGTGATGCTCCTAATCTACAAGTCTTTAGCTTTGCTGACATTGTAGTGGCCACAAATAACTTTTCAATTGAGAATAAGCTTGGAGAGGGTGGATATGGACCTGTTTACAAGGTACTATTTGTCCTTCAATTTCTTTATTCTTTTGTGTGGAAGGAAGTTTTGAGGCATGCGATACATGGTTCGGTTTTAGGAACAACTGAAACAATGTATAATGGGGGTGATCATTAAATTTCAAGGGAAGAAATTAAAGCCCTCTCCTCCAAGTTGCATTAGGAAGTCAAAAATCTTTTCATGTAAAACTATATCCCACATTTCTTTAGCTTAGTAGCCTTGCTCTTTGAAAGATATATATCGTATCTAGAACTGTATACCCACCAATTATTGGAAACTCTCACATATGTATTGTCATTGCAGAGCTTTCTTGGGCAGCCTATTTTTTTCACCAGTTCAAAAGTTATGGCTTCAATCAACTTAAATTTCTTTTTACTACCATACAAACTTTAGACAGCACTATTCATATTCCAGTACTTTAAGCTTACTGTACTCTATGTTGGTGAAATTTAATGAATACCCCTGTTTTTCTTAGATTCATCTGTGTTTACATCTATACGAGGCATTTTACAATCAGCTGTTGATTTGACTTGTGCTTATTGAAAAACACTGACCCCATGGGTGTTCGTTTTGTCAGGGTGAATTACCGAATGGGCAGGAAATAGCGGTAAAGAGACTATCAAAAACATCTAAACAAGGACTTGAGGAGTACAAAAATGAGGTCATGCTTATTGCAAAACTACAACATGTAAATCTAGTTAAACTACTGGGATTTTGCACCCAAAGAGAAGAAAAGATGCTGATCTACGAGTACATGCGAAACAAAAGCTTGGATTTCTACCTCTTTGGTACGTAGGCTTTATGCTTCCAAATGTAGTTCAATAGTTTTGAGAGCAACTTAACTTAAGGTTTTACACTTCATGGGTGTCTTAAAGAGTGGTGCACGGCAAGTAATTGCTTCTTGGCAGTGACACTTCCTTTTGGACCTATGGCATTCATCTATGCCAACAATTTTGGTTACTATTACTCTTTAAGTGGCACTTTGGCTTGTCAACATTTCAGAGTACACCACATCACGGTACTAGGGCCCTACATGCAATCCTTTCAATAACAATAATAATGATTGTGTGGTTATGTAGATAGGAGAAATTCCCTCTCTTTTTTCTTCTTTTTTTTTTTCTTTTTGGTTTTCCATTTTACAAAATGATGGTAGTGTCCTTCATAGTTCATACTATTACAATGGAACATAGAAAAGGAGAAGGGAAAAGTGGGTAAAACCCTTGTATTCAGTATGTATAATACATGTACATGAGGGACCTATATATAGGTATAAAAGAGAGAATAATACTACCATATTCTAGGAATAATACTGGGAATATACCTAGGCATAGCTGTGCAATACATAAGGAAATCCTACGCTATACAGTACACAGTAACACCCCCCTCCTCAAACTCAAGTAGGGGTTGTAGAGACCAACTTGAGTTTGGACACTAAATCGAGATGGCATCCTGGGGGATGAGCTTTGGTGAAGATGTCTATAGGTTGATCTATGGAGGAGACGGAGAGGAGACGCACAGTGCCACTGTTAATGTGTTGACGAACGAAGTGACAATCAATTTCGATATGTTTGGTACATTTGTGGAATACATCATTATGAGCAATCTGAATAGCACTATGATTGTCACAATAAAGAACAGTAGCAGTCGGAAGAGGAACCCCCAGAGTAGTAATAAGCCAATGAAGCCAAAGAAGTTCCTGGGTAGTATCGGCGAGAACACGATATTCAGCTTCAGTACTAGAGTGGGCGGTGACGGTTTGCTTTTTGCTACCCCAGGAAATAAAGGAGGTGCCAAGAAAGAAACAGTAGCCAGTGGTAGAATGTTGGTCAGTTAGATCACCTGCCCAATCAGTGTCAGAGTAGGCGCACAACTCAAGGGAAAAGTCGGCAGAAAAATGAAGACGATGAAATAGGGTACCTTTAATGTACCGAAGGATCCGGAGAACAGCTATGTAATGAGAAGAGCGAAGAGCAGACATAAACTAACTGACAAGATGCACAGCATAGGCAAGATCGGGCCGAGTAATAGTGAGATAAACAAGGCTGTAATTAACTGTCAGTACAAGGTATCATCATAGAGGAGTGTACCATCGAGAGGAATGAGACGAATATTGGGCTCGAGAGGAGTTGAAGCAGTCTTGCTATCAGTGAATCCAGCACGGGTGAGGAGATTAGAAGCATACTTGGCCTGAGAAAGATAGTAGCCACGTGAGTCAGAGGAAATCTCAAGACCCAAGAAGTAGTTAAGTGAACTAAGATCCTTCATCTCAAAGTGCTGGCTGAGAAACTGTTTTAGAGCAGAGATTCTAGCAAATTATCACCAGTGATAATCATGTCATCAACATAGAGAAGGAGAAGGGTGGTGCCCTGGGTAGTTTAACGAACAAAGAGAGCGGAGTCATATGGACTAGAGGCAAAACCAAAATCCCCAATAATAGAATTGAACTTGGCAAACCAGGCGCGAAGGGCTTACTTGAGACCAAACAAGGCATGATGGAGTTTACAGACCTTGTTAGGGGGATGATCATACACGGGTGGTGGTTGCATATAGACTTCTTCACTAAGATCACCGTTAAGAAAGGCATTCTTAACATCCATCTGAAATAACCCCCATTTGGGAACAGTAGCAATGGCCAGTAGACTCTGGACAGAGGTAAGACGGGCAACGAGTGCAAAAGTTTCTTCATAGTCAATCCCATACTCCTGAGTGAAGCCCTTAGCAACAAGGCGAGCCTTGTAGCGTTCAATAGAACCATCTAAACGGGTCTTGATCTTTTAAACCCATTTGCAACCAATAGCAGTTTTGCCCAAAGGAAGATCAACCAAGTCCCAGGTACGAGTTTTGTGCAAAACCTACAATTCATCATCCATTGCTTTCTGCCAAAGAGGGTTAGTACGGGCCTCTCGATAAGATTGAGGCTCATGATGGGAGAGAATAGTAGAAAAGCAATGAAAGTCAGGAAGATGGACTGGCAGTTCTCTTACCCGAGCAGAACGACGAAGAGATGGGTCAGGAGGTGGAACAGGTGGTGGTGAGGGAGTAGGATCTGGAGCAGGATTGGCAGGCGAGGCAAGCACTGTAGGAAGAACCGTAGTTGGTAAGTCTGAACCTGTGTCAATATCATCAGAAAATAAAGGAATAGAGGGGTTAGTGAATAAAGAAATGGTAAAAGAGGTAGGGAGATGGAATTTGGACAGGGAGGAGAACATTTTATGTTCCCAAAAGACCACATGACGGGAAATACGAAGGCGTTTGGAGATAGGATCCCAACACCTATAACCTTTGTTTTCTATCCCATAACCCAAGAAGCAGCAGAGACAAGAATGAGGTTGGAGCTTGGTACACTCATGGGGTTGAAGTAACACAAAGCAGGCACAACCAAAGACACGGAGAGTACTGTAGGTAGGAGGTATACCATAAAGTCGTTCATAAGGAGATTGATTGGCAATGACAGAAGAGGGAATGTGATTGATAGTGTAAACAGCTGTGAGTGTAGCTTCTCCCCAGAAAGGCTCAGGACAAGAGGAAGATAAAAGAAGAGAACGAACAGAGTCTAAAATGTAACGATGCTTATGTTCGGCATGACCATTTTGCTGAGAGGTGCATGGGTAAGAACGATGAGGAAGGGTGCCTTGTTGCTGAAGAAATTTGAGAAAGTCACTGTCGCGTTACTCCATAGCATTATCTTCACGAAAGATTTTAATAGTACGCAAAAACTGAGTGATAATCATGTGGGCAAAGTTATAGTAAATCTGTTTCAGTTCAGAGCAATGCTGCATAAGATAAATCCAAGTAAAACAAGAATAATCATCAACAAAGATAACAAAATACTTGGACCCACCTATGGTGGTGGTAGGAGAGGGACCCCAAATATCATAATGAACTACGTCAAAAGGGGCATCAAAAACAGAATCACTATTAGAAAAAGGTAATGCAAGTTGTTTACCAAGCTGACAAGATAAACAATCATCATGTTTATTTATTACAGAGTCCAAAATACCACTAAAAGCCAATTTTTGTAAACGACTAAAAAAAACATGTCCTAAGCGAGCATGCCAAAGAGTTAAAGAGGGAGGAGTGGAGGCAGCAGCGGAGTGAGCTAGAGGGGTAAGGCGGGATGGAGTGTGGAGGTTGACCAGTTCAAATAAACGTCCAACTTTATGGCCTGTCCCGAGCGTCTGCCCGTCTTTGGATCCTACATAAGACAACCAATGGAAGAAAAAATAACATTAAAACCAAGTTCACAAAGTTGACCCACAAAAATAAGGTTTAAAGTAAGTTGAGGAATGAAATAAATATCAGGAAGAGACACTTTTGAGTTAGAGATTTCGCCAATGTGATGAACATGCATATGGGAGCCATCAGCAGTATGAATAGCAGGAAGATGGGAGGTAAGAGCTTTAGTGGTGAAAAGAGAGTTATCAGAGGTCATATAATTACAGCAAGCAGAATCAAAATACCAAGAGAAAGTACCTGGTGTGACAAAGAGAGCAGTAGAAGGAGGATTACCAGAAGTAGAGAGGACCTATTTGAGAAGAGCAGTAAGATCGGCATTAGAGAGAGAAGAAGTGGAAGAGGTAGGTGGAGAAGAATCCTCAGTAGAAGCAACAGCAATGGAGCGATGGTGAGGCTTGAACCTGTTAGACCTGGATGAATTGCCTCTGGAACGGTCATTTCGAGGTTGTGGATTTGGATTGCAGGGACAGTCATTTAAGAAATGGCTTGGTCCGCGCTTGTGACAGTGCTTGCAGACTTGAGTCAGACAGTGAAGCAAGGTATGGTCAGGCTCATGACAAAACTTGCAACCTGATAGAAGGGGATGCCCAGAAGGAGGAGTAGCCAGAGCAATGTGGGTTGGTGCTAAGGGAGCTGCAAGAATAGATTTAGTAGAGGGAGGAAGGCGAGTGCAGCAACGAGTCTCATATGCAATAAGTTCAGAAACAGCACTTTCCAGAGTCGGTAATGGAGTGAGATGAAGCAAACTGGCATGAGTAGGTTCAAAGAAATCATCCAAGGCCATCAAAAAATGGATCAGACGTTGCTGATTTTGGTAGTTGAGAAACTTTGTCGTATCCTGAGAACAGCTACAAGTCAATTCTGACGCAGCCAATTGATCCCAAAGGGCCTACATGTGGGAGTGGAAACTGTCGATTACTTCTCCAGGTTCTTGACGCATGCGATGGAGTTGGTCTAAGAGTTGGTACTGATGAGAGACCAGTAATGGTGTAGCGGTAGGCAAGGAAATCCCAAGTAGCCTTAGCGGTTTCAAAACAGCCAAACTGCATACCGATGGAGGGAATAGAGGTACTGCGGAACGCACAGATGATCTTCTGATTCTTACTGTCCCACTCTTCAAGACAATCCACAAATTTTGCGTCAAGTTCTTTTGGCCCTTTCTTTGGTTCAGTGATATCACCCGTGACAATTCTCCAGAGTTTGTGACTTCGAAGGTAGCCAAACATGGCTTGGGCCCAAATACCATAATTCTAGCCATTTAAGACCAGAGGGATATTGACAGCAAGCTCTGAATTACTCATAACTGCACACTCGGAGGGGAATTAGACAAAAAGGAGCTCAAAAATGAATTCAAAGGGCCAAAAATACCTAAGAATGACTGTCTGTTTGTTGAAAATGGCTTTAAAATCGAGAAAAACAGCAAACGAGTGCAGTAGGGTTGACATGGCAGTAGGTGCTGACGTGGCAGGTTGCTGACATGGTAGTGACATGGCGATGATGTGGCAGTGACGTGGCACTGGCGTGGCAGTGACGTGGTGGATGGCACGACACTGGCGTGGCGGATGACGCGGCGTTGACGTGTGGCTGACGCGGCAGGAGTTGATGCAATTGACTCATGATAGCATGTGTGGAATGCAGGTGAGAATAGATCTCACACGCGTTTCTTCAAGTGGCGCGTGAGGGTGCGTGTGGTGGTTTTTGGCAACGTGGTTGATGGGGCTCCGCTGATTGAGGAGAGACGAAGCTTTTGGAGGTTGGTTTGGGTGGTGGTGGTGTGCGGAAGGCTTTGGACTGTGATGGACAGAGGCGGGGTGAAGGTTATCTTCGCTGGAGATGAAGGACGGCGATGGTAGGCGGTGATCAGCGGCTGTGGAAGGCGGCACAAGGCTCTGATACCATATTACAATGGAACACAGAAAAGGATAAGGGAAAAGTGGATAAAACCCTTGTATTCAGTTTGTATAATACATGTACATGAGGGACCTATATATAGGTATAAAAGAGAGAATAATACTAGCATATTCTAGGAATAATACTGGGAATATTCTAGGAATAATACTGGGAATATTCCTAGGTATAGCTGTACAATACATGGGAAAATCCTACGCTATACAGTAAACGGTAACACATACCATAATGTGACACACTTATGAGTCACAAAAAGAACCACATTTAAGTGCTATTCATAAGTGCTAAACTCAATGTTGTTATGCATAGAGGGTTTATAGTAAAAGGTACCTAATGCCATTAGACACCACTTTAAACTTGAAGGAAGCTTAGTTAGAACCATATTAAGCTTATAATTAAGGTTGCAGCCTTCTCTCCTTTTTTTTTTTTTTTTTTTTTTTTTTTTTTTTTTTAAGAGGGGAAAAAAATTTATATATTTATATAATTTTTTATTACTATTTTTGGCATCGTTGTTTAGACTTGAAAGTACTAATAATTATTCATGAAAATATCTACTTTGATGTAGATTTGGATAGACGATTGCTGTTAGATTGGAAGAAAAGGGTTCAAATCATTGAAGGGGTTACTCAAGGGCTTCTATATCTTCAAGAATACTCAAGATTAACGATACTTCACAGAAATTTGAAGGCAAGCAACATTTTACTAGAAAATGAGATGAAGCCCAAGATTTCAGATCTAGGCATGGCTAGAATTTTTGAGAAAGATGAATGTGAAACAAACACAAGACGGATTGTCGGAACATCGTAAGTAGAAAAGCTTCAAAGATTACTTCATTTGTGTTTTCTTGTTTAATACTTAAGAACTATGTTGATCTATAAAATGCAGTGGATATGTTCCTCCATTTGTGTTTTCTTGTTTAATACTTAACAACTATGTTGATCTATAAAATGCAGTAGATATGTTCCTCCAGAATGTGTGAAAAAGGGTGCTTATTCCATCAAATCCGATGTTTATTGCTTTGGAGTTCTACTATTGCAAATCATAAGCGGCAAGAAGAATACATTATATGGTTTAAATAGAAATTTAAGCCTTCTAGAAGATGTAAAGAACTTCCACAAACCTTTCTATCATCATTCTAATTTGAAATTTTGCATTAATTTGAACTGCAAAATGGCTAATATTTATTGAATTATTTCAGGCATATGATCTATGGAAAGATGGAAAAGGCATAGAGTTTATGGACCCATCATTGGATGATGAATTTTCGTCATGTAAATTGATGACATGCATGCAAGTAGCATTGCTATGTGTCCAAGAAAAACCTGCAAATAGACCATCCATGTTGGAAGTTTCTTCAGTGCTTAAAAACGAAACTGCAGCTATGGTTATGCCTAAAAGGCCTGGTTTTTCGATAAAAACAGATGAAGATGAGAGAAATAACTCTGGATTGCAGCAAGTAATTTGTTCAAATGAAGCCACAATTTCTCAAATACTACCCCAGTGACATTAATGCTGGCTTTGTTGGGACATATATAGTTTATTTTAAAAATTTCTGGTTTGTTAAGGATTTCTGTGTTCTTACAACAATTATGTACTTCTTGTTCCTCTATGGTTATTACTGGTAACTGAATTTTCCAGAGTGTTGGATCACTGGTAATTGACAAACCATGATAAAAAGATTGGCAAAGTAGATATGTACAAGAGCACACAATTTTTGGAATAATGGGATCTTAACATGAAATCATACAACAGAAAGAGTATATCTGAGATGTTAAGAAAGAAAATTCAGCCATGATATATTTATATATAGACACACGCACACATGAAAATTTGACCACTTACCCAACGGCCTAATGTGTGATGGTCACAATTGGCTCCAGTCATTGCGTAATGTGCCCACAACGTGAGCAATACAAATGTCTTTTAATTTTTCGTAAGAAATAAATATCATTATTCAATAACTCTGCCATATATAAATAATAATTCTTGTTCATTTGTCGAGAAGTCAAAGCTAATAAAGATGCTTTATTATCCGTCTAGATTGAATCTACGTACTTTATACATTGTTAGATTTTGTTTTTCTGATCTGACACTAAGTAAAATAATAGAAATAAAAGAAAAAGAAAGAACTTAGCCAAAGTCAATCATACCACTCCATGTGTATATATATTAAAAAATATAACCATAGTCCATTACCTCATATTAATTAGGATTCAATGTCAAAACCTAAGGGCTGTTTGGTTGTCCAATTCGAAATTAAACAATTCAAGAAATTTTATATAGTATTGAAGGTAACCCATCATCTTAAATTAACAAATTCAAGATGTCATCACAAATAAGAGTGGAAATTGAAAATAATGGCATTCCATAAATTCCTTTAAATTGATTTTACAACATCAAGTATAATGATAACTTCAACACTTTAAAATTTTTTGAATCCAAGTTGATGGATTTATGCTTTCAATTAATAGTCATTCTTGGTTAAGTTAGTAATCATTTACCAAGAAGTTAATAGTATTTTGTATTGAGCTGTAATTATTTTCGAGCCCAACCAATTTTAAATCCCACTATTTAAAATCACCATTACTATATTGATTGTAATATTGTCGCATCAAATGACTTTTTATCATAAGAGAGTAGAATTGAAAATTTAAAAAAATTAAATGACACAATAATATAGTAAATGCATTGCTTTTATACTTATATTAGGAGAAGAACTTCCATAAGATCGTTCTGTGGCCACATGGTACAACCAGTCAATCACAGCTAACTAAAGTGGGTTTATTAGTGTATTTTTTAACTCTATAATCTCACTTTGCTTAGCTGTGATTGACTAGTTATATCACGTGACCTATATAACCGTTCCATTAAAGTTCTTTTCTTATATTAGGGACCGTTCCATTAAAGTTCTTTCCTTATATTAGTGTAATGACGTAATCAAAGTGATGAAATAAAATGAGTCAGGGAGTAAAATAGAAGAGGTGATTGAAAAACAGAGATGCGGGGCGGCCTCCTAAGAGCCTTACCTTATACTTCAAATTATGAACATTCCAATTTCCAAGCGCCACAATAAATGCACAAGAGGGCTTTGCATCCATGATGGTTGACCACCCTCCATTAATTGCTTGCTCCCCATGCGCCTGTATCATGCGATCTTTATTATTATTATCCTTTTGTTTTTTGCAATTTTTAATTCCCCAATTTGCTGGTCATCAAGCACTGTTATGCCGACAATATATATTTATTATTTAGTGAGCCCCACGGTGTCAAGTGTCAACAGCTCAACATCTCATTTCCTATCACTCTATTTAATTAATAGTACCAAATCAGGTTGATCAGGCCAAATAATAATAATAATAAATTAATAATGATACTTGAAAAATATATATATATATATACAGGATGCAAATTTGATTATTAACCGACTTGGTCAAACTATGTTTTGGAAATGACGAATAAATAATTTGGGTACCATGGATTCAGTACAAAATGGTTCAAAAGGTAAATTAGGAGAAAAGTTACGATGAGGACGCCCTTACGAGTGTATTGACAAACCGATAAACTCATAATTTATTTCAATAGATGTTGTCCGAATTTTAAGAATTTAAGATAGGCATCTTATTATATGGGTCAAAAACCTCATAAAGATCAATATACAAAAATATTGTTATAGATTTGTAGAATTTATCATGATTTAATTAATTATAGATGGGTTCGGCTACAAACAAATAATTACATACTAATACAAGTTGGTAATATTCTTATTTAAGTTAATAGTCATCTACTATGAAGTTTGTGGTCATTTGTAGTGATATGGAATTATCTGCTCAAAGTCGAACCAACCTATAATTCCCCCTTATTTTTTATATATGTCCGAATTTGCTCGTACCAACCTCAAATTCTAGGAGTCTCTGATCGTGTATTGGTTTGTTTGAGTCAACAAATTTATATTTTTTAAAAAAATTATTTATGATGCCTTGCACGAAATGAATGGAGACCAAGAGAAGCACCTCTACACTCCCACAGAGGATTGTCCTTGAATTAATTAATTAATTCAAATTGTCCATATCCTTAATTAAAAGTCCTAAAGTCAAGATGGAAACATAGTATATTTTGCTCGCTCTGTTGTCTGCACTTATATTTCCTTATTGACTTGTGGTTAAGACCTCTCATCAAACGCCATGGCTGACACTAATCTCTCTCCTTTCTCATCCTCCATCAAGAAAATCCCATCTTCGATCTCTCTCTGATATAACCCCCTCGCTTTCTTTATCTTAAACCATTCAAAAGCTCTTCTTTCTCATAACTAATCCTACACTCCTAATCGGCTCCTTCCTCGTACCACAGTAATAAGTGAACTCATTCTAGTGTTGTCTCCTCTGTTTTTGAGACCAACTCCTCGACAGATATGGTTGTGGGTCGTTTCTGATACTCTACTGCCATGCTCAGCGCTCAAGAGAGGTCATATTTCGTGGTGTTCTTGACAGAATAGGAGCTAAAATCAGCTCTTAATCCATGCCAGTTCCAGCCACTTTTCACGGGAAGGAGGAGGATAGCCACCCCATTTTGCTTCTCAGCCCCATAAGTAAGAGCACTACCTACACACGCATAAACGCTAGTCTTGTTTTTTCATTTTTTCTTGTTTTCCTCTCCTTTTTTGAAATATTTTGCTTTCGTAGTCTTGTTTGCATTCCATATTTAATTTTTTGTGCTCTAGCTTTCAATTTGATGGATGACAATCAAGTATTCTGATGAGAGCCTGTGGGTGTCTAATTTGAAACTATATAATTAATTCAAGAATAATTCCTCAACTTGAATTGAAAATTTTATCACAAATAAGAGTAGAAGTACAAAATAATGGCATTTCATAATTTTTTAAGAATTGATTCTACAGCATCAATTATAGTGAATACTCTAATCTTTTTAAATATGCTAATTCAATGTGATGGATTTATACTTTCAATATTATGTAAACGTTTTTTGAATGGTTTAATTTCAAATTGAACACCCAAACAGCCGTAAAAGTATTAATATACACTTATACCCGTTTGGTCGTCTAAGAAAAAATTAAATTAATTACAATGTCTTTAATGTAATTGGAGAGTACAAATCCATTAATGAGACTATTTAAAAATTTTGATCGAAATCGTTACTATGGGTATGTGTATAATTACTTAAGGTACTATCAGCTTTCAAAGGTTAGGTCCTTTTGAGATGCGTGCTTAAATTCTATCTTGATCCTACCACTCTGGATGTGTGCGTTTAGGTTATGTTAACTTGGAAACATCAAAATCATTACTATAATTAATTTTATAAGATTAATTCTTAAAAATTCATGAATTATCAGATATTCACTCTCATTAATGGTGATAGACATCATTTTCTTGACTTTTTTATTTAATGATTTGTGAACCTCAGTGTTATGTAAAATTAATATTCAAAATTATTTAATTTCTATTTGAAGATCCAAATGTACGCCCTTAAATAATTGATGGAAAAATATATATGTGAGTTCACATATTAGTTATATATTCCGTATTTCTGTGTCTAGGGCCTAGAGTATAGAGTCTAGATATCCACTGCCGGCTGCCGTGCCATTCACACTCCCATTTAGTTTTAAATTTCACACATTAGTCATATACTGGGCCATGCAATAAAGTCTTTAAATTCGTATCCTATTGCATGACCTAATGTGAATCCCATTTCATTTTCAACCCCCTGGGGTCGTCATGTTGATGTCAAACAAAATTTGGACCCCAAAAAAATGTGTCAGACTACATGGATGGGACAGTATTCCACTGGACAACCGTATACTCTATAGTTAGTTTTATTTTTCAAACGTGCCATAGCCTGATAGTCATGCTGATATGCAACAAGTCAAATGACCAAAATAGCTGGTACATGCCTCTCTTTTTTTTTTTTTCTTTTTTTTTTTTTTTTTGGGACTAATCCTCCTAACATTAGTCCAAAAAAAAAAAAAACAGCTGGTACATGCCTTGGCACTTGTTCAGTCCCTCATCCAATCAATATAATATTATTATTATTATTATTTTTGGTGATATCAAGAGATTCCAAATTTGCATCTGATTAATCTATTAGGCACATGTAATCCCTCTGTTACACATACATTGGATAATTAGTGAACAAAGTTTACGGAAATGGCCATAGGAGAACAGTGAGAATTGAATTCAAGTGCCCTTATTTGACAAAAGACCCCTCATCCAATCAATAAAGACCAAAAGGCCTGGGTGCGTGTATGAGACGGCGTGGATATGCCATGCCGCCCCAAAAATAAGTCCTACTGGACGGCCTCCCTCATTGGTTCATTTTTACGAGAGGGTATTTGGTAGATGAAGTGGGACCGTCTTTAGAACCGCGCAGTTTGCGCCTTACCTCTCCTCCGAATGACAGACTGAAAGGAGAGGTGTTATCAAGGACAGAAATCAAGGAAAAAAATTTATGGATAAATAGTATTTTTCTGATCTTGTTTGGAATTTAGGATTACTACTCCTATATGATGGGTTAGAAATATGACACAAATCTCATACACAATTTTTTACAGGATTGCTAAGTCCTTGGATTTTGCAAAATTCAATAATCTTATAATTATGTCGGTCGATTTTGCATTCAATTCTTTTGGACACCACTCTTATGAGATCCAACAACTGAAAAATCTTGTAGAAGATTGTATACAAAAATTATGACTTCCCTAATCTTAACGCCGATACATGCAACTTTTTAATTTAGATATTTTATTTTTGACCTAATGATCAAACTTATAAGGAAGCTTAAAAATGGTTTAATTGGCCGGTTTCAAAAAATTTAGGCCGCTAGACAAAAAGATTGATAAAGGATTAGGATTAAAGGTTTACATCAATCTTGTATCAAGATCTTTGGTAAGATATTTTTTCTTTAGTGTTGATGCTGATAGGCAACTGATTTTTTGCCCAATTGTTAGAAACATACCCACACACCCACTCACACGCTCATACGAAATGAAACTAGACATCCTCAAGGACCATAAACCCCCATACCTTAAAAGAGAGTGGGACATCCCACTTGCCGTGATGACCATCAACACTAAATTAATGGGTGTGACTAGATTTGGCTGTTTTAAAATTGTAGTAGCAAGAAAATTCTGGGGTACACCATTTAATAAAAAAAATAAAAAATAAAATAAAAAGATGAGTATTGTGTATGTGGTAAGTGATCACACTTTAGGAGTAACCTGATCATATTTGAAGGAATTGAATGGTTATCACAAAATGTGATTTGCTTATCCAGAGATGTGATTATGTTACAACAAAATGTGATTTGACTACTCTAAAATATAATCAAATTATTTTAAAATATGATCAATTATCACATGCGTACCCTATTGATCTTTCATGGTACCGTAGAATTTCCCCACATAATAATATTGATCTGATTTTTTTGCACTGACAGAGCGTATACGGCACATGCAGCAGGGACATATCGGTTGATAACGAAGTTGCGTCCGAAACGAGGCAATCTAGGCACGCTGACGGCATTCAACTGACAAGACTAACAGGTGACTTTTCATTGTACAGAGGCTAAGGTCGGCCTCTTTTACCATAAAATACAATCCCACGTACCAGAGTCGTGTTGGTGTTGCCAAATGTAGGGGAGATTTGCTTGTCCTGTGCTTCTCCAAAATCTTCATCAAGGTATGAACTAGCTACCTTCAATGGCATCCAAACTCATAGCCTTCCTCCTCCTCTGCTTTGCTTTTGAATTGCACCCTTCGAACGCGCAAAGCTGGATCAAAGCTGGTTATTGGTATATAGGTAGTGAATTACCCGCTCGTGACATAAATTCCGCTCTCTTTACTCACCTTTTATGTGTGTCAACAATTCCACCTACCAGCTCTCCATCCCTTCCTCAGATGTACCCTCATTCTCCAACTTCACAGACAGTGTCAAACGCAGAAACCCGTCGATTGTCACGCTTTTATCCATCTGGGCTGGACAGGCCGCGACGGGTCTGTCCATCTCCGGCCAAATACCGAATTCTACAGTCTTGTCTTCAATGGTGAGCCAAGCTTCTTACAGGAAATCTTTCATTGAATCTTCAATAAAAACAGCAAGGCTTTATGGGTTTCATGGCTTGGACTTATTTTGGGTTTGGCCGGGCACGGGCTCTGATTTGATAAATTTGGGGACCCTCTTGGACGAGTGGCGAGCCGCTGTAAATTCTGAGTCAAGAAACTCGAACCAGTCACAATTAATCTTGACAATGGGCCTTCGTTATGTGCCGATTCTTCACTCGGTGAGTTACCCGGTGGATTCGATAGGGAGGAATTTGGATTGGGCACATGTTATCGCATACGACTATTATCTGTCTTCGAAGGTGAATTTTACTCACGCTCATGCTGCTCTGTATGACCCTTCGAGCAATGTTAGTACCAATTTTGGTATAGGGGAATGGACAAGCAGAGGATTACCGACTAGCAAGCTTGTCTTGGGTTTGCCTTACCATGGCTATGCTTGGAAACTTGTGAATCCCAATGACAATTCTCTTGGTGCACCATCAGCTGGTCCGGCCCTTACATTGGATGGATCTATGGCTTATAAGTTGGCCAAATATTACATTCGAAGTTATGCTTATGGAGCTGCTTCATTGTACAATGCTACTTATGTATTCAATTACGCCATCCTTGGACCAGATTGGATCGGTTTCGATGATGTGGAGGCTATCAGAGCTAAGGTTTCATATGCTAAGGAAAAGAAGCTACTTGGTTACAATGTGTTTCAAGTCTCCAATGACGATAATTGGGCGCTTTCTCAGGCAGCAGGTGTGCATTAATTTACTTTTTATCATCTACACGTCCATTTTTTGTTTAACTTATTTCCCTTTTTTTTTTTTTAACTTTTCTGCAGTACAAATCCTTCTACTGCATCCTTGTGCCTATGTTTGGATCTTGGAAAGTATGAGGGAAAGTGAAGGAAAATTCTTAAGAAATGAATCCATTCATTGGCAATATTCGGGTTTTTACTTCATTCTTTCCAAGATCCAAACAGAGCCTATGTGAACCTGTTTGTTTAAAATAAAATGCGCTCATGCACATAAAAACACTCGGGTTAGTGAATTGATTGTTCACTTTAAGTCAGAGAGTCCATTGAGCTTCCTCTAATGGCATGAAGAGAATTGAATTTGACCAACACGCTGTTTTGCAAACATCTTAGGCTTGTGACAATGTCACTGGCCTTCCCAATCCAAGTTGTTCAGCCAAGCATGAGGCACAGCTGAAGTTAGTATTTTGGCCATAACAGGGGACATATTTCAGCTCAAAAACAGATTTGTCCGTTTTAAGCAACCATTTGAACCTCATTCAGTCTATTCTTTGGATCAGAACAAAATGGAAAATCAACATATCTTTTTTCTATTTGATCAAAACTGTCATTTGAAGGAGAAACCCTTCTCATGATCGAAGTTGGGTTCCTGATTTCTCAGTGATTACCTTTGATTTGCTCTGTTTTAGAAAGATTGAGATCTCAATTGCAATGAAAAGGGGACTGGGATTGCAGGTTAGTACATATAACATCACTTTTTTTCATCGCACTACTCCAGAAAGGGAAGTACCTTCCTTTTTTTAGAGAATGCGCAAGAAGAGTTGTGTTTGCACCCTGTTATTATCTTCATGAATGTCAGGTTAGTACATATAACATCACTTTCTTATTAATGTAGCAAGCTATATATGCTCACAGCTCAATGGGAAGATAAGAATCAAGGAAAGACGCGACGGTTACTGGTGATTATTTTGGTTCCAATTGCTATATTTATTCTCCTGCTAGGCATCACAATGTATTACTTCCGAAGGAAAGTACTCAAGTCAAGAGGTAATTGTTTTATTTTATATTTAATGGTGATAGTCTACCATTTATAACCATGAATGGAAGTGAATTCACTAATTGTAACTATGAAACAAAGTGTTAAATATTCTTGTGTGTGTTTATTTTCCTTTTTATATTACAGGGATGATGGAAACAGATGAGAAGTCACTCTATGATGTAGACCCCGAAATATCATCAGCTGTCCAAGAACTTGACACTAATGCTCCCAATCTCAAAGTATTCACTATTGCTAACATCAAAGCTGCTACAAATAACTTTTCGAGAGAAAATAAGCTTGCAGAGGGTGGATTTGGACCTGTTTACAAGGTAATATTTGGTATATATTGTATCACTGTGTATTTTGTTTTATTGCAGAAAGAAACTTTGAGATATGCGAAAAAAGTGTAGCCCATTGCCCAGGGCCATAAGCTACCCACACCATTACCCTTGCCATCTTTACAACAAAAGGGGAAAAAAATTGAAAATTCAAGCTCTTAATCAGCTTTGTCCAATTGCCCAATCTAGATTGTGGGGGTTATGTTCACATTTCATTTCGACAATGAGATAATAAACAGATCGTTACATCTGTAGAAGGCCATCTTAAAATCAGATGTACTGAGTCTAGCTTCTTTGTAGCTGACAATACTAACCATGAGTGCTGGAATTTTACTAGGGTAAATTACCCAAGGGACAGGATATAGCAGTGAAAAGACTTTCGAAAACTTCTGATCAAGGGCTTCAGGAGTTCAAAATGGAGGTCACACTTACGGCGAAACTGCAGCATGTGAATCTACTTCGAGTTTTGGGATACTGCAATGAAAGGGAAGAAAAGATGTTGGTCTATGAGTACATGCCAAACAAAAGCTTGGATTTCTACCTCTTTGGTTAGTAATCATTTATGCTTTCAATTATCATTCATGAGGAAATATTGAGTCTAATTCCATCCCTGCTGATACTAATTCAAATTGATGATGTGTTAAAGCAACAAAAATAAAGGTAGAGGAGTGACTCTGCTATAATTTAACTGAAAAAGTTAGTAATTCCCCTGAATATGTTTGCAAGCCATTATGCATAAGGTTCAATAAGTAAGATGTCCCAATGTCAGTGCCACAAACCTTTAAGCTTGTACAAGGCATAGGCAGAGCCAAGCCTATAGGGGTGTGGAAATTAACACATGGTGTATAGGCACTTTTTGTGTATTTGTGTGCATTTTGCCCCTTTGTTTCCCCTGCATTTATTTTTTAAATAACTAGTTGTTTATAGATTTAAATTTATGTAGATCCGGTAAGACGACAACTGTTGGACTTGTTAGGATTATGCCCTAGAGCCAATCATGGAGATGATTGTTTAGGGATTAGGAACAATCAATTGATTTCATTTATATATGTCACATTTATTATTGATTTAATAAAAGGGCTTATTCTATTATGTTTATATGCATCATTTATATTTACATAATATGTCCATGGAGTTAGAGTTGAGAATATGAAATTACAAAGGGTTGTAATTTTGAGATTGTAAATATATCTCTATACTAAACTCCTAAATCATTCCTAGTTGAAGGTTCACTATGATGGACAGTAATGAACCATAGGACTAGCACTTGTTAGGTTGACTCTATAGGAGGATAGCTAGTCTCAAGCTATTTGTGTGGAGACACTACAACCAACAAGTGGGTGCCTATTATAAGAATAGGTACACTGAATGTGACCAAATATATGAGATAAACTGAATGGAGTTTTAACCTGCCTGTCAATCAGTTTCTCATTGTTATAGTGGTACAAGTAATCCTTAGACCTGAGACACCATGGTTGTCTTATACATGTAGCTTTAGAAGTTTGATAACACTAAGTGCAGATCCTATTCAGGGGTCTGTAAGGGTGTTCATTGGCCCTACTGCTATGTGTGTGAAGGCATGTGAGTGATCAACAAGGAATCCATCACTCTCAGGAAAAAGAGAGTGAATGTCTCATACAGCATTCATTGAATATAAATCATTAAATCCATGGGCCCATGGTAGAATAAATATGGAAAGGAATTTCCATAAGTTCATCATTGAGTTGATATTAATGAATGAGTATAAAGTAATTGAACTAGGGACTTGACAGACTTCCATGTCCTATTAGTTCAAATAGAGACATTGTATTGATGGAAGGATGGAATTGTAACCTGTAAACTATAACAGAAGGGTTCTTTGTAAATGACTATTCACCTCATTAAGGACCACACCATGAGCCATATGCTAGGTGTTACTCATGGTTAGTAGAAGCCCTAATTGATAAATGAGTTATAATCAATTAGGGAATTGAAAGGAGTTTCAATTAG
Organism: Liquidambar formosana; assembly: GCA_039720395.1. Classification (NCBI taxonomy): domain Eukaryota; kingdom Viridiplantae; phylum Streptophyta; class Magnoliopsida; order Saxifragales; family Altingiaceae; genus Liquidambar; species Liquidambar formosana. The sequence goes on along the minus strand of CM077834.1, from coordinate 23,633,594 downwards.
ACCCTTAATGGAAAGTGTTCCATTGTGCACAACTTGTGCTATTCCTACTACTTGATGATGTGAACCCAATGGGTCACACACTGATCATGCTAAGAGAGCTTGATTGTCTATGAGAGAAAGGGTATAAGTGATTAAAGAAAAGTTCTTTAAGGGGCTAATTTGTATTTGATGCAAACTAGTGGGCTAATTGTGTAATTAAGAGTAATTACACAAATTAGATTAGGGTTTGGAATCCCCCCTTGGCCGGCCCTAGTTGGAGGCTATTTAAAGCCTTTTATGATGTGATGACACAATCACTTGATGCACTCTTGGAGGCTCCCAAGTGCTGGCCGAAAATTTCACAGCTCTCCCTCTCTCTCTCTCGCTCTTCTCCACCTCTAGCAACCCTAAGGAAGAAGAAGGAAAGGACAACTTGCTCAAGCTAGGTGTGGATACTGTTGGAGGCAGTGCACTTGGACTGCTCAATCAGAAGACAAAGCTTGGAGCATAAAGGAGAAGACTTGTTCAACTGTAAGTACCCTAACTCTCTTGGTAGTTAGGTTTATGGTTTTTGTATTAAGCATAATTAAGATTCATGGGTTTGGGAATCATAGGAAAAATTTTAAATTCCGCCTTTGTATTTTTCCTCTCTAGTTCGATTCCCAACAGTGGTATCAGAGCCATGGTTATGCCTAATACAAACTGCATATGGGCTGTAATTCATGGTAAATTGATTGGTTAATAAATCTGGAATTTATGTTCATGCATTAGAATGGTTTCCCTCTCATGGCCGAACTTAGGGTTAATGAACCCTAGGTTAATTCTCCTTCTACTCCTCTTCTAAAATAGTTTTAGGGCTGCTGGTTATTCAAAAGTTGAATGGGGATTGAGTTTGGAGAAGATGATGAACAATTTTTATGATAGTCATGAAAAATTGTCATCTTGTTTTGCATGCCAAAATCAGAGTTCTTCTCCAAAATTTTCGAGCCATATATGGTTAGAAAGCTCTTTGAATCAGCTTTACAACCCAACAAACGGTTCGTCGATCCGAGTTTTGTAGTGAAAGTTATGAATTTTTTACTACAGGCTGTCAGGGAAGACAGTTTTGCTCGGGAATGATGTAACAGCCACAATTGTGAGTTTTTGATGGAGATCAAAAGCATGGCAATGGTTGCCACCACTTGGGTTATGTTCTAGACATGGTAGGAAAGGGTTCCCAAGCATTCGGATGTATCATAATTGGATTATGAGTCTAGAACAGAAGGAAGAAGGAGAAGACCACCATGTTTGAATCTGGGTTTTAGAACCCTAGGGTTCTTGCTATTGTTATGATCAGATACTTCTGTAAAATTGATGTATATTCTTTATAGGATCATTATACATAATGTATGTATGATTTTCTTTAAGTTTCATAAGAGTCTTGATGCATAAAGAATCAAAAAGTTTGATTTCTTGGAAGAACACAGCAGGCTGTTTTTCTGCAGAAAGTCATCAATGGAGTTTTGTTCATATCTTGAGCTAGGGAACTCCAAATTGCATTAAACCAATTTTATTAGTTTCCTAAGACATGTAGGATACTAGGAAAAATAATTTGGTAGCCTGAATTAATCATCTTGCTGGGTTTTAAATCAATTTGTGATCATGGACAGTATGCTGTCAAATTCTGGACAGCCTACTGTTCTTGAATTGTTTAGAACAATTGGGGATGATTTGATCATCCAAACCACTTCAATTAGCTTAGTAATTCATGTAGGGACATGATACAAAAGCTGGTTTTGTTAGTGGAGTCGAATTGATTAAGTTTTAGAAACTTTTGTGACCTTGGAGGTCCTCCAATGGTGGTGCCAGCACTGGGTTCAGGAAACCCTAATGTTCTTTGAAGAAGACAGCCCTCTTGGCCACTCCACACGTGTCCATGGGCTTGGCCCACACCCTGGCTTGAGTCCCCCTTTGCTGGCCATGGCCTCCCATGGCCTGGCCAAGCCATGGCAGCCTTGCTAAGCCATGGCAGCCCACTATAGGTGGCGGCAGCCTTAGGGTTTCTTAGGAAACCCTAATTCCCATTAATGATGAAACCCTAATTCATTAATTGCATTAATTAAAAACCCTAATTTGGCTATTAATTACCTTAATTAAAGTGTTTAATGATTGGTCATTAATTGACCAATCATGGTTATTAATCATTAGGGTATAATTAAGTGCATTTATGATGTCTAGGGTTTAGGGTTTAGGAAACCCTAATTCGTATTAATTAAACCCTAACTCTATTAATGCATTAATTAATAACTAAACCTAGTAATTAATGTGTCTAACCTAGGGTTAAATGATTGGTCATTAATGACCAATCATGATCATTAATGGTTTAGTAATTAATCATTGGCATTTAATAGGTTTAAGGTTTAGGGTTTTAGAAACCCTAATTAGTGCATATTAATTAAGAGTAATTAATATCCTAGGTGGCATTAATTAAACCCTAATCCTAATCATTAATACCATATAAACCTAGGGTTTAAATGATTGGCCATTAATTGACCAATCATAAGGCATTTAATGCATTAGGGTTACACTTAGGGTTTAGAGTTAATGCATTTAGGGTTTAGGGTTTTAGGAAACCCTAATGCACTAATTAATTAATAAAATGATTTTATTTAATTCCGAAATTGATTATTTAATTAATGGTGATTAATTTTATATTGTTTTAAATGGTTTAAAACACAATTTAGGATTAAATAAAAATCTGGAAATTTTAATTAAATAAAATTGTTTTGTTTAATTAAAAAGATCCTAATATTTGATATTAGAGTTTAATTTTAGAGTTTAATTAGGGGACTTTAAATGTTTCAATTGATTTGATTAATTGAAATTAAATGTCTTAAATGTTAAGACTTAATTAATTCAGGAACTTATGCATCTCCTAATAAGATTAGGACACATTAATGAGATTAATGAAAACCAATCAATAGAGTTACCATGAATGCCCATATGTTTATTGCTTATAGTTATTTCCTTTTTTATGCAATATGATTGTATGGTTATGGATGGATGATGATTATGGACTATACCCCTTAAACCAATTGTGATTGGCCATCTTATGAATGGGTTGTATAATTTTTCAAGAGTTGTCAATTTTTGGTGATGTATTATTTATTTGGGGCTTGCATGCCACCTTCTTCTCTCTCTCTATCATTCTCTTATGTACCCCACATTCCCCTTATGTATCCCTTTCTTTAAATTATGTAAATGTTATGTAATCGAGAGCGCACTAAGGAGTATGGTGGACCTAAAGGAGCATGGTGGAGCCCAATAAGCCTATAGTGGAGACCATGAAGCTAATGGAGGAGATTGAAGGACTTGAAAGCTTGAAGAAGATTTTCAAGAGTGCATGCTATGTTTCGAATGAATGTTTTACGATCACCTACACCCACCTTAGACCTAGGATTCAATTCATTGGCTTGGATTGAATCCTCTTAAAGTCCATAATCATCATAGTGGGAGCTTTTAATGAGATTAATAGAGATAGCTCCAAATCCAAAGATCGTTATATGTCACCTTATAGGGACTAATATCGATAAGTGGATTACATATATATAATGTTGTTATATATTTCTTATTTAAATGCATGAGATGTATGTTAGATTAGTTATTTTGATGAGACCCTTAAAACCCCTCTATTTTAATATTAAGTTGGAAATGGAGAATACATTAGGGAATGGATTCTTCATTGCCTTCCATCATTATAGGATCATCTAACGTCCCTTAATGTGGGTACCTGGCTGCAGACATGTAGGAGCTACCCATATTAAAGACATTACTTGAAACTATCACATATGTAGATATCATGGGGTGCCTAAGCTGGTATATACCAAGAAACTAACATGTGAGGTATATATTTGGTGAAACATACCTGTGTGAATGATGGGTTTAACTTAACTAGGGAAGTATTCCAAGAAACTAACATGTGAGGAGTATGTACCCTAGAGGCAAAATGATTGGAACTTGCTTATGAAGCAATAGACAAAGAGTTGTCTTCTTACTGTGTGTTAGAAGTCAAGAAACTAACATGTGAGGCTTCTAGGTCACAGTGGGACCCCAATCCCCATTAGGAATAAGATTCCTGAATTCCATTAGAGGATGTATGGAATTTGATAAAATAGTGGGAGGTACCATATGATTAAAGACCCGATCATAATGGATTAAAAATGAAATCTAATTCTCTATTTAATTTTTATATGTAGTTCATAGAAATGGCTCACCTCAACCCACTATCCAAAATTTTGAACACCAACCATTTGACTGGACCTAATTATCTTGATTGGCTAAGGAATTTGAAAATCATTTACAATTCCGAAAAGATTACCTACACACTTAATGGCCCACTTCCTAAGGCTCCTGTTGAGACTGCAACTCAACAGGAGAAAGACGCTTATCAGAAGCACATGGACGACGACCTAAAGGCAAGATGCTATATGATGGCATCCATAAACCCTGAGCTTAAGAAGCAACATGAGTCTGTGAGTAGCGCTCCCGATATCTTTCTCCACTTACAAGAGTTGTAGGGGGAGCAAAGTAGGACCGCTAAATATAATATTGTCAAGGATCTATTCAAGGCAAGGATGAACGAGGGTTCATCCGTGACTGATCACACCTTGAAGATGATCGACCATATCGAGCAGCTTAAGAAGCTTGATGTGATCATTGAAGCTGATATGTGTTTAGACATTATTCTGCAGTCCCTTCCTGATTTATTTGGGCCGTTCATTATGAATTTTCATATGAACAAGCTTGAGCCCACTCTCCTTGAGCTACACAATTTGCTCAAGACGACTGAGGAGACGATGAAGAAAGGGAAAAGTTCTTTGCTCGCATTTGATGGAGCTTCTATTTCCAAATCCAAACCTAAGCCCAAGGGCAAGGGAAAAGGCAAGGGTAAGAGTACCCAAGGGAAGAAGAAGAAGAACTTAAAGCCGAAGGGAGGCATCAAGAAAGGTAATACCGACAAGGCCAAAGGAACCTATTTTCACTATGGCAAGGATGGGCACTAGAAACGTAACTGCCGGGAGTATCTGGATACTCTAAAGAACCGACCTTCGGAAGGTATAGATCATGCTCTAAACTAAATGTTAGTTGCATAGAGCATGATAGTTCTAAATTGAATGCTAATTAACCCTAAGAGAACAAGATATACATAGTGATGTATATAGAAGTTTCTCTTACTTTACAACCTTTACCAATGATTCATTCTAGGTTTGGGTGTGTATACTTAATGAAGTACAAGTCTGAAATATTTGAAAGGTTCAAAGAATTCAGATATGAAGTAGAGAAACAAACCGGTAAAAGTATTAAAGCTCTTCGATTGGATCAAGAAGGCAAATATTTAACCGGTCAATTTTCATATCAACTTGTTCTAACGGGCATTCAATCACAATGGACACCTCTTGGAACACCATAACTTAATGGTGTGTCAGAAAGGAGGAATAGAACCTTATTGGATATGGTTAGGTCCATGATAAGTTACAATGACCTAATATTATCCTTGTTAGGATATGCCCTAGAAGTTGCCACGTACCTGTAAAACAGAGTTCAAACCAAGGCTGTCCCTTAGGACCTATATGAGATATGGAAAGGGAAGCACCAAACCTTAAGCATGTTAAGGTATGGGGTTGCACTGCATATGTAGAGACGTACAGTGCAACCAAATTGGAAATCAAGATAACTTAAATGTAGGTTTGTGGATTACCCTAAAGAAAGTTTAGGATATCATATCTATTATCCTGATGAACAAAAGGTGTTTTGTTTGTATGTTTGCAATCTTTCTTGAAAAAGAGTTTATTCAAGAAGGCAGCAACAACAGGAAAATAGAACTCAAAGAGTTGTCTAATGAGACACAAACCAACATTGATGCAACCCTTGTCCCTGTTGAGACAGAACCCATTATTGTACCATGATTGTACAAAGGGTTAGTGGGAGTGTGATCACATTTATGGTCCTATAAGTGAATGACGTTCTACTTATTAGGAATAATGTAGAGACGTTGTCAAAAGTGAAAAATTGGTTTTTCACAAAGTTTCTCCATAAAAGATTTGGAAGAAGCATCCTATATTCTGGGAATAGAGGTCTATAGAGATAGATATTAAAGGATGCTAAGTCTCTCCCAATCGAAGTACATAGACAAGATTTTGAAAGAGTTCAAAATGCATGATTCCAAAAGGAGGTCTAATTCCTATCAGACATGGAATCAAGTTGTCTATAACTAAAAGACCAGATATCAGTTTTGCTGTAAATGTTACGAGCAGATATCAGGCAAACCCAGATAAGGAACACTGGGAAGAAGTCAAAGCTATCCTTAAGTACTTGAGAAGAACTAAGGACCCATGCTTTGTCTATGGAGAAAGAAACTTGAAATGGTTGGTATAACGGATTCAGATTTTCAATCTGACGATGATGATAGGAGATCAACATCGAGGTATGTTCTCACCTTAAATGGTGGAGTTGTAAATTTGAGCGCATTGCTGCATGTTTGGATGAGTAAGTTCATTGTAGAACTAGGAGTGGTTCCTGACATTGAGAAGCCTTTACTATTGTTTTTGTGACAACAATGGGGCTATTGCTCAAGACAAGGATCCACGGTCTCATCAAAAGTCCAAACTTTAAGCGGCGATTCCAAGTGATTAGAGAGATCATTGGAAGAGATGACATATACATATAGAAGTTTAATACAACGGAGAATAAAGAAGACCCCTTTACTAAAGCTATGACCCAAGTGTGTTGGATCACCACCGACAGGATATGAGTATGAGATACATGGTGGATTGGCTATAGTGCAAGTGGGAGATTGTTAGGATTATGCCCTAGAGCCAATCATGGAGATGATTGTTTAGGGATTAGGAACAATCAATTGATTTCATTTATATATGTCACATTTATTATTGATTTAATAAAAGGGCTTATTCTATTATGTTTATATGCATCATTTATATTTATATAATATGTCCATGGAGTTAGAGTTGAGAATATGAAATTACAAAGGGTTGTAATTTTGAGATTGTAAATATATCTCTATACTAAACTCCTAAATCATTCCTAGTTGAAGGTTCACTATGATGGACAGTAATGAACCATAGGACTAGCACTTGTTAGGTTGACTCTATAGGAGGATAGCTAGTCTCAAGCTATTTGTGTGGAGACACTACAACCAACAAGTGGGTGCCTATTATAAGAATAGGTACACTGAATGTGACCAAATATATGAGATAAACTGAATGGAGTTTTAACCTGCCTGTCAATCAGTTTCTCATTGTTATAGTGGTACAAGTAATCCTTAGACCTGAGACACCATGGTTGTCTTATACATGTAGCTTTAGAAGTTTGATAACACTAAGTGCAGATCCTATTCAGGGGTCTGTAAGGGTGTTCATTGGCCCTACTGCTATGTGTGTGAAGGCATGTGAGTGATCAACAAGGAATCCATCACTCTCAGGAAAAAGAGAGTGAATGTCTCATACAACATTCATTGAATATAACTCATTAAATCCATGGGCCCATGGTAGAATGAATATGGAAAGGAGTTTCCATAAGTTCATCATTGAGTTGATATTAATGAATGAGTATAAAGTAATTGAACTAGGGACTTGACAGACTTCCATGTCCTATTAGTTCAAATAGAGACATTGTATTGATGGAAGGATGGAATTGTAACCTGTAAACTATAACAGAAGGGTTCTTTGTAAATGACTATTCACCTCATTAAGGACCACACCATGAGCCATATGCTAGGTGTTACTCATGGTTAGTAGAAGCCCTAATTGATATAAATGAGTTATAATCAATTAGGGAATTGAAAGGAGTTTCAATTAGACCCTTAATGGAAAGTGTTCCATTGTGCACAACTTGTGCTATTCCTACTACTTGATGATGTGAACCCAATGGGTCACACACTGATCATGCTAAGAGAGCTTGATTGTCTATGAGAGAAAGGGTATAAGTGATTAAAGAAAAGTTCTCTAAGGGGCTAATTTGTATTTGATGCAAACTAGTGGGCTAATTGTGTAATTAAGAGTAATTACACAAATTAGATTAGGGTTTGGAATCCCCCCTTGGCCGGCCCTAGTTGGAGGCTATTTAAAGCCTTTTATGATGTGATGACACAATCACTTGATGCACTCTTGGAGGCTCCCAAGTGCTGGCCGAAAATTTCACAGCTCTCCCTCTCTCTCTCTCGCTCTTCTCCACCTCTAGCAACCCTAAGGAAGAAGAAGGAAAGGACAACTTGCTCAAGCTAGGTGTGGATACTGTTGGAGGCAGTGCACTTGGACTGCTCAATCAGAAGACAAAGCTTGGAGCATAAAGGAGAAGACTTGTTCAACTGTAAGTACCCTAACTCTCTTGGTAGTTAGGTTTATGGTTTTTGTATTAAGCATAATTAAGATTCATGGGTTTGGGAATCATAGGAAAAATTTTAAATTCCGCCTTTGTATTTTTCCTCTCTAGTTCGATTCCCAACAGGGCTGGAGCACACGCATTCGCATCATCGAAGGTGTTACTCAAGGGCTTCTATATCTCCAAGAATACTCAAATCTAACAATTGTTCACCGAGATTTAAAATCTAGCAACATTTTACTTGACAATGAGATGAACCCCAAGATATCAGATTTTGGTATGGCTAAAATTTTCAGAAAAAATGAACGCGAAGCAAACACAGGCCGGATTGTTGGAACATAGTGAGTAACTTAATTGCATCTCAAAGCCCTCTCACACACTTGTTTTTCTTTGTCAAATACTAAGCACTTTCTTTGATTCGTGCAATGCAGTGGTTATGCTCCTCCTGAATACGTGAGGAAAGGCACGTACTCCACAAAATACGATGTCTATAGCTTTGGAGTTCTAGTTCTACAAATCATTAGTGGCAAGAAAAACTCATGTTGCTACGGTTTGAATGAAAATCTAAGCCTTTTGGAATACGTAAGTTGCTTAGACAAACCTTTAATATCATCATCATGGCTTGAAATCTTGCTTTTTGACTTACAAAGATGGATACCATGGAATTATTTCAGGCTTATGACTTGTGGAGGGAAGGTAAAGGCAACAAGTTTATTGACCCATTACTGGATGATTCATCTTCGTCTTGTAAACTCATGAGATGCATGCAAATGGCTCTGTTATGTGTACAGGAAAATCCAGTGGATAGACCGTCCATGTTGGAAGTTTTTACAATTCTCAAAAATGAAACTGCAGTTGTCGCGACTCCTAAAAGGCCTGCATTTGCAATACAAGGTGAAGAAGATGAGGCAGACACATCAATATGGCGAGAAGAGACATGTTCAATCAATGAAGCATCAATTTCGGATATGGTACCCCGATGAAGATTTGGGTTTTTGTAAACTTAATTTATTGAGAAATTATGATTTCTTTATGGCAAATTTTTTTTGGTTTTGCTTAATGACAATCTCGAGTTGAAAAAATAGGCAAATTAGGTTTGATTGATCATCCTATTGTCTCCAAGCAAGTGGTGGCCTCTGGGCACTGTCACCTATCGGCCTGTCCCGTTGATCAAGGGGCTCGATCATTGTCTATAGGCCCATGAAGGAGGGCTGGTTGCGTGGTTCAGGCTTTATCCTAAGGTCTGTATATCTAACCTTTTGTTTGGCATCAGGGCGACTATTGCCACCCTTGTACTCCCACTTGTTTAGGTTTTTTAAGATTTTATGCAAAATATAAAAGGTTTTTATAAAAATCGATTACATTGTTGTTCACTGGAAAACAACATTTTAAACAATTTTACAGAAAAAAGTTTTTCCAAAATCAATTGTTTAAATAGACTTTTTTTTTTTTTTTTTTTGAAAAACTTTTTTTTTAAGTTGTTCAAAATGATGTCTTCAAGTAGACAATTCGATCAATTTTCATAAAAACCTTTTATATTTTGTATAAAACCTTAAAAAATTAACACAAATGGGGTTTTAATAAAATTGAGGGGGTGGCAATAATCAGACTCTTGCCGTCAGTCATGGAAATTCAAGGATGGCTTAATCCACTAGGCTTGTTCTATCAAGTGAGGCCAATCTAATGATGGCCCTAATTTTTTAAAATACCCTTGTGTTAAAATAAAAAAACAAAAATGGTGGCTGATTATGGATGACAAGGGTTATGGTCTTTGGTCTAAGTGGCATATTCTATTTTGTGGTCACGTGTGGGTTTATCCCACATTAGAAGATTAGAAGAAAGAAATAGCTTTAATATACAAGACTCATCACCAATGGACTTAGGCTGGACCTATAATCAGACTCTACATACCACAACATTCTATTTCAATAAAAATGTGTGTTAATTTCTTTTTCTTTTTCTTTTCTCTTCTGCGTAAGTGTAAGTGGGATTTACTTTCATTCGAAGTGACGTTAATTATTAAAAACAGCCAAATAAATGAGTATACTGTCATTGGACATGGCTGATAATTCAAAAAGGCCAAATAAATGAGTTCTAAAGAGAGGAAAAACGGAGAGAGAGAGAGAGAGAGAGAGAGAGAGAGGGGAAAAGGCAGGCGGAATTATGGGGTTTACGTGATGGGTTGGAAATTGCACTAACTTGTAACATCAGGAAACTACAAGTAGAAATGGATGATAGTGCAGTTGTTGTGCTAGTTCACCACCAGATTTTGGATGCTCATCCCTTGAGTGCCCTGATTGGTGATTGCAGGTACCTAATGAACCAGTTTGAGGAAGTTCATATTTAACATAGCTATCGTGAGTCCAACAAATGTGCTGATATCATTGCAAGGAAGGGAGCTTTTTTTGGTTTTAATTGTACTTTTTTTTATGCTCCTCCCATTTAGATGATTGCTCAGCTTGATACTGATGTTAAGGGTATTTCCTACCCTCGTGATGTAATTGACTATATTGCTTAATTTTAATGCCTACTAGTTTACCAAAAAAAAATTTTTTTAAAAAAGAGGGGAAAAGGCATGTGTGGATAATTATGGGTGATGTAGTTGAAGGAAATTGGGTAACTGTGTGGAATGTGATAGAACAATATTAAATCCATACTAGTAAACTAGAACACATGGAAATAATAATAGTAAATAATATGCGCGCACCTGTGGAAGCCATTGAATACAATTAACAAACTACTGCAAAAGAGACATACGATTAGGAGGCCGATCTTCCTTTACTTGCTCCTCTTTTCTTTATGCAGCCACCAATGGGACAGGCTACGAGGGTTTTCGACTTATGGAGTGTAGAGGGGACCTAGCCTATTTATAAAGAAACTTTATGGAGTCTTTCCCATCATGGACTCCTTAACTTACAAGAAATAGGCCCACACTTCATAATCCCACATCATGGACCAAGGTGCACTAGAGCCCAAATACTTAATTAATCGCACACTATAATGGGCTATACCGTATATTATTGCAAGCTAGACATTCAACCCGTTTTTCACAATCCAAAAAACCAATCAATGTAAAGCCCACATATATGAAATTCTAACATTCTCCCCCTTGGGCTACATTGATTTTTATTTGACTAGTAACAATAAAATAATACATACATATATAATATTTTGAAAAACAACTCTCGGGTTGATTTACTGAGTGGCCACATGTATATATAGCTTGAATGAAAACACCTTAGTAACATAATCCGGTCCAATAAGAATATCAACACTGAATCATGGAAGTCATTACATCATATAGCGACATAAGACTACTCCGCAGTCACAAATGCTAATATCCCTATGGACATGGATTTTAAATGATAAGTAAGTGTGACATGAAAATAGCATACTAAATGTGATCAAAATTGTGCTAAATTTAATATTGGTTCTCTTTATGGTTTCTCATGAAACCTCTTTATGCCTCACAATGAAACCTTTATGCTTCTAACTGAAGCTCAAATGTCTCCAATGAAACTTTTATGTCTTTACTTTATATCTTGAGATCTTTATTGATGTCATTCACAACAATAAGACATAAATACATAGCATATATCATATGCTCAAAATAACATCAATCATACTTTATGTGCACAATAATACAGTATAAGAAAATTAATTGGTACCCACTATACTTCAAGATAGACGTCTACTTTCTTGAATGATTTTCTTTATGATGAGCTCATCCTGTCATAAACAAAACTACATGTGCACTAAATATGGCAATATAACAAATAAAAATATTATTTCACGAAATAACTTCACAAACCTTAACGGCAAAAAACCCCATACTTTATGGGTTACCTCATCCCGAATGGGATTATATATCACATCAAAAAATTCAATCATCACATAGTCTTGAACTCCCACTAATCTAGCATATTCAAAATAACTTAATGCGATTATAAAACTTTATAGGCTAGACATGTTATTGGAGACCAATCGCAATTATTTCTAACCAAATTATTGTCTGCTTACTTTGATTCTCTGAACATTATGTCTATATACCCGTCATACACAAGTTATTGTTTCTTATGCCATATATAAAAATTATATTATAATCATGGTGAAAAAATTTATACAAGTCCATCAACTCTTTCTTTCATGTAGCCCTCTGACCGTATTAGTTCCATCATGGATAAGTAAAATTTATAAGACTTTAGTTCATGATAAGTATCTTAATCATCGTATTGTTTTTGCTCGTTGAAAGAAAACACTGTTGATTAGTATGTAAATCTAATGCATAAGCAAAACCTAAATGAGCATAATCTCAAGTACTTAATATGCTCCAAAATTAGCAAAAACATAATATACATTCTTTATAAATAATTTCTAACTTAATTTTCCATTAACTTTATAGTCAACTTGTCATTTTATGATAGCAAAATTAATACATGATATTTTTCACATGCAATAATATATTCTTTATGTGAAAACTATAAGTGTCTTTCAAATACAACAAAACAAAGCGAATATAAAATATTTCCTCAAGCCTTTTATTTTAAAAACTTGAATGACAATACGCTTCAAGTATAATAAAATTATAAATGAACTTACTCCCACTAACCTTAATATTCACACATTGGTAAGAATTATTCTTAATATATTATCACTATATTAATGTCTACTAAAAATATAAAAATTTCTTCAATTCAAATTTTACCCCTTTGTTCACCTTAGAACAATTTAGTTCAATTATGTGTGTGAAAATTTATATATAATAGCGCGCAGATCAATATGTAATAAGATAGACATACTACTAATATACGAGAACTTAAAATCAATCCTTAGCAACCAATGCACACTATGTTGCTCTCGAAATACAATTACTCATCTACTTTATTAGCGCTAGCTTGAACGTTTAACATTCTCATTTAAATTACCAATATATTCGTTACTCACATAAAATCAAAATTTTCATCTTCTTTCATAAAATCAATTTGAAAAATTTTCAATCTTAAATTTTCAAATAGTTGTTAAGATCAATAATTTGACCATTGAAAATATATTTCAGCAAAAGGTTAAGATTTTGTGGTTCAAAGGAAAATTTACAAGACGACTAAAAAATAGTAGTTTTCAAGAAGAAATGTGCCAAATTTAGTTTATAATTGAAAACAATGCAAAAATAACTTTAAACTAAAATCACATTAATTCAATATTCACAATCATTGAAAACATTTTACATCAATCATGTACTTACAATTGCTTTCAACCTAATTATAACTTTAGCATTACCAATAATTATCAATCTATATAAATTTAATCTTATATTGCATTAATGAATATAAACCTTTTTACAATTAGTGATAGTTCTCAATAAGCTTACGATCAAACCACTAAATATAAATTCTCTCTACTTCTAAATACAATAATACAATAATATATTGTATCTTATCACTATGATAGTACCTAACATGCTATCAAAAAACTTATGATAGAGAATTATTTGTCTCATAAATGAATTAGGAAGGCAATCAATATTAATCATCAATTAATTCTTTAAGTCTTTAAGTCTATGATCAATATTGGAAACATGAGAAAGTCGTTGACACTTTTCCTTTCATCATTATGGGAATTAATAATGTTTGGCATCATCTCGCTAAGTAAGAATTAACTATATATCTTAATTCTTTATGATATATTTGTAACAATCAGAGTTTAATCGTAGATACATAACTATTGATGGCAAACATATTTCAAATCATGGATACAAAAATAACATAATCATCCTGATACTCAATATTATCCATGTCAATAAGTGTATCAAACCCAAGTACAATCTGTACATGTTGTCTCTGTTTCCCATAGTTATTACCAGCAAAAATTTCAATTATAGACATTTGGCTTGTAAAAGCAAAAGAATTAAAAACTGCGGAAGCAATTCAAAAATAATATTACATATCATCCAAATATAATGCATGCAATTACAATAATGGATGATCATTTTCTTTATCTAACCAACATGGGCAATTGATTAAATATACCCATAAATAAGCTCAAAAACCTTATAAGTCTTATTACGGCGAGAGCCCTGGGTGCATCATCATAAACTCCCATTTGGGTAGAGAATAGAATATGCTAATAGGTGCTCTCCAAAAAACTTTATCATGAGGCTGATTAACAAGAACTGTACAGATTTTTGAGAAGCCCATCACCTTTAGTTAGAAAGTACCCTCTAGATCCATGCCTTCCCGCCAATCACCCCATGCTATTCTTGAATCATCATATACAACAACCCCCTTTGGGTAGGTAATTGTATGCTACAACCCAAAAACGCAATACTATCCCACAATACTTTGAATGAGAAATTATGTCAACCTTTGTGAATGGGCCACTTTGGCAGCTACCACCCACTTTGGCCAACTATATTCCCCAAACTAGGATAACCTTTATGCCCATTCTAAAAATCCCAATCACAATTCTTTATTTGCACGCCAAAATTACTTTATATGTGATTAAGAATATATAATTCCAAAATTCATTTATTCATTTATTGATCAGTTAGTGCATGTATACATGACCCAAAAATATTTCATAGTATAATAATAAATCCAAAAAGAATATATCATTACGTTAACTCCGCACTGGCAAATTACATAATAAAAAATAAAAATAAAAATTTACCAAAAATTTTGCACGTTAAATACAAGAGGAATCACAAAGTAGATCACTAACACAGTTCACCTTCTACACTAACCATTGATTATTCCAACTTGTAGTGTCTGTGTGAATGCAAATGGATTCACCATGTTCATTATTCATTACAAGTCTCAAAAGGTGTGATACATGAGTACTTGTATATACATATACTTAAGGTTTTATTAAGCCTGTGTAATACACGAAATATATATACGTGTACATGCACTCTAAAACACTACACATGCACCTATGCAATGTCAAGAATCGAAACCATGACCTCCGTAAAACCCCACGCTCTTATTAGGATAAGACAGGCCATTAGGATCAAGGACTATTAGTCATTATAGTGTTTCTAAGGAGAGTTACATACTTCTACAATCATTATGGGACATTGGCACACATATTGTAAATTTGTGATAAAAAAAAAAAACTCATGCCAAAAAACCAAATAAAAATAAGCCAACAATTTACAATATTAAAACATAGTGCTAGATTAACCACTATCTTTAAATTTAGACAAAAACAAAATGCAACTCCTAAGAGCAAATGGAATCCATTGAAAAATGGTACGTCAAAATTTAAATATAAATAAATAAATTTAGGTCACACGTGCCCATGGAAACATAATGAGGCTGTGGTTATTCCCTACCTCTAGGAAGTCATAGAATTGGGTCTCAGTCATGTATTTTGGGTTTTCATGAAATCTTATTTTTTGTTTCCTCAATATGATAATTAACATATGGGAAAACATATTCACTTACGCGCCACACGTGCCTAGTCAGGTCTCATTAACTTAGTTTTCAGGTTGGCTTTTGGGTAATATTAATCAAATAACAATTTCATTCCTTTAATTAATCCAACAAATTAATGAAAATAAAATTTAACTTAGGCCATCTAAAACATATATGAGATTATCGTTAGCCATTGATTGGTCGCATAATAGCCAATATATTCATTAATATAAAACCAACATTTCAACCAAAACCGTACCCCCAAAACAAAAGGTACTTACATATGTTCTCATGGCATAAGATCATGTATTTGGTATGTCAAAATAACTCACATGATTCCAAATATTTATTTATTTATTTATTTATTCTTAAATCCTTTATGGGCCCTTTCTAGCAATGGTAGAGCATGAAGTTATATCTTATGTATGTAGGACTATCTCAAATTCCCAACAACACTAGGAGTTGAGGTTTAACCCTTAACTAATTACAAAAAATAAAATAAATAAATAAATAAATTTAAATGTAGCACTTATAGGTCACCATGTGCTCCACAAATAAAATCATCATCTCCAACCTCCCACAGGTCCAGCGAGTGGGTTCAATTTAGGGATCCTAATTTTGGGTCTTTCATGAAATCTCATATTTATTCAATACTTTATGGTTTCAACCCAAAACCTCTAAAACAAAATACCACTAACAAATGCTGTTATGGAAAAGTCATATGGTTTGACAGTCGGGTCAACACTGCAATATGGGTTTTCACATAAACCCACTATTTGGATTAATTTGACCAATATAAAAAACCAAAGAAATCTTTGTTCAAGAATTTTATAACATTTATAGGACAATGATTTTAGCCTTCTATTGTTTATGTAAGGCCTAAAGAAGCCTTTGGTTGTATACATGGTTTAACTAAAAGCTCCATCATGGAGACCCCACGTGAGGTGCAGTTTGGACATTGTCTCTTGTGCATTTAAGCACATGAATATCAAGTACACAATACTAGATTAATAAAAATAGGCAATCATGATCACACAGGAAGAAGCTGAACAAAAGCCTACATAAAACTTCCTTGGCCAGAGGCCAAAAGTGAACAGTGGCCGCGACAAGAATTTTCGGTTAAACCCGGAACTACTTTTTATGAAAGCGTTTTTATTGATACACAAATCAATACTTTAATGAAAGCCATACCAAAAAGAAATCAATACTTTAATCATGGTTCTAGCTTTAGCATGGTGGCTCTGATACCACTTGATAGAACAATATTAAATCCATACTAGAAAACTAGAACACATGGAAATAATAATAGTAAATAATATGCGCGTACCTGTGGAAGCCATTGAATACAATTAACAAACCACTGCAAAAGAAACATACGGTTAGGAGGCCGGTCTTCCTCTACTTGCTCCTCTTTTCTTTATGCAGCCACCAATGAGACAGGCTACTAGGGTTTTCGACTTATGGAGTATAGAGGGGACCTAGCCTATTTATAAAGAAACTTTATAGAGTCTTTCCCATCATGGACTCCTTAACTTACAAGGAATAGGCCCACATTTCATAATCCCACATCATGGACCAAGGTGCATTAGAGCTCAAATACTTAATTGATCACACACTATAATGGGCTACAACGTATATCATTGCAAGCTAGACATTCAACCCGTTTTTTAAAAAAAAAAATTTTAAAAAGAGGGGAAAAGGCATGCGTGGATAATTATGGGTGATGTAGTTGAAGGAAATTGGGTAACTGTGTGGAATGTGCTTTAATTACTATATTGTGTCTAAAATTTTCTTGAATTTAAAATTGTAAGAGGGTCATTATTTTATTTTCATGTGCCATTTAACAACAAATATAGAGTTGACTTAATATAATGGGTTTGTCTACTGGCGATTCTTTCTTTTATTTCTTTGAATCTTAAAAGAGTAATGCAATATTCTCATAAAATAAATTAAAATTAAAAATTAAAAAGAGTAATTCTAAATTAATTAATTTTTTTTTACTCAAATCCTCTTTTAGTCGAATGATATGGTAGTTGGATTAACTCATCAAAAAATTTATGAAAAAAAAAAAAACACTATTTATAATGGTTTGATGTGGTGGTTGGCTGACTATCACCACATTATTTAATTTGAACAAGATGATTTAAATAAAAAATTTTGAATAATTAAACGTTTTCTAATTTTAAAAATATCATACTATCCTACACATGTCGTAGCTGACAAGGCTCATGAGGGTGTACCATTGGTTACTCCAGTAATTTATACTAGTAATTGAGCATATGTGATGCGTGTACAACACATCTTTTCAAGTTTCTACTCCATTAGTGGAATTGCTATATCAATTTCCAAGTCTTTTAAACTACACGTGTGTGTAAGAGAGAATTAAGAAGAAACAGGTTGTGGTGGGTTTTTTAAAGTTAGTAAAATTACCAAATTGTCTTTTAACTTTATTAACTTAATAAGGCTATTTTAGCATTTTCAAATGTAGTCTAACCACAAAGGAAATTAACTTTATATAGTAGTTCAGATTTGAACGTGACTACTTTAGTAAACCATTTTTAAAACTAAAGCTAATTTGATCAAAAGCACAAAGAGGAGAAAAAGTAGATGGGATGTCACTTTGCCACTAACTATTTTAGCCATTTATAATGTCAAAAAGAAAAAAATTCAAATAAAAAAAATAAAGCTTATTCCATCCCTTTAGCATTGCCTGTGTGCCTGTGTGACCCTTTTCTCTCTTTCTTCATTTTTTTTTTTTTTTTTTTTTGGTGCTAAGGGTTATGCCTGTGTGTCGCTACATGGCGTGGAGTTTACATTTTTCCCCTTAAAGACAAGATTCCTTGGCTTATGAAATGAAATGTGGGCAATTATAAAACTTCAAAGCAAAACAGCTGGTATCTACAAAGTAAACCCGCCTTATTATTAGGGGTGCAAGAAAACCAACCAAACCGGTCAAATCGGATCAGATCAATTGATTTATTGGTTTTTGATCAATTTTCTAACTAATATTTGACAGTTCGGTTTAAAATTTCATTTTTTTTAGGCTTTGGTTCAGCGTCAATTTAGATACAAGCCTTACGGATTAAACCGAACCGAACCGATTCGATTTATATATGTTATTTTTTCTCCCATATTGGAACCAAACGACACCGTTTTTTATCCCTGCTATATGTACACGGCTTAAGTGCTTAAGTGCTTACCCCTGAACCATTTTTTCATTTCATTCGATCGCCACTCAGCGCCGTCAACCAAACCCTTCAAGGCTTCAATGTTCTCCTGCCAGTCAATTACCATAAACCCTTTTAGCTTATCATTCTAGTCAATCAATTGCCATCTCCAGGTATGGCTGATGCATTTGTTTCTGAAGTGTTACCGCTATTGGCTTCAATCATATACCAAGAGATGCAACAAGAGGTGCGAGTGGTCGTGGGCGTAGATACAGAAGTTCAAAAGCTCATCAGTAGTTTTGAAAGCATCCAGGCAGTTCTAATAGATGCAGAGAAGAGACAAGTTAAGGAGACCTCATAAGATGAAAGAAAACTCATATTTACAAAAGAGACCTCATATTTTACAAAAGAGACCTCATATTTACAAAATACCATATTTACAAAAGAGACCTCATATTTTATTAATAATTATATAATTTACACAAGATGAAAGAAAACTTACAGAAAACTCTTCTACTTCACCGGACAGTGAAGGCTCACTCACTCTCTGTACAGACTTTGAAACAAAGAAACTCTCTTCCTCTCTCTAAAAAACTCTTCTTCTCCAATTCTAACTCTCAAAAACTCTACTGAACAAAAGAAAAGCTTCCCCATATATAGATAGACCTCGGACTACAAGAACCGACTCAGACAGATAAAAAATTTACAAAGAAAAGTCAAAAAACAATATTCAAATATTCACATGGTGTTCACATGTTTTTCATGATCACATGTTAAGCTTTTCACATGTCGTAGAGAAATGATTCTTCATTTTCCAAGTTCCAAGGATGGAATTTCCTTCCTTGCTCACGTGATGCTTTCTTGCTTTAGTGCTTCGCCGCTTCTTTGACGCCTTTCAGAAAATATTTTTTATATCTTCTCTGAAATAGCTCCGTTCCCAGTGTTATCAACTGCCACGCATTATCCATACATGTCCGAATGGATTAAGCCTGTTTGGCGTTTTATCCTTCCATCATATTCTCGATGTTGTGAAGTTCCACCTCATCAAGAGAATTCCAAAAGGTAGCTTCAGTGTCTTCTTCTGAATTGAGTGTGTTTTCCAAGAGGTCTTGTTGGCCCACCAACTCTTCCGCATCCATTGTTAGCTCTATTGGACCAATGGTTTTTCCATGGCAAATATTATTAATGAAATCCACTGCTGCTATTCTTTGAGCAACAGATTCCACGTAAGAAGTTATTAAGTTTGTACAAAATAATCTTCTTCCGTCACTAATCATAATTGTATAGGGGTGAGCATTGCAAATTCTTTGTGCCTCTCTTTTGAGTGCAACATAGTTTTGAATATAATAAGTGGACAAATCTAGATTTTCTGCTTTGTCCAAATATTTAAGATCTTCATTTCTTATGAGATCTTCTTCAGATGCAAGTTCCAAACTCCAGATTTGGTAAGGTTGAAAGAATAATTCTCTCTGTCGCCAACCTGCATTACTGACTATTTTAAATTTTAAGTATCTACTCCATTTGTAATTTTTCACAACGCAGTAGATCATTGTTTTGATCATTGCAGGAAAATTAACAAATGAGGTAGAACACAGGGGGTCGAAAACAATTGTTCCAATGGCTCCCCATTCGATTGCTTCAATATTCCAAAGTTCATGATTAATGGCAAAATTCAATTTTGGAATATCTTCTTCGAGATAAATATTTTCAGCGAATTCAATGAGAAGTGGTTTAATCTCATTGTATTCCACACGATTTTGAATATCAGAGAAAATTTCTTTAGGCAAAGCTGCTTTAGCTTTATTGAACAAACATATTCTTAAAACTTTGTTAAAATATGAATTTTCCTGTTGTTCAGTAAAATTCATTAAATTAACAAGAGTGTTAATTTTTTCTTCAGAAAATTCTTCAAGCCAATCCACTTGTTTAATGAATTTGCCAAATTCATTTTGGAGATATATTTGCTTTTCTTCATGTGTTTTTAAATATTCAGCAAGCTGAGACATGCTTCTTCTAAACTCAGCCTTTTGGTTCAGGCAATGAGTTTTCCAGATATTGTTAAGGAAGTGATAGGTTTTTGGGTTTAAACCTGGATTATAGAAGTCTTTTATTTCCTGATTTGTTTCAGGACGGGGTTGAAAATTTACTTGCTGGTTAAAGTTTTGGGACATTTCAGTCATTTGTTTATAGCTGACAGGCATAACATAGATAGGAACATTAGGTGGATTACCCATGATCTGCGGGATTTTTAGAAAGCTGCTTTGGTTTGAGCTGCCTTCTCCTTTGTACAATTGAGATGGTTTCCCACGGCCTTTTCCTGCTTGGAAATTTAAGGGCTTCTTCCCTCTATCAGGATTTTGATTACTCATTGAAATTTCTGGACAGATAATCTGCAAGAAAATTGTTAGTTCCTTTAATATGCATTATATCAAAAGTATATTGACAAATAAAATTATACCATCTAACCCGTCTTGCATTTTCTTCTCCCTTTTTGGATTTAATAAAATCACAAACTGACTTATTATCGGTGCGAATTAAAAATTTAACAGGTGCCAAATAAATGTGAAATCTTTTTATTCCATTCTTAATGGCTAATAATTCTTTTTCATAAGTTATATACTTAATTTCATTTGGTTTAAATTTTCCTGAAGCATATCCACAGATTTCTTCTTTTTTAGAATTTTTTGGAATTGCTTTTAATACTGCTCCCCAAAATTCATCACTAGCATCGGTTTCTAGAATTAATTGTTCATTTTCTTTTGGAAAATAAACTTTTGGGGTATCTTTAAATATATCTTTGATTTCCTGAACTAATTTTGAATCTTCTTTAGTCCATTCTATTTTTACGTCTAAATTTCCTCTTTTAGGAATATTCTTGAGTCTTTCTATTAATGGTTTTTCCTTTTTGGATAAATTTTTTACAAAATTTCTTCCATAATTTAGTAGACCTAAAAAACTCTGTAGTTCTTTGAGAGTTGTAATATTATTTGGAAAATCTTTTATTTTCATAATAATATGATTTTGGAGTTGAATACCTGATTGGTTTAATATTACTCCTAAATATTCAATTTCTTCCTTTTCTACTTCTATTTTCTTAGGACTCAGAATTATTCCATGTTTTAGGAAAATATCTGATACTATTTCAAGATGTTTTTTGTGTTCTTCTCTAGTTTTAGAGAATACTAAAACATTATCTATATATACCAAACAGAATTTATGAAGATGTTTGAACATATTGTCCATCCATCTTTGAAATATTTGTGGTGCGTTACAAATTCCAAATGGCATAACAGTCCATTGATAATGTCCATATGGTGCACTAAAAGCAGTCAATGGTTTTGACTCATCAGTTAGCTTTACTTGCCAAAAGCCTGATTTACAATCAAATTTACTGAACCATTTAGAGTTCATAGTTTGTTTAACTAGAACATCTTTTCTAGGAATAAAATATCCATCAAATTCAAGATTTTGATTTAATCTTTTATAATTGATGACCATTCTAGCTTTTCCTCGTTTCATCTCATTATGGTTCATTACCATAAAGGCAGGGCTAGAATGTGGACTTGTTGTTTCTTCAATTAATCCTTTCTTTAATAATTCTTCAAGTTGAATTTCAAATTCGTCTATATCTTTTTTAGTATAGACCAATGGCTTAACTCTAATTATTTTATTAGAATAAATTAGTTTTAATTCACAGAACCTTGGAGATTTTTTCCAAAGTTTTAATGGATCTTCTGAAAAATTTGGATGTAATTTTCTATAAATCCAATGAGTTTCATCTAGAGATTTAATTATTGGTGTCATTTCACCACGCTTGACTGGCGCAAATCCTTTTTCACAAACATGTTTATGTTGTGATAAAATAGGAATTCTAACGGACTCTTGTTTAAAAGTTAGAATCACATGATCACGATTGACAATAAAGGGCATATAATTTTCAATAAAATTATTTCCCAATATTAGGTCACCATGCATTTGCGGAAAACAAAGTATTTTTGGTATAAAAAACTTTGTGTTTCCTAACCAAATGGGAATATTTTTAGCTTTAAAAGTAATAAAGGTTTCATTACCATCAATGCCTCTAGCAGTTATGGGATTTTTCATTTTTACCCATAGATGTTCGGGTAAGGCACTATACCTAGCAACACTGGTTGTGGCACCAGTGTCTAGTAAAATAGACAAAACGTATGGTTTATAGTTTTTGAAATTAAATTTTCCAAGAACATACATGTATCTTTTCTTACCTTGTTGGTAACTAAAGATTATTTGTTCTGGATATTTACTTTCAATTTTAATCTGTTGAAATGCTACAGATTTTTGTTCTTCAAGGTAGTTCATACCTGGAAGTATAGGCATTTGCACATTTTTTATTGCAATGGCCTTGCCTTTTTCATTTTTCTTATTTTCATTATCTTTTTTAGATGTTGATGTTGACCATATTGATTCTCTGTCTAGTATTTCTATGCTATTTCTTCGTTTATCAATGAAATAAAGATCATTTCCTGATGATTGGAATTCTATTGTTTTATAGAATTTTTCTTTAGTGTTATCGGTAAATTCTTTTACTAACCAAGAGCTTGGTATTTCCAAATCTTTCCAATTTATTAATCTTGGTTGAATTTCAGTGTCGAGTGCTCGTGGTTCAAATAATTCAATCATATTCTTATCAATTTCTTTTATTGATGTTTTAGTAAAATTTGTTAATTCATGGATTGCTTTTCATTGAACTGATAAATTATAGCTATTTCTTTTCATATCTATTCCTCTAATTTGGATACGAATTTTTATCGTGTCACAAATATTTGGATCCTCAATTGATATAAAATAATTTGGTTTAACTTTAAACCAAACTTGTCCAGATACTAGATTCGATTGTATTCCACCTATTAGTGCTTTAACAGGGTCTTCAAATCTTTTATCTAAGACGACTATTAGAATAGGAGTATCTAATCCTATTCTGAATAGTGCTGTTATTTCTATTTGAATAATTCCTATATGTATATATCGAATTTTTGGATGCTTTTGTTTAAGCCTTTTAATTTTATCTTTATCAAATAGAGGGATTTCTATCATTTCATCTTCAGTGGCTTTAGCGGTTGCATTTCCATTAAATTGCTCAAACATTCTTCCTTGCCAGATATTAAATTTTGAAATTTGATAGAGTTCTTCTTTTTTTGATAGCTTTAATTTTATCAAATTTTTCAAAATTTATTTCATCTATAGATGCTTCTTCACCTAAAACATCTCCTAATTTTATGAGATTAAATTCCTTGTTTGGAATGGCTTCAAAAATTTCTTTATTTTCGCTTTTTTCAGACATCATAAAAATCATGTATGAATTATCTTCACTTTCACTTTCGGATTCTGATTGAACCTCATAGATTATTGAATCTGTGTTGGAGACTTCTTCTCCAACTAAAATTTCTAGTTGTTTTTCTTCTAGAAATTTTATCATTTGTTTACCACTTTTCCCTTTTTTAGGACATTGTGGAGCTATATGGCCTTCTTCATTACATATAAAACATTTACATTTAGATTTTCTTTTAAATGTTTGTTTTCTTTTTCGTACATATTTTTTCTGAGGCTTAGGTTTTTTACCTTTCCATTTCACAAATTTATATTTTCTAAATTTACTTTTTTTCTTATAAGGGGTTGATTTTTTACAACCGAATTCCCACTGTTCTTGCATAATTTTGGTACAGCAATTTTCGCTAAGTTGACCTTTCACTTGCTTGGCAGCCTTTTGTGTCATGCAATGTTTAGTAATAGTTCTTTCAACAAATTGAATTCTTGCTCCTAGGGTGTCTTTTCCACCGTTAGAACTTTTTAAGAATTCTTTATATCCATCGCTACAAATTTCATCCCATGGTGAGGGTAATTTGTAGAAAAATTGACCTAACCAAAACTCTGTTTTTGGAGGGTTAAGCTTATGGTAATATTCCTGATAAAATTTTGCAAAAGGTTTGAATTCACATATATTACATATTCTTGCCTTTGTTAGCATATATTCATTGTGAATTTCTTCTTGTTCTTCAAATTTAATTCCACAAAATTCTCTTCTTAGAATTTGTGCAAAATCATTTAATATTTTATCAAATGAATTAAATTCATTAAGTAAACTAGCTTTTTCATGTTTACCTTCATCAGAGACTTCCCATCTTCTGAGGAAGTTTAAGCAATCTCCTTGGAGAGTTGCACAGATGTAGTCTAAAAATTTTTCTTTAGACCAACTACTTTTATATGTATTTATGACAATGGACATTGATTGTGTCCATTCTCTTAATGCTTGATCATAATTTTTAAAATCAACATTTTTTAAGTCTAAATAGACTCCTCCTGCAGTTACATTGATTTTGTTTAAATCTGAGCGTATGGTTGTTGAAGGTTTTGGTTCTGATATAGAAGTAGAACCTTCATCTTTTAAAGGTTTTAAATCTTCAACTTGCATCGGGACCGGATCATCATCATAAGGGTCATCATATATAGGTGATTCAAAATCAATCCTTTGACCTTTAGGAAGTATTTTTTCTTCCTCATCCGTCTCGATCTCTTTCCTTTTTTTAGAGTCTTGAGGGTCATTATTACCTTTAATGTCATCATTGTTCTCTTTATCAGAATCAATGATTATTTCTTCATCTACCGAAGTACTACTTGTACCTTTAGAGTTGTTTTCACTTGATGATAAACCAAATTTTTTACCTTCTTGCTCATCTTCTGAGCTTTCTTATTTTACGCTGTTTGGCATAAAAGAAATTTCTGACTCATTATCTGATTCACTAGAATCTTCTATTTGAAGAGCTAGTTCATAATTATACTCAATCATAAGTTCTTCATTGGCTGAATATAATTCTTGCATTTGTTTAAGTAGTTTATTACGTTCTTCATAATCATCTTCTTTTATATATCGGGTTTTCCAATATTCTAATATTTCTTTAATTGCTTCAAAATCTTTACGATGTTTATTTGTTTTAAACATCATAATTTTTGTTCCAAAATATAGTCTAGGAATTTCTTCCCTATAATTTTCTTTTATCATAAGAGTAGTTTCTGAATTGTTTTTCAGACTATTTTCTAAATTTTGGATTAGACCTTTTGTCTCATCCTTTAAGTCTATATTTTGTATTTCACTTATCATATTAATTTTATCACTAATTTTTTCTTGGGTTTTTTCAATTTTTATTAATTTACTAAATACTCCAGATAAACTATCAACTACATAGTTTAATGTACGGCTAACATTACCTATATTAGCATCTTCATCTTGTACATGTGCTAAATGTTTATAGTCACTAGTTTGATTATTTAATTCACCTATGCATCTTAATTCTTCCATGACTAGGTTTTCCTACAAAGTTGCCGACTCAAATGAGAAGGATTTATGTTCTCCTGACTACCTCTCAACAAAGTCAAGGCCTCGGTACTCCCTATTCAGGGTTGTTTTAAGGTTTACAGATAAACTAAAATAACTTAACTAGTTTTCTAAACGATTAACAAATAAACAAGATAATTTTACTAATTTAAGGTTCTGTTAATAGCTAACCTAAATGCTCTGATACCAGTAAAAAGCAACACACACACAGAACAGGAAGCCGCAGGAACTTCAGCTAATAATTTACATTCATATACAAAATAAACATAAACTACGGATGGATGCTACAAACACACACAGCTTAAATCATGCGAAATACATAAACCATTTAAAACATGCTATTATATAATATTCAACAAAATATTATTATAACTATTATATTAGAAAAAGATTCTAACCAAGGAAGAAC
The DNA here is from genome assembly GCA_039720395.1 of Liquidambar formosana. Lineage (NCBI taxonomy): Eukaryota > Viridiplantae > Streptophyta > Magnoliopsida > Saxifragales > Altingiaceae > Liquidambar > Liquidambar formosana. Next base: position 23,606,882 of record CM077834.1, on the reverse strand, counting down.
TTCATTCCTACCGGAGATTTTCCAAAGCTATTTAATTCTACAACAACCACTAATGATTACACTACATATTTCTATTGCATAATTTATTCCTACTATCAGAACAGAACAGAGCGATACACAAGGAAGGCAAATCCCAAATTCTGAAGGGTAAATACAGTCTATTTTCCATAGATCGGGTCGTATATTGCCATCCCTACTCGAGAGAGTTAGAATGAATGTCTACAATCCAACCCTTTAAATAGAAAATCAATTTAATAAACATCTATCAAAGGATTATCCATCCAAGATCCACTAATCTTATTTAATTTCTCACATAATGCAAAATACCTTGCATACTAACATTTTTTAAATAATTTCTAGATATCTAAGACTTATGTTAACCTGTTAGAGTCCAAAACTGCATAATAATGAAAAATACAATGAACTCTAGTTCGTGTGATAAAAGAGGAGATGGAACTAGCTAATGGAGTTGCCATTGACTACATCGGCCCTTTTTTTGAATGACAGAAAGAAAGACTAGGAAAAATTCAAATCTGATGATGGAGAAGGTCTCATAACTCTTAAAATCTTATCAATATTGACACTATTGTTGTCATCATCATTATTCTTAGTAGATGGAAGTTGGGTTGGAGGCTGAATGTGCAGGAAGGGCAAAAAGGGGGCGTAGGATCGATGGAAGAGATGGCAAAGGTAACAGATTAGGTAAAATGGGCATGTCGATTAGTGTCTTGTTATCTTTGCTATTTAATTAATCTTGAAAGTGGTAAAGATCGATTGTAAAGAAATTAATTGGAATTTGTCTTTGACATGGAATTTGTAAAATTTTTATTAAGGAGTTTCTTTATAAAAATTTTACAAATTCTATCTCAAATACAAATTTCACTTAAAAATTCTTTATCCAAACATAATGTTAATGTTCTTGAACCGGCAGTGTTTGCGTGCCCATCTATTTTAATAATCAGTAAGACAATAGAATTAGAATGTGATAGATGAAGTGGAGAAGTGCATAAAGAGTGCTACGTGACAAAAACCTATCAAGTTAAAAATATAAAAATTATAAAATAAAATTAAAAAAAATAAAATTACAAGACATTTATAAGACCGGCTATGCTATATGGCGGTGAATCACCAAATGTTAGGCAACTAGGAAACAACATGTGCAAAAAGAAGAGTGTAGCAGAGATGAGGATGTTAAGATGGATAATTGGTTATTCACCAAAAAAATAAAATAAGAAATGAATGCATCATGAGTACCAATTGAGGAGAAGATGAGGGAAAATCATCTAAGGTGTTTGGTCATGTGCAACGAAGACTCAGAAATGCACCTGTATGTAAGTCTGACTCGATTCAAGTTGAAATCCTTAGAAGGACAATAGGAAGGCTTGTTGACATTTGATTCAAAAACTAATCTTTTTAATCACTAAAAATCTCACATTTATGGATGAAGTAACTCTTAATCTTGAATCAACTTGATTTTTAGCATGCATGATCCATGTGGGAAGATTATCTAATCCAACGGTGGGTTTCGCAAAATATGAGTCAGAAATGGGTTATCTAAAAACTTGTGTATGTTGATATTGACTCTATACATATATAGATATGTTGTAGGAATACTTTCTATAGCATGATTATACTTAATTTTGTTATTATCATACTGTGGTTTATTATTATGAAAATGATATATATTGAGTTGTTGAACTCACCCCTATATTTCTAAACCATTATGTAGATAAGATTAGCCTAGATGATATAATGACTTGCATTAAAATTGGATAATTTGTGGAGTTTATTCTAAATTATGTTAATCTTGTTGGGAATAGTTTTTATGGAATATATATTTTTATGGATTTAATTCAGCCAATGGCCTTGGAATATGTAAATAGTCATAGGATGTAATTTTATTCATGTATGGTTTTGGTACATGGAAAATATGATGCATGAGATAATCGATATCATAAGTGGATGGTTACAATTTATTTTATAAAAATTGTTTTTAGCAGGAAACAAGTTGTCATGGTATGTTCCATTTATGGATAGGTCATACCGGAAATTTTATAAAATATTTAGAATTTTCAAATGCCATCCATACTTGAGCAACCATTTTTGTTGAATTAAATTCATTTCAAGGCCCTTTAATTTTGGGTATTAGAACCTCCTAACATATGGGTTGGGACAAGCCAGAGATGGGTTGGGTCAAACTCAATCCGGATGGCTCTTTAGAAGGTAACCCAGGCCCGTTAGGGGCATGAGGCATTTTGATGCTCAGTTGGTGTTGATTGTTGGATTGATGCTCAGTTGGTGCTCAACTTTGCTTGTAGGGTTCTGAATTTTGTGCTCTTACTCATCCGTTCTCGAGGCAAATTCGTGTGCTGACTTTTTGTTATAGTTGGCTGTTTGTAGAATATTTTCCTTTTTTAACTAACAACTCCATTTCAATTACAGTTCAATTACAATTTGCTAGTCATTTTTAATTGAATTAGTAATCATTTATTAGTAAGTTAGTTATTATTTGTATTGAAATATGATTGTTTGTCTGTAGTCCAACCTATCTGCAATTTCCCTTTTTGTTTTTTTTTTTTTAAATTATTTTTTAAAAAAAATTAACTATTAGAGGTATTTTAGGTCTTACTCCTGCCAAGGTGTCAGTCCATACTATTCTTCTATCAATCTGTGTGAGATGTTTTATATATAACCACACAAATAATGATTTCTATGATGAGTTGAAATGATAACTTTTTAAAAGTGCCTCAACCAACCCCGTAAAGGCTTTTTAATTGAAGTCAAAATTGATGTCCTTATGTCCCGTTAACTCAATTGCTAAAATGTACGTACAGACCACGGCAGAAACACACGTCATGACTAGATTTACCACAAATGCTCCATCAATTGGCATAGTGGCATGCAAAAGTCCCAACAGGGGCGGATGCACTAAGGTGCATCAATGCATCTACCCACACGTGCAACCACTCAAATATAAAAAAAAAAAAAATAAAATGAATAAGTAATATTATTTAAATTTACTTAAATGCTTTAATCCCATTGAGAAAAAAATTGTTAATTTGATTAAATTTGGTTAAATTTACTAATGTACACCACTTTTGTAGATTATATAAAGTTGGGTTTAATTTGTAAATTGGTTTTTATGGCGTGCTTTTTAATCTTATGTACTATTTTATCATTTCTATTCAGTCATGTCAATGTATGGTCCTGCGACTTTCCCTCTTTTCCCATCTTGTTGAGACTTTGTCCCACATAGGGTAAATGGGGATAGGAGTGTTACGAATAGTATATAAGGTTTCACGTTTCTAAAAGTCGCTTATGTATTTTAAAGTATGACATGCCTATCGTTTTATGTTATTTCACCACTTCTAGTCAACCATGCTGATATGTGGTCCTACCTTTTTCTCTTCCTTATCTAACTCTTAGATATATATATATCTATATATATATATATATATATATATATATAAATTAAGAAATTTTTTTGGATCTACCCTGACTCTAAGGAGTTGCTATTTTTATATAAGATCTAGTAAATTTAGACATCAACTTGTTTAATTTTCCACAGAAGACTTTGACCTTTCGATCCATACTTAAATTGTAACAAACACGTATTTGTCTTGTCTATATTTTGAATATGCACACATCAATCCCTCATAGCAACTCTTATCTACCACCATTAATTATGCTCAAGCGATTCTAAAAATATATCCTTTCGATCCTTGAATCATAACTCAAATGTATTTGTCTGTATTCGAGTATTTATCCATCTTAGCTACTGTCATTTACCACCATTATGATCAAGTGACCCTAGTTAGGATTAAATTGTACCTATCTGTGTTCAAGTATGCATCCATCTTAACTACTCTCATCTGCCACCATTATGATCAAGTGACCCTAGCTACTCTTATGCACCACCTAAGCTACTCTTATGATCAAGTGACCCAAGCTACTCTCATCTACTACCCATCAATTCATCATAGCTATTCTTATCTACTACCATTAATTATGCTCAAGCGACTCTAAAAATATATCCTTTCGATCCTTGAATCGTAACTCAAATGTATTTGTCTGTATTTAAATATGCATCTATCTTAGTTACTGTCATCTACTACCATTATGATCAAGTGACCCTAGCTAGGATTAAATCGTACCTGTCTGTATTCAAGTATGCATCCATCTTAACTACTCTCATCTACCACCATTATGATCAAGTGACACTTTTTTAAAAATGCAACCATTGAGAAAATTTTTTGGATCCGCCCTAGGTCCCTAAAACCTTTTCCAAATAGAATATAGCAAATTCTCTCTCTCTCTCTCTCTCTCTCTCTCTCTCTCTCTCTCTCAATTTAAACCCTTTGACGGGATTTGCAATGAGGAGTGAGTTGCCATAGTTTAACCGTTACGCATCATGTGCTGATTGATACGTGCATAGCGATTGCACATCGTATGTTATGCACACACCAATCAACTCACAACTAACCATCGCTCGCTTTGCAATTCACTTTCAAAAGTCAAAGGCTATCTTATGGGTTTTTAACGTTTTGTGCTCATACCCGCGTAGTACAGGCTGGCATGTAAAAGTGACCTTTTCTTTATGGAAATGGTTCACCATTATGATCAAGTGACCCTAGTTAGGATTAAATCGTACCTGTCTGTATTCAAGTATGCATCCATCTTAACTACTCTCATCTACCACCATTATGATCAAGTGACCCTAGCTACTCTTATCCACCACCTAAGCTACTCTTATGATCAAGTGACCCAAGCTGTTCTCATCTACCACCCATCAATTCATCATAGCTATTCTTATCTACCACCATTAATTATGCTCAAGTGACTCTAAAAATATATTCTTTTGATCCTTGAATCGTAACTCAAATGTATTTGTCTGTATTTAAGTATGCATCCATCTTAGTTACTGTCATCTACTACCATTATGATCAGGTGACCTTAGCTAGGATTAAATCATACCTGTTTGTATTCAAGTACGCATCCATCTTAACTACTCTCATCTACCACCATTATGATCAAGTGACACTTTTTTAAAAAGGTAACCACTGAGAAAATTTTTTGGATCCGCACGAAGTCCCCAAGACCTTTTCCAAATAGAATATAGCAAATTTTTTCTCTCTCTCTCTCTCTCTCTCTCTCTCTCTCAATTTAAACCCTTTGACGGGATTTGCAATGAGAAGTGAGCTGCCATAGTTTGACCGTCACATACTGATAGTTGCATGTGCTGATTGATACGTGCATAGTGATTGCACATCGTTTGTTATGCACACACCAATCAACTCACGACTGACCATCTCTCGCTTTGCAATTCACTTTCAAAAGTCAAAGGCTATCTTATAGGTTTTTAACGTTTTGTGCTCATACCCGCGTAGTACAGGCTGGCATGTAAGAGTGACCTTTTCTTTATGGAAATGGTTCACGAGATGGAGATCTCAATCGTTGATTTTAGTTGAACGAAGTTCAAATTAAGAGAAAAAAAATGTGTGAATGGTCAGATGCAATTTACAAAGTAAATACTCCAGCTGTCGGTTCGTCTAAGTATCTAACAGCACTCTTCCTGTGTATCTCAAAGATTGGAATATATATCTATATTACCTATAAAAAGGTAAATGTGAGAAAAACTTTTGATTGACCAATATACCTTTATTTTAAATTTTAAATACACAACTACCCTTCTACACCATTTTAATCTTATTGTAGTTGAATAGATGACAACTATTATTGTAATAAAGTTTATATAGGAGATATATATATTCTTATAGTTAAATTATATAAGAAACATTTCTCTTTATATTTCATTAGAGTTCTATTTAAGGTCATTCTTTAGCTTTTTCATTGTGAATAGATGTTTCTCAATCAAAACTTTAAGACTTTATTTTGGAGTTGATCATTTCATGATTATGATATACTTACGAAATTCATCAATGTTACTTTGATTTGTACAAATAGCTTACTTATTTTATTTTATTTTACTCGAACTCATCAATTACCAAAATATAATACCTTTAACTTGTTAAGCAACGACATTTTTGTAAATTGGTGACAACACATATCTTAAATAATAATTAATTTTTTTTAATTTAAATTTTCATTTCAAATTGTTGAAGTTTTGTGGTTAATCAATATAATATTATGTTACTTTATATTATTGGGAATTATTATATTCTAAATTTATCTTTGACTAACTTAAAATTTTTCAAATTAGTTATACTACTCACTATAAGTTTCATTACAAGTAAAAATCTAACCAAACCAATATTAATATCTAATTCTTTAAAAATTATTCTTTCAATAAATTATTCTTTCATTTATATTTCATATTATTGAAAAATAACCACGTGCAATGCACATGTGCCTACATCTAGTATATATATATACGGTTATGTTTCCCACGTGTTAATATAAGTTATATCAATACTATGTATTAGGAGTTGTACTCTTTGCATTAGTCCAATGTACCTCCTATCTTACTAATATAGAAGGTGCAGGTGTTGATATAACTTATATCAATACGTGCTAATGAAAACATAACCATATATATATATATGTGTGTGTGTGTGATATAAGTTATATCAGCATTATGTATTAGAGGTTGTACTTTATATATTGACCTAATATATTCTATAACCCACTAATACACGAGGTACAACCCCCACTACAGGTAGTGATATAAATTATATCAGCATGTGCTCACTCGATCATCACACTATATATATATATATAGATTGTAGAAGTGAACACATGCTAATATAAATTATATCAGTCTTAGCGTTGGGGATTATACTTTGTGCATTAATAGGTTACAAAGTACATTGGGCCAATGCACATGATATAATGCATGGTGCTGATTTAAGTTACGTGAGCATGTGAGAGTTAGGAATTCACTTTAATGGGGTCCTTTTAGTTGGTTGTTAGCGTTTTATCTTAATTCTATAAATTAAATAAATTATTATTGTTATTTTGACTAATAGTGCTTCTAAACCTTTAGCCTGACTAATCCTTAAAATATAAGTAAGTCCACTACATACTCCACGTTAGTTAATGCTCAAAATAAATTTACTTGGTAGTTGGCCTCAAGAGGGTATAAGAAGTCGAACCCAAAGTCTTCTGTTTTTTTAGACTTAGTCACTAGTGCACCTCTTGAGGTTGAATTAAATAAAATTAATTAAATTAATTTACTACAGTATTTTATAAAGTTATTATATTATAGTTGACAGTAACGTCAATAAATCAAGACCATTTAAATTGATAGAATTTTTAAAAATTTATATATCCATTGATAATATTTCTATTAAAAAAATCAAGATATTTATGACTTTTAGTATATGTATATCAGAAAAATAAAATAAAATTAAGGAGTAGGGTTTGTATCATGTGCATTGGTGGATTACGGGGTACATATATTGGGTCAATGCACGGGGTACAATCCCTAATGCATGATACTAATATAACTTATATCAACACGTATTGACCTAAACAAAACTGTGTATATATATGTATATATGTGTATGTGTATATATATATATAGGATGATGATTAGATAAGCACGTGCATTGGGAGTTATACCTCATGCATTAGTGGGATATGAAGTACATTGGACCAATGCAAGAGATACAACCCCCAATGCATGGTGCTGACATAACTTATATCAATACTTGTTGATGGGAACATAACTGTATATATATATATATATATAGATAGGATGGTGGTTAGATAGGGACATGCAGATATATAGTCCCATATAGTTTGGTCGGATACTTGGATATATAGGAGTATAGGACTTCAATTAGGATAGAGGCTGGCATGCATGGAGAAGTGCCCAAGCCACCACATTTCTTTATGGAAATGGTTCGGGCGTTCAGAGGAAAATAAAGCGTCCCAGAAAAAACAAAAAGGAAAATAAAGCGTGGGATTTGGTGCAGTTATTGCATGGTGCAGTAAACGTAGGATCGATGACATATGGCAGAGAGGAGAAATGGAGAGCTGAAATTCGAGAGATGCATTTGACGCCTAACAACCCTCCATTTCTCCTCCTTGCCCACGTGTCATCAATCCTACGTTTACTGCACCATCCAATAAAAGTAGCCAACTGCACCAAATCCGAATCCTGTGAACGGTCCCAATCAACAATCATCAACTTGAGTTGAACGAAGTTCAAAGGAAAATAAAGTTTTTATCAAAAAAAATAAAAGGAAAATAAAGCATGTGAATGGTCCAAAAAAAAAAAAGGGTATTCCAGCTGTCTCTTCCCTCTTTCTCTACATTCAAATCATTAATTGAAAGTAAGACGAGGCTTTCCTTCCTTTTAGGAGCGAAGCGAGGAGGTATCATGATCCTATTTTTTTGCATTATGTTGGGAGGTGATTATCAAAAGATAATTTCTCCCCAAAAAAAAAAAAAAAAAAATTCTTTGAGCCTGTGGGGGCACATGGCCCCAAAGGCCTCCTGGCTCCGCCTCTACTTCCTTTATTCTATATTTCGTAGGTATGATAGAAAGATTGAAGGAAGGATACGATTGAAATGCCTCCTTATTTCCAAGAGTATTCTCTTTGCTTTTAAATGGAAATTCTTAGAAGAAGAATGAGTGATATTTGAAGACTAGTTGTTTATTTCAATTAGTTTGTTATTATTATTACACTTTAGTCTCTACTATTAATGAATTGCACTATTACTATATTTTAATCTTTGTTGAAAATGGGGAATTGCATTATTATTATAAGTGATTAACTATTGCATACAAAAATCTCATCGATAACTATTTTAATTTTTTAAAAGTAATTTTAGATTAAAATATTAAATTTTATAACCCAACAAAAAAATAATTATTTAATTATTTAAAATAATCCTAGATCAAAATAATAAATCTTATAACCAAAAATAATAATAAAATAATCTTTCTTCGATTATTTTGATGATAAATACAACTACTCTGCTCCAAGAATTATTTAATTAAAAGGTCATGCAAAAATTGGTATAATAGATACTCCCTCCGTTCCTAAATTATTAGCATCTTTTCCTTTTTGGGATGTTTCAAAATTATTGTCACATTCCAAAAGTCAATGATTCTTTTTATTTTATTCCCTAAAGTACCCTTACTTAAAAGGTACTCTCTTTTTCCAATGTTTCATACACTTGAGGGTAAAATTAGAAAATGAAAACATATATATTAATGTAAAAGCATTTAATAGGCTTTCTTTAAAAAAGCATGTTTTTTTTCAAAAGGTAGGATCAATTAGGAACGGAGTGAGTAACAGACACTCAAAATTTATTCAAACTATAAAAAGTAGGGAAAAAAAAAAACAGTTAAAATAATCCCTTGGGGTGCACCACTAACCAAAGTACAACTTTGATGAAAAAAATTTGAAGAGGTCCTTTAAAGCTGCTCTAAAGTAGACTTTCTATTTTTGTTGTTATTCAATAGTGTCTTCTCTATTTTATTTTTTATTTTTTATTTTTTTGGGTAAATTGCAGAAAACTCCTCCTGAAGTATGGGGGTCAGCATATATTCCCCCCTTATATTTTAATTTTGTCAATATGCCCACCATCACTCGCTGTTGATGAAATTTGATGAAAATTAGTCACGTGGCTACACATGTGATATTGTTAATAAACCCGCGTTGCCCAAAATCACCGAAACCCTCACCGGCATCGTGGCTAATTGAGTGACCATTGACAATTGATTTTGTCTTCCAACTAAATTAGGGGGCACATTGACAAAATTAAAACATAAGGGGGTCAATATGCTAACCCCCCCTCCCCTCCAAAAAAAATACTTGAGGGGGTTTTCTGCAATTTATCCCTTTTTTTAAAAAAAAGAAAAAAATTATTTTATTTGTACATGAAGAATTCTAAAATTTAAGATATTGGCCCAATGTATCTTATAAACTATCACTGTAAGGGCTACAATCCCCAAATACATGATACTAATATAAGTTATATAAACACATCCTCATAGGGGTTATATCAAAACCGGTCCAAGAGGACGTGCTGATATAAGTTATATCAGCATCATGCATAGAGAGTTGTACCCCCTGCATATGTTGATAAGTTATGATATACATTGAGCCAATGTAAGGGATATAATCCCAAATTCATGGTTATATTGGTACGTCTCCATAAGATTAGATATTGGTACGTCTCCATAGGATTAGATCTATGCATATATATATACACATGCATTCTCTTCGTCCTATAAAGATAGGTCATCTTTGACAAAACATGCAAATAAAAAAAAGCTGTCAATACATTGTCTTGTGATATTAAACTTTGTCTTTCCAAAATCCAAAACTACCATTTTCTTACTTGGGATTTGGTTTTGTGTTTGAAAATAATTCTTAAAATAACAAAGGATAATATAAGAAAGTTTAAAAAAAAAAATTATGATTTGATTTTTCAAAGTTAACAAATATTTGATAACAACAAAAATAGCAAAATGGTTTATCTTTATGGAACAGAAAAAATATATGTTTCATTTCATTTTTTATTTTTGGAGGGAATATTTTACATGACAGACTAAAACCAAATAATGACCACTAAATGATAAAGAATGGATTTTCCCAAGAGTCCCCCACGTACTTCTTCTTCTTCTTCTTTTTTTTTTTTTTTTTTTTTTTTTTTTTTTTTTTTTTTTTTTTTTTTTTTTTTTCCAATAGGCACATCATGTGACACGTGATGGTGTCATGATACGACGTCAAAAATCAACATTATTTCGGGGGAATTTAGATTGGTCAGCCTATAAGAAAATAATTACAATTAATGGAAATTTACCACAAAATTAATAGCATTTTGCACTAAACTGTAATTATTTCCCAACTCCCCCATTTCAGAGAAGGTGTCGTCCATATAACAACGTCCCAAAAAGGAGAAAAAAGAATGGTGTTGGGCCAGGAAACAACGTCCGTCTAACAGGTCTCTTCCCATGTATCTCAAATATTTGAGTATATATATATATATATATAGACGGACTCTTTCTATGTATCTCAAATATTTGAATATATATATATATATATAGAAGGCTGATCATGTGCGGGATATTTTGGATTATTCGGTTCGATTACAGTCGTCTGTGAATGACACACGCGTATTTACACGCTCACGCGTGTCGATCATAGACGGTCTTGATCAAATGGGATATTTAGGATATCCAGCACATTATCAAAGCTACAGGATATCCCAAACTATCCTGTTTGATCACGATCGTCCGTGAATGATCCACGCGCATTCATGCGCTCGCACCTGGTCCATCTCAACCCTCTATTCACTTTAAGTGGAATCTAACGGCTGAGAGAAAGAGATCCAGATCTAGACCTCTCACTGAGATCGATCCGCTCACAAAGAGCCCCTTAAACCTTCCATTTCACAGCTGATTTAGAAGCCCCTTACTAGTCTGGTGAAGCTACAACGCTAATGCAGCAGGGTCACTCCACGTCTGGGTAAGGGCTTTAAATTAATTAATTTTTTTTTTATGTTATCTGACCCCTTCCCTTCCTCTCACATTTGGTGAAACACACCGCTAGATCTAGTGAAGCATATTGCCGCCGGTGACATTTTGGTGAAGCACACTAGCTCGCGGCATTCTTTTCGCCAAATTTGTATGTTTTCAACACATGAACAAGAGAACAAAACATGCCTTTAAGTCAACCTTTCTTATTTTATTTTATCACTTTCATTATTGTAACCATCAGATTGAAGATCTATCACAACACACCAATAAATTGACAGAAAGAGCTTTTCCCCTATTCAAACTTTCATTTCCACGTGTAAGCTCCGTAACAAGAACTATCCATTTTCTCATATGAATTGACTATAAAACAACAAATTCAACACCTCAAGTAGACAATTTGGCACTAACTCTCCGAAAAATTGTTAGAAATCCACTTTGATTCGGAAAGAAAAAAAGGAAAAAAAAAAAAAAAAATCTTGTGAAGGTTGGAGAGAAACGAAAAAAAAATAATAAAAAAAATACATAAAAACCCAAATGGATGACTCCCTTTGGTTCACCAGCGGTGTGCTTCACCAGACCCGCCAGAATGTCATTGGATGTGAGAGGGAAAGGATCGTGAAGAGGGAAGGGGGTCAAATCTGAATGAAGGGAGAGCGTGAGGTGAGTCACCGTTGGAGGTTCTTTACCGGACCGGTAAGCGTGTGAGAGGGAGAAGGAAACCAGTTGTTGACAGAAAGTGCTTTGAGGGCGATGAGCTTTTTCGCCGCTGTGAGAGGGAGAGGAGGAAGGAGATCTCGCTTCACTAATGTTGTAGCTTTGCCGGACTAGCAAGGCGTTGTTCGTCGGACTGGTAAGGGGCTTCTAATTAAATCGGCTGTGAATGGGGAGGTTTATGGGGCTTTTTGTGAGTAGGTCAATCCGAGTGAGAGAACCAGATCTAGATCTCTTTCTCTCAGCCGTTAGATTCCACTTAAAGTGAATGGAGGGTCATAATGGGTCCAGTTGATGTATTCTCATATCAGCTGAAGCTGATTGGAACAAGCCTATATATATAAAGGGAACGGCTATTGCAACCCCACATTCTTATCACCCCACCCCTCCATCCTTTAGGTTTTTAAGGTTTTATGCAAAATATAAAAGGTTTTTATGAAAACCGGTTATGATGTCCATTAGAAAACATCATTTTGAACAACTTTGTAAAATAAAGTTTTTCCTAAATCTATCGTTTAATTATACTTTTTAACAATTTATAACCTTTATTTCATTTTTTGCCAAAAAGTCTGCCTTTGGAAAAACTTTCTTCTACAAAGTTATTCAAAATGATGTTTTCTAGTGGACCATGCGACTAGTTTTTGCAAAGACCTTCTATATTTTTCATGAAATCTTTAAAAAAAAAAAAAAAAAAAAAAAAAAAGGGATAGGTTTATAAGAATGGGGGGTTGCAATAGCCATTCCCATATATAAATATCAAGCTTGTTCCAATCAGCTTCAGTTGATATGGGAATACATCAGTTGGGCCCATCACGACCCTCCATATATATATACTAGTTGGTGCACATGTGCGTTGCACGTGAATATTTTTGTATTGTAAAATAAATATTTTCATCAATGGTATATGAATTTATGTTGAAGTGGATCATATAAATTGTCTTTCAAAAAAGAGATTTTTGTGATGGAAAAAAAACTAATCAGTGCCAAAACTAATAAATTAATTAAATGTGTCATCAATAACTTAAGTAAATACCAAAAAAATATGTAAATTCCAGTTGTACACATGCCTATTAAAAGGATGTTTTCTCATGGCTCTATTGGTGTATATATCTAAAATTTTATGGTCCTTTATCTTCTTCTTCTACTCCAACTCTCTTCCTTTTTTTCATTCCTATACATTTCTTCCCTATTTTTACATTCCAAGTTTTGATTAGCTTTTTAATATATATTGTTTATAAACTCTAATGATCATGAACTAGTTGTTAAAATTATAATATATCATTAACATTTAAATAAACCACTACGAAAAAATAAACAAATAATATTTTATAAAAAATCACGTACCATAATCTTATATTCCTTATGAGTTTACATTTGTCACAATTACACAAGATACGTAAATAGTTGTTGATATTATTTTTAAACTATTCTCCTTTAATTTTTCAAAGTGTACATCTAAGTCATAGTTACTATGATGGTTGGCATGGCTGAGGATAAGATAAATAAGACATGATAGTAGGTGAAATTCAGATTTTGAATAGTAAAAGAAAAAGTGTGAAGGGGAGAAGATAAATGAGAGAGATAGAGAGTATAAAAGGAAGTAATATCATGTGGAGCAAAACAATAGAAAATAAAAAACAATATAAAAAATTAAGTATTAATTTAAAAATACTACTTTTCATTACACGTTTAATATAACTTTTTATTGTAATTAATATTAATCTCTATCAATTTCTAATTGTTGCAGTGTTTTCCAAAATTTTACTTGTTTACGGATTATTTCTTTTTCTCTCTCTCTTTTTATTTATTCATTTATTTATTTTGTGTGTGATTTTTTCTTGAGAAATTGTATTTTCTTAAATTATTTTACATTCTATGAAGTGAGCTACAAAAATTATTATCATTTATGAGAATAACTACAAATCAAGATGGTCCACGAGGAGAAAAACTTATATATAATTGTGATACGACTAATGTAGTATCACAAATCAATGAAAGAAGAGTAAAATGAGATTATCAGAATATTTTTTTGATCTTATAATCTCATTTTGCTTCCCTCCCATTACTTTGCGACACCACATAACCAAAGGCGAAGTTAGGAGTTAACTCCAATGGGGACACTGTGACTATGATTCTGTGAAGTGGGAATTGAAAGCTCTAAATTTTTTTAAAAAACAATTATTTTTTGGTAATCATTGTTCAATATAATATGAAAAAAAGGATTTTTGTGTCAATGAACTATGTGTATGCTTAAAAATAACTACCATTTTCCTTTTTTTGGTATTATGTCGGTAAATAGTTAGGTAACTTATCCCAAAAAAAAAAGAAAAAAAATTGTTTGAGGCCAGCGGAGCGTGTGCCCCCAAAGACCCCTCTGGCTCCGCCATTGCACATAACCATAACACGGTTACATGGAATACTCACTCAATGAAGAGAGAAGCAATGATGCACACTGAGCCAGCATGACACTACTACAGTTCGTTGATACTTGGATTAAACCACATCCACCGTGTTGACCAAGCAGATGTTAAAGTTTGATCGTCTATCAAACATTTTTCTACAAAATATAAAAGCACTGGGTCCCAATCCATTAGACTTCTTTATAAGGAAAGTAGGGATTAGGTTGATGGCATTTTCGTGACAATAATGACTCAGATATTTTTTGGGTCATCTCTCGAATTTCTCACTCAGAATTTTTGAAAATGTAAGAAATTAAAGTTGTGTAGGATGATTTGGTTATGGTTTGGATTTTTTTTTTTTTTTATTATAATCAAATGAGAATATATTAAGGAAAAGAACAACGGTCATTTCCAATTTCCTCTTCTTCAAACACAACAGGTGGGAGTTTATGACTTGGATAGTTAAATGAGAACCAATATATTGAACCATCACTTGGTAGGTAGAGACTGATATTTTAGTAAATGCAGTCTCCTATAATAGACAACTAGCCTTTGAATTTTCAATTTAATCATATAGCAATTCTTTTAGATCGTAGCCTAACAGCCAGAGTACACAGCTAGCAGACAGGAAATTAATGTGCATTAATTCCATCTATCATGCATTCATCATCACACCGGTACCGGGGGGCCTGTATTTACGCATAATCCCTTTCACCGTGCAATACACAGCAATTGTTGCGGGGTGTCCTATATTTATCATTTATTTGACTCTGAAGGGTTCAGTTAAGGGGCATTTATGAGAGCAGAGGGCTGCAGGTCCATAGTCCAAACAGCTGACACATTGATTCTAAATATCTTGGAACACTTGAATGCTAGCCTGCTTGGGGTTAGTAATTGTCCTGTGCATATGAGATGTTGGAATTACACGTGTTTAAGGAATTAAGGATTAAAGTCTCAAATATCCTTATTATGTTTGAATTATATAATCTTATTGTGCACGTTATGCATATCAAATTTCAAGTTAATCGGATATTGAAAAGTATTTAATATGTAAACTTACATTTTTTTTTAACAAATAAAACTTTAATTTTGAAAACTTTATAAATGACATAGTTCCTAATTTTCAATTAACTTAAAATTTGACATGCGTGACTTGCATAATAAGAATAGGTAATTCAACAATTAGATTAGTGAAATATGATTTATATATAAAGATATTGATAAGTGTAGGTGTAAAAAGTTTTACACGTACTAAGTGCACACGTGCATTGCACGTGAACCATCTTGATTTGTAGTTGTTTTCATAAATGATAATAATTTTTGTAGCTCACTTCATAGAATGTAAGATAATTTAAGAAAATACAATTTCTCAAGAAAAAATCACACACAAAATAAATAAATAAAAAGAGAAAGAAAAAAAAATAATCCGTAACAAGTAAAATTTTGGAAAACACTGCAACAATTAGAAATTGATAGAGATTAATATTAATTAAAATAAAAAGTTATATTAAACATGTAATGAAAAGTAGTATTTTTAAATTAATACTTAATTTTTTATATTGTTTTTTTATTTTCTATTGTTTTGCTCCACATGATATGACTTCCTTTTATACTCTCTATCTCTCTCATTTATCTTCTCCCTTTCTCACTTTTTCTTTTACTATTCAAAATCTGAACTCCACCTACTATCATGTCTCATTTATCTTCTCATCAGCCATGCTAACCATCATAATAACTATGACTTATTATGACAGATGTACACTTTGTAAAATTAAAGGAGAATAGTTTAAAAATAATATCAACAACTATTTACGTGTCTTGTGTAATTGTGACAAATGTAAACTCATAAGGAATATAAGATTATGGTACGTGATTTTTTCTAAAATATTATTTGTTTTTTTTTTTTCGTAGTTGTTTATTTAAATATTAATGATATATTATAATTTTAACAAGTAGTTCATAATCATTAGAGTTTATAAACAATATATATTAAAAAGCTAATCAAAACTTGGAATGTAAAAATAGGGAAGAAATGTATAGGAATGAAAAAAGGAAAAGAGTTGGAGTATAAGAAAAAGATAAAGGACCATAAAAGTTTAGAAACCTAATTAGAATTTAATAAGAAAATAGCTAAATAATAGGACTCTTGTCTTTATGGATTTTATTAAGGATAAGGTTAAAAAAGTAATTAAGTTTTTCTCATGGTTCTATCGGTGTGTATATATATATATATATATATATATAGATATATAGATATATATATATATATATATATATATATATATATATTTTTTTTTTTTTTTTTTTTAATTTTTGTAAGGAAAAAGCTACATAGTTTAACCCTTTTTTTCGAACTTGTTTGGCAACTAACTTAGTTATGTACTTATTTCAAAGAGTAATAATTAAATTTAAAAAAAAAAAAGATTATTTCATAAATAAATTGAACAAATAAGATCGTGTTTAAATTCAAAAAATAAGAAATAAATTAAAATAAATGTCATCCAACTCATTGAAAATATTATTCTATGAGTGGGAAAGTTGGGTTTTTTTATATATATTTTTTTATAATATAAAAAATTAAATGAAATTATGATAAATATACTTATTTTTACAATTTTTTCAATGATAAATGTGCATACTAAAACATGGGAATCCTCCTGAGTTGTCCTTTGTTGAGATGATGCTCTAACTATCGACCAGATAAGGTAGAATTTTTAACATTGTTACATATAGGATTTGGTTTTCCTAATGCGAGTTTATGATAGTCTAGGAACCTCATTCGATTTTATTATATTATATTTTAATAAAAGGTTCTATGTGAGAAAACAAACCAACTCCAAAAATAAATAATTAAATAAAAAGAAAGGTATCCTCATAACATATTTGTGAATCACGATTTTTCAAAAACTTACACCAAAAACATAAAATAAAAAAAATACCCAAAAGTAATAATATCCAACAAAACTAAAATAGAACCCAACTATGTTTGCCAGGAATCTTGTAGATAGGGCATTCAACAAGAATAAAGTTAGGAGAACCAAAATCTATAGAAATATATGAAGTACTTGACCCACATGAAAAACAGTATTTTTTATATCAATTAGAACAAACCCTAAAACCCTATATTTTGAGAACGAAAAGAAGATGATCACGAGGACTCTATTAAAATAGGTTGAAGCTACTGTTAATGGAGAAAGTAGAATTTAGAATGCCGCTATTAATGGAGAGATGATATATGTTATGAAACAAAGTTTACTTACAATTCTGGGTTTTATTTATTTATACGAATTATAGTTTCCTTAGAATTCCTATTTATATATGTGTTTTATCAAATTTGGGTTTTATTTATTTATACAAATTATAGTTTCCTTAGAATTCTTATTTATGTATGTGTTTTATATTCCTCTATTTCTTATATATGCAGAAAGGTAGTTGCGTATTTAAAATATAAAAGCTGAATGTGAGAAAAACTTTTGATTGACTAATATACCCTTATTTTAATTTTTAAATACACAACTACCCTTCTGCATATATAGGAAATATAACAATATAAAACACATACCTTAATAAGAATTATAAGGAAACTATAATTCGTATAATAATTAAATAAAACCAAACCCAGATAGGAATTCTAAGGAAACGGAAATACTATAATTCGTATATACCTTAATAAGAATTCTAAGGAAACTACACAACTACCTTTCTGCATATAATAAAACACATACCTTAATAAGAATTATAAGGAAACTATAATTCGTATAATAATTACATAAAACCAAACCCAGATAGGAATTCTAAGGAAATGGAAACTATAATTCGTATATCTATATCTATCTATATCTATACTACCTATAAAAGGGTGAATGTCAGAAAAACTTTTGATTGACCTTTATATCCTCATTTTTAAACTTAATTACTTTTTTAACCTTCCAATATAGAATAGAAGAGTTATTTTATTGTTTGCCCCTAACCCAAACTCTTAACAAATGAAAGTTAGATTCTTACTCAAATTCCTAATGCTGATAACTATCAAGTTATATGACAATATATATGAATGCAAATTCTTTGAATCTTCTGTTTATGAAGAAAAAAAAATCTAAATGTATATTTAACTTTTGAATTTAAAATTTTATGAAAAAAATACGAAATCTTCATGTATTTATTATGTTTTTTTATATAACTAATATTATTTAAAAAGGTTCACGTGCAACGCATGTGTGCTATATCTAGTATGTATATATATATATATATATATGTACAGTCCCGATAAGGTCAGCACGTGTTGATATAAGTTATATCAACACCAGGGATTGGGGGTTGTACCCCCTGCATTGGATCAATGTACTTCATAATCTACTAATGCACAAGGTACAACTCCCAATGCGAGTGTTGACGTAAGTTATGTCAGCACGTGCTTACCTGATCATCATCCTATATATGTATGTATGTATGCGCTACCAAATATAGAAGCTAGTTTTCCTCAATGGCAAACAAAACTACCACTTTCTTTCTCTGCGGTCTTCTTCTTCTTCTCCTTAAACTGCAGTGTTCAAGTGCCCAAACCTGGATCAGATCAGGCTACTGGACTTCCAGCCCTGGATCCCCCATTTCTGATATAAATTCGACTCTCTTCACTCACCTTATTTGCGGTTTCGCTGAACTGAACTCATCCTACGGGCTGTCTTTCCTCTCCAATGAACAACAGTACTTCTCCGTCTTCACCGACACTGTCAAACAAAAGAACCCATCAATTGTAACGCTTCTATCCATCGGAGATAATGAACCAAGCTCTACAAGCTTTTCTTCAATGCTCAGCCAAGCTTCTCACAGAAAGTCTTTCATTGAGTCTTCAATAAAAACAGCTAGGCTTTATGGGTTTAATGGCCTCGACTTTGCATGGATTTGGGGCACAAGATCTGACATGATCAATTTGGGAACTCTCTTCGACGAGTGGCGAGCCGCTGTAGATTCCGAGTTAAGAAACTCTAACGAGTCACAATTGATACTCACGATGATGACCATTGAATACTCGCCTGCTCGTTATCCAGTTGGCTCCATAAGGAGGAACTTGAATTGGGTACATTTTCTGCCTTCTAACTTGAACATTATACCTTCGGTTGCAAAGTTTACTGATGCCCCTGGTGCTTTATATAACCCACGGAGCAATAAAAATATTGATTTTGGAATAAGGGCATGGATCGCTGGGGGATTACCGGCTAACCAGCTTATTTTGGGTTTATATTTCTTTGGCTACGCATGGAAGCTCGTGAACCCCAAAGACGATACTATTGGTGCTCCCGCAGATGGTGCAGCTATTAGTTCAGAGGGATACTTGACCTATGCTCAAATCAAGCAGAACTTTCAGCAATGTGGAGGAGCTTCAGTGTACAATGCTTCTTATGTAGTAAATTACTGCACCATTGGATCGACTTGGATCGTATTCGAAGATGTCGAGGCTGTAAGAACTAAAGTTTCTTATGCAGAGGAAAAGAGGCTACTTGGTTACAATGTGTGGCAGGTCTCATACGACAACAATTGGGTGCTTTCTGAGGCCGGTAGGTGATACCTACACGTGAACTGTATGATTCCCAATTTTTTATTAGCATAGGAACATCTAGTTATTAAAGATCTCAATGACACATTCTAGTCTCTAATTAAAGTGCGATTCATCACAGCATTTTTTCCAAATAAAACCATGGTCGTCACAGCTATTTCTCCAAATAAAACTATGGTCACAGCTCAAGAGGATGTTAAAGATCATCAGAACAAACAGCGATTGTTGGTAATTATTTTGCTTCCAACAGCTATTGTTCCTTTCCTACTAGGATTCGTGATGTGTTACTTACGGAGGAAAGTGCTTAACTCAAAAGGTAACCTATTTAGTTATGGGAATTGCCACCTATCCCGAATTCGGGATATGTAGCAAAGCCCTTATCACAATTCAGTGTTTATAACCATGACAAGAGAATTCCTGAAATGGAGTGACTAACATTTTTCGTTCTTTATTTATTTATTTATTTTTTCTAATAGACATTGCTGAAAGTTTCGACAGTAGATCTCCTAATCTACAAGTCTATAGTTTTGCTAACGTTGTAGCGGCCACAAATAACTTTTCAATTGAGAATAAGCTTGGAGAGGGTGGATATGGACCTGTTTACAAGGTAATATTTGTCATTCAAACTCTCTTTCTTCCTTTTATTTTTTTTTTTTATTTTTTTTTTTTTTGAGGGCAGGTTTGAGACATATTGATGTAGGACAGTACTAGGATAATGCCATGTTCCATTAGTTATGGTGGACTAAGGTTCAGGATAGTTTGTTATTTTAGGGTTATATCTTAAAAATAGAAGGGTGGTAGGCTTTGTAGATGATTAGCTCGCTTAGCAATAGGATTCCAAAATTTAGAAATTTTGACTCGAAAAAGACTAAACTAAATCTACCAAAGGCCACACATAAATTAAGACCTAAACGTTTTCAAAGGCGCAGGCATAACGCACGCCCTGCAGGTGGAAAACCAACAATAAGGTGAGCACTAGGTCGAACCAATTAAAGGGACAAGACTTGTTCATATATAACTGCCTTTGCCACCCAATTTTGCAGCACGATTGGCTAAGCGCCACATAATTTGCAGCAAAAACTTCTGAAAAGGAAAGAAACAAAGACTTGGAGGATCCCAAATCAGGTTCACCACTGATTTTGCTTCACTCTCCACCACAACCCTCTTCAAAGTCGTATCTTTTATCATAAAGCAAACTTCCCATAGGAAAAAATTTTCTGCTATGAGAACTAATTCAGCTGGCAAAACTGTATTGCTCTTCCATCTGTAAGTCCCTTTTATTTGAATCCCGAATTATGATACCAATACCTGCCTCAGATTAGCCCCTTTTGAATGGCAATTTTCTTTAATCTACCTTTATTTTGATTTTCAAAAAGATGCTATTAGTATTGATGTCGGGAACAATCGATGGGAGCAAATAGCTCATCATAAATGGTGGAATATGGGAAGATCAGGTAATGTGCAAAAAGTAATTGGACAACTTTTCTCCAATTACTATTTATCCATATTATTTTCTCTCAATTTTCTTTTTTTTTTTTTTGGGGTGGGGATAACCCGATTAGAATTCAATGGAAATACTAACAGATGCACAGCTTCAGCCACCCTTACTGCTAATTTGGACCAGTAAACGTAGAGTAACCTACAGAATTAGTCTATTGCCCAGGGCCATCAGGTAGCTATACTCCCCTGCCCTCTTTTCATATTTTAGAAAAACAAAAAAAAAAAAAAAAACAAAACAAAACGAAAGAACAAAAGAAAGAGGTAATTGAGACTCCTAATTAGTTTTGCACTCTTAGTCTTGTTCGTTTGCTCTGTTTGTGATTGTTTTTTCTAGGGGTTCTGCTTGGGTGCTCTGTTTTTTTGTGGGATTTGCTTGTTTCATAGTGTTTTTAGGGATAGTGAGGGTTTTTTGTTGCTTTTGGTGTGTTTTAGTGGGGTTTTATTTGTGGTTTTGGGGTGGTTTTTCTGCTTTGGGTTTTTTTTTTTTAGTATCTCATTAAGAAAATCATCTCTTTGCCAATCAAAAAATAAAAAATAAAATTACAAGAATAAACTCGATTACATATGTAGAATGCCATTTTAAAATCAGCTGCGAGTCTAGCTTGTTTATATATATAGCTGACAATACTAACCATGAGTGTTGGTTTCTTGGTTTCACTAGGGTAAATTACCGAATGGACATGATATAGCAGTGAAGAGACTTTCAAAAACTTCTGATCAAGGGTTTCGGGAATTTAAAATGGAAGTCACACTTACGGCGAAACTGCAGCATGTAAATCTACTTAGAGTTTTGGGATACTGTGAAGAAAGGGAAGAAAAGATGCTGGTCTATGAGTACATGCCGAAGAAGAGCTTGGATTTCTACCTCTTTGGTTAGTAATCATTTATGCTTCCAATTAGAGTTCAAGACAAAATATTGAGTCTACTTTATGAGCACTTTAGGTTGCCCCCAATGGAATGGTGGCACGGAAAGTCTTCACTGCCTAGTGGTGACACTTCCATCTAGATTAGGAGGGACCTGGAAAGGATGGCATGAAACCATGCCTACTATTGTGGGCGCAATTCCACCCCGGCTCACACTCATTCAACTTGCTGATGTGTCAAAACTCCCCAAATCGTGGTAGAGAGGGACTCTGCAATATTTTAACCAAAAAAAAGGGTGGGGGAGGGGGAATTTTAGATTGGTCAGGGGAAAATAATTATAGTTAATAGTCATTCTTTGTTAAGTTAGTTGTCATTTACTAGCAACTTAGTAGTAATTTGTAAATCTCGTAGCCTGACCAATCTAAAATCCCCCTCCCCCACCCCCCGGCAAAAAGAAAAAAAAGGTTGGTAATTCCCTTTAATAGCACTTGCAAGCCGTTACGCATAAGGTTCTAGTAAGATGTCCTACTGTCATGCCACAAACCTGTAAGATTGAAAGAGGCAAAGGTAGAGCCATTTAAGCTGCAGGGGTTGTGCGTGGAAACACATTTTGTGTATTTGTGTGCATTTTACCCCTTTGTTTGCCATGCATTTATTTAATAATTAAATAACTAGTTGCTTATATATAAATTTAATTTTGTGTTGTAGATCTGCCAAGACAGCTTCTATTTGACTGGAGCAAACGCATTTGCATCATTGAAGGGGTTACTCAAGGACTTCTATATCTCCAAGAATACTCAAATCTAACAATAGTTCACCGAGATTTAAAAGCTAGCAATATTTTATTAGACAATGAGATGAACCCCAAGATATCGGATTTTGGTATGGCTAAAATTTTCAGGAAAGATGAGCTTGAAGCATACACCAGTCAGATTGTTGGAACATAGTGAGTTAATTGCCTCTCGAAGCTCTCTCATACTCATTTTTCTTTGTCGAATACTTAGCACTTCCGTTGATTTATGCAATGCAGTGGTTACGTTCCTCCTGAATACGTGAGGAAAGGCACCTACTCCGTGAAATATGATGTTTATAGCTTCGGAGTTTTAGTTCTACAAATCATTAGTGGCAAGAAAAATTCGTGTCAATATGGTTCAAATGAAAATTTAAGCCTTCTAGAATACGTAAGTTGCTTATATAAACCTTTATATATCATTGTCACTTGAAATCTTGCTTTTGACCTACAAAGATGAATAATATTGAATTATTTCAGGCTTATGACTTGTGGAGGGATGGTAGAGGCGTGGAGTTTATTGATCCATCATTGGATGATTCATCGTCGTCTTGTAAACTCATGAGATGCATGCAAATGGCTCTATTATGCGTACAAGAAAATCCGATGGATAGACCATCCATGTTAGAAGTTTTTTCAATGCTCAAAAATGAAACTGTCGTTGTTGCTATTCCTAAAAAGCCTGCATTTTCAATACAAAGGGAGGAAGATGAGGCAATTGTATCAATATGGCGGGAAGAAACAAGTTCAGTTAATGATGCATCAATTTCTGATATGGTACCCCGATGATGATTTAGGCTATTGTAAACTAACGATGATTTTGTTTAAGCTTAATATGTGTTATTCGTCAACAAGTATTGTCGATCATAGTTAATTCCTTATGGTTATTATTGATGGCAAAAAAATTTGGTTTGGCTCAATGACAAACTGTGTTTGAAAAAATTTGCAAATTAGGTTTGACTCAAAATCCTAGTAAGGGGTGGGCAGTGAGCACGGTGACCTATCCCAGTGACCAAGTTGTCTGGTCATTGTTTATAGGCCCACAGGGTTTCCTTCCTTAAGACCTTAACACGAGAGCTATCTCTCTCACACTGATTAGGTACGGACAGTCCTAGACGGAATTGCACATTCGCACAGCTCGGAATTGTACGTTGCAAACACGCGAGTGTGTGTAAAAGAGTAACATAATAGCAAGTATTAATATATAACTGGGTTTGTCTCAAAGCGGTTCATACTTTAAATCTTAAAAAAATGTTAGGTTGTCTAAATTTTTTTTGCTTAAACTCTCTTACCCAAATAATATTACAACACTCGCCTGGACGGAAATGCACATTTTCAGAATTGGGAGTTGTGCGTAGCAAAAATGCGAGTGCATGCACTCAAAAAGGTAATATAATAGCAAGTATTGATATATTGCTGGGTTTGTCTCATAACTGTTAGAGTGTTCATTCTTTAAATCTTCAAATAGTAACGTTGTGTGTCTAAATTTTTTACTTAAATTATCAGCACGCTATGAATTGTTATTTTTCTAATCAAATTTTTTGATTAGTTAGCCTTGTCTATTATATCAGTTCACTATGAATAATCCTTTTTTAAAAAATTAATTTTTTTGTTAGTTAAACCAATTACCACAAACATTTGAGCTAGAGTATTTGAGCATAGAATGTGGGCAATCTAGCCCCTTTCAATCTTAAAAATATCCCACCGTCCTATACACGCAGTATTTTGTGTGGTCGGTGGCTCCTAAGGTGTGTGATCAATAACTCAGTTAACTATATATTATTTGACCTCGGGGAAATATTGTATGCTAAATGAAAATATTTCACATTTTGTGATGACTTGATCACATTTGGTGTACCATGACGTTATCACTTGGGTTAAAATACCCATAAAAAAATTACGAAACCATAGAATTTCCCTCAACTCAGTTAAAAAATTTAAAAAGCTACTTTGATCGAAAGCTCACCCAAAAAAAAAAAAGTTGCACCATGCATTACCTTAGAGGTGTAAAATTGGCCCATGGGCCCAGGGCCCGTCCTAACCCACCTGAAAAAATTGGGCTAAGCCCAATCTGGAGCCCATGTAGGTCCAGCCCAATCCTAGCCCAATATTAGGGATGGGTGGGCTTGAGCTTTCGATTTATAGCCTAGCCCAGCCCGAAGCCCAATCCAATAGCCCAAACCAAAGTCCAGCCCGAAATTAGCCCATTTTATAATAAATGATATACTACTATCCTATAACTATATGAGTTATATTTACCGCTAGATTCACATGAGATTAAAAAATATTGAAATAAAATATACAAAAGCTACAAACAAACAAGAAAAAGCACTTAAACAATTATATTTATGTCTTCCATTTTTTTTCTTCAATTAATAGATGAATATATTTTAGCTACCGATTCATTTACAAATGTCTTATTATAAATAATAAAAGTTATTAAATCATAAAAACATTGATATAATGTTTGCAAATGTCTTTATAAATTATAAACATTTTATGTATAGAAACTTTATAGAGTTTAAATGTTATTTAATAAAAAAATCATAAAAAAGAAATTCAGTCCAAATTAGGCCCAACTCGAGACCCAACAATAACCCGAAACATGTCCTAAGCCTAAGACTGAGCTCGAGCTTAGGTTTTTCCGTTAGCCCAGCCCGAGCCTAGCCCGAATAATACTAAAGTCTGACTAGGCGCAGTTTGAACCTAGTTAATAGGGGGTGTAAAATGGGTTGGACTGGACTGGGTTGGGCTGCTCTTCATGTAGGTTGGACTAGGTTTGAATTGGGCCTAGTCGAGCTTTAGTATAATTTAGACCGGACTTGGGTTGGACTTAAGACATGTTTTGGGCGAATGTTTGAGCTTAGTCCTTTTATTTATTTATTTTCAAATTTAAATTTTTTATGAATCAAAATCAACAAGGTAGCCTGACATTCTCAAGGATGCCACCAAAGCTGTTGCTAAAATCATTGGCAAACCTGAGTCCGTTAAGCCCCTTCTACTGTTCTATCTGTTTTCAGTATCATTTTGTCGTTGTTTTGACTATTACTTGTTTGATAATATTACTCTGAAATATCTACTTGTCTTATTTCCACTTTTATCTGTTTTTGTCTATTTATTGTTAAGGATAGTTCTAGATTATTTTGACATTGTTGTACATTTCATTCCTTCAACACTTCTTGTTTTCAAATTGGGGATGTTGTACCTGCTTGGACTGTTGTGGTTGCATTAGCATTATGACCCTTTTAACTGTTCAACAATTTTACTCCGTGAAGATTGAATTTTGCTTCGATTTTATGTATTCAGATTTTATTGTTGCTTTTCTTGTTGTTATGCTCGCGTTTTTTTTTTTTTTTTGGTTGCAATTGGAGTGATATATGGAATAATAACATTAAAAGTATGGTGGGTTATATTCCTCAAGTTCCGCATTTCTTAGCTAGAATAATTAAATTAAGCTTGCTTTTTTAAAGATCTAAAAGCTCCAAAACACTTGCCATGTACTGGCTGATCGATTGGTTTGGAACTTGGTTTCTCCAACCCAGCTAAGAACCGATTCTTTTTCCTCGTTCTAGGAAACACTATTACTGGGCCAGGATGTTTACATTTAGATTTTGGCAATCATTTTAAGTTATGCTCTAAGGCAGTAGGTGAAACATGCTTCTTTATTGTATTTGGCCTTCTCAAAATAATTTTTTCCAGTTGTAGTCATTCAATTTGAAAATGTGGCTCAAAATATATATTCATGAGTTTTTCTTTGTAATTTTTTAGTATGTAATGATTTTGCTGAATGGAGGAGTGCCTACTGCATTTTCTGGCACTGAAGAGCCTGCTGCATAAGGAGAATTGATATCCATTGTGGGGCCCGGACTGAGCGTTAATGGAAAGTTGAGTTCTACCGTTGCAGGAATTCTTCAAACTAAGCTTTCAATCGATAGCGTTCGATTTTATATCAAATTTTACGATGCTCAGGTAATCTAATTGACTTCTTCTGTCTATTTAGACTACTTTTGTTTCTGTGGGAACTTTGTTGTATGAAAAATAAACATTCTACCAGAGCACATCAAAGTATCAAACAATATTTCTGAGACCTACTTTTGTTTACTCAGAAAATGACTTTGTTGGCAGGGGTTTAACCTTCTGACAGGAAGGTGCTACCGCTTTGTGAATTGTGGCCACCCCCAACTAATAGATTCAGCTACCTCTCGACTCTCGAGAGTTAGAATGAATGTCTACAATCCAACCCTTTAAATAGAAAATCAATTTAATAAACATCTATCAAAGGATTATCCATCCAAGATCCACTAATCTTATTTAATTTCTCACATGATGCAAAATACCTTGCATACTAACATTTTTTAAATAATTTCTAGATATCTAAGACTTATGTTAACCTGTTAGAGTCCAAAACTGCATAATAATGAAAAATACAATGAACTCTAGTTCGTGTGATAAAAGAGGAGATCGAACTAGCTAATGGAGGTACCATTGACTACATCGGCCCTTTTTTTGGATGACAAAAAGAAAGACGGGAAAAATTCAAAACTGATGATGGAGAAGGTTTCATAACTCTTAAAATCTTATCAATATTGACACTATTGTTGTCACCATCATTATTCTTAGGAGATAGAAGTTGGGTTGGAGGCTGACTGTGCAGGAAGGGCAAGAAGGGGGCGTAGGATTGATGAAAGAGATGGCGCCAACTCGTAAACCCCTCTTTGGATCCTTTTCCCGAGGGACCTGCACCCTGACATTCGCTGGGTTTGGATTTACCTCGAATATTGCCTTTAATTTTGGGTCTGCAAGGTTGGGACAAGCCAGAGGTTGGTTGGGTCAAACTCAACACGGATGGCGGGAACGGTTTTTGCAATCCCACTTTTTTATCATACCCTCGTTCTTTAAGTTTATAAGTTTTTATACAAAATATAAAAGGTTTTTACGAAAACCGATTATAAGATCCACTAGAAAACATCATTTTAAATAACTTTGTAAAAAATGGTTTTTTCAAAATTTATTGTTTAAATAGACTTTTTAATCATTTATAGCATTTGTTTTATTTTTTTTACTAAAAAAGTCTATTTAAACGATAGATTTTGAAAAAACTTTTTTTTATAAAATTGTTCAAAATGATGTTTTCTAATAGACAGCGTGACTGATTTGAATAAAAACTTTAAATATTTTGTATAAAATCTTAAAAAGCAAAACAAAAAAGAGCGTGTGATAAAAAAGTGGGGTTACAATAGCCGCCCCCCCCCCCCCCCCCCAGGAATGGTTTCTTTAGAAGGTAACTCAGGCCGTTAAGGGCAAGAGGCATTGTGCGTGACCATGATGGACGCTGGATCACTGGATTTTTTAGGAATATTGGCCATGCAACCAGCGTATCCAGTGGAGTTGAGGGCCCTCGGGGACGGGCTTGATTTGGCTACTAATTAATAGAAATATAGGTAAATTGGTTGTTGATTGTTGAAATTGATGCTCAGTTGGTTGTTTGTACAATATTTTCCTTTTTTTAACTAACAACTCCATTTGAATTACAATACTCATTCCAGTAGGTATTTATTAATAAGTTAGCCATTAATTATAAGGTTTTTATAATATGTATTATTTATTAAATTGTAATTAATAATTCAATTATTATATAAAAAATATGTTTCATCTGTTTTTTATTGAAGTCCAAAATTGATGTCCTGACATCCTGTTAACTCAATTGCCAAAATACACGTACAGACCACGGCAGAAGCACACTTCAATACGTCATGACTGGATTTACCACAAATGCTCCATCAACTGGCATAGTGGCATGCAAAAGTCCCCAAGACCTTTTCCAAATATAGCAAATTCTCTCTCTCCCTCTCTCTCTCTCTCAATTTAAACCAAAATGTACGTACAGACCACGGCAAAGCACACGTCACTCTCTCAATTTAAACCAAAATGTACGTACAAACCACGGCAGATGCACACGTCAATACGTCATTACTGGATTTACCACAAATGCTCCATCAACTGGCATAGTGGCATGCAAAAGTCCCCAAGACCTTTTCCAAATATAGCAAATTCTCTCTCTCCCTCTCTCTCTCTCAATTTAAACCAAAATGTACGTACAGACCACGGCAAAGCACACGTCACTCTCTCAATTTAAACCAAAATGTACGTACAAACCACGGCAGATGCACACGTCAATACGTCATTACTGGATTTACCACAAATGCTCCATCAACTGGCATAGTGGCATGCAAAAGTCCCCAAGACCTTTTCCAAATATAGCAAATTCTCTCTCTCCCTCTCTCTCTCTCTCTCAATTTAAACCAAAATGTACGTACAGACCACGGCAGATGCACATGTCAATACGTCATTACTGGATTTACCACAAATGCTCCATCAACTGGCATAGTGGCATGCAAAAGCCGCCCAGACCTTTTCCAAATAGAATATAGCAAACTCTCTCTCTCTCTCTCTCTCTCTCAATTTAAACCCTTCGACAGGATTTGCAATGAGAAGTGAGCTGCGATGGTTTTACCGTGATCCACTGATAGCTGCATGTGCTGATTGGTGCGTGCATTACACGTGCACAATGTATGTTATGCACACACCAATCAACTCGCGGCTGCCATAGCATCCCTCGTTTTGCAATTTAGTTTCAAAAGTCAAGCTATTTCATAAGTTTTTGACGTTTTGTGCTCTTATCCGCGTAGGGCATGCTGGAGAAAAACTTATATGTAATTGTAATAGGACTAATGTGGTATTACGGGTCAATAAGGATTAAGTAAAATGGGATTATCAAAATACTTTTTGTCCCCACAATCTCACTTTGCTTAAGCCCCTATTGACCCGTGACACAATCACAGTTACAGGAAAGAGTGCCCATGAGTACCTTTCTTTATGGAAATGGTTCACGAGATCTCAATCGTCAGTTTGAGTTGAACGAAGTTCAAATTAAGAAAAAAAAATGTGTGAACAGTGAGATGCAATTTACAAAGTAAATACTCCAGCTGTCAGTCCGGCTAAGTATCTAACAATACTCTTCTTATGTATCTCAAAGATCGGAGTGTATATATATATATATATATATATATATATATATATATATAGGATGATGATCAGGTAGGCACGTGCAAGGGGTGTTCTTGGTTTTGGTTAAAACCGAAAACCAAACCGAACCAAACCAAACCGGTCGGTCGGTTTGGTTTGGTTTTTTTGTCTTTAGGTTTGGTTTTGGTTCTAATTTTAGATAACCGAATTAAATTGATTTGGTTTTGGTTTTCATGTTTAAAAAACCAAACCAAACCAAACCGAAAAACCGAAAAAACCGAAAAAATATAGTATAAATATATATAATTTTATATATTACATATTAAACTTAGTTTGTAAATTTTTTATTCTAATAAGGGCATGATAGATAATAGATTGTAAATTTTCTTAATGTTTTTTCTTTATTAGATTGGCATGTATTAAACTAGCTATTATTGTTGTGCGAGATATTGACACATATTAGATTGGAGATTTGAACTTGGACTGAGTCCGTTAAGCCCCTTCTACTGTTCTGATGCCACCAAAGCTATTGCTAAAATCATTGGCAAACCTGAGTCCGTTAAGCCCCTTCTACTGTTCTATCTGTTTTCAATATCATTCTGTCGTTGTTTTGACTATTACTTGTTTGATAATATCACTCTGTGAAATATCTACAGGTACATAAATTTGGACATGCATGGTGGAGTGTGTCTAGATGTGGATTTTATCTTATGCCTCAAGCCATGGAGCAACAACTGAATTATCCAGTTAAGAGTCGATTCTTTTTCCACCTACAAAGTAACACTATTAGTGGGTGAGAAAACAAGCCATGTTCCGCGTTTCTTAGCTAGAATAATTAAATTAAGCCTTCTTTTTTAAAGATCTAAAAGCTCCAAAACACTTGCCATGTACTGACTGATCGATTGGTTTGGAACTTGGTTTCTCCAACCCAGCTAAGAACCGATTCTTTTTCCTCGTTCTAGGAAACTCTATTACTGGGCGAGGATGTTTACATTTAGATTTTGGCAATCATTTGAAGTTATGCTCTAAGGCAGTAGGTGAAACATGCTTCTTTATTGTATTTGGCCTCCTCAAAATAATTTTTTCCTGTTTTAGTCATTCAATTTGAAAATGTGGCTCAAAATAAACATTCATGAGTTTTTCTTTATAATTTTTCAGTATGTAATGATTTTGCTGAATGGAGTGCCTATTGCATTTTCTGGCACTGAAGAGCCTGCTGCATATGGAGAATTGATATCCATTGGGGGGGCCGGACTGAGCGTTAATGGAAAGTTGAGTTCCACCATTGCAGGAATTCTTCAAGCTAAGCTTTCAATCGATAGCGTTCGATTTTATATCAAATTTTACGATGCTCAGGTAATCTATTTGACTTCTTCTGTCTATTTAGACTACTTTTGTTTCTGTGGGAACTTTGTTGTATGAAAAATAAACATTCTACAAGAGCACATCAAACAACAGTATTTCTGAGACTAACTTCTGTCCATGCACAAATAAAAACCCCTGTTTACACAAAAAATGACTTTGTTGGCAGGGGTCTAACCTTCTGACAGGAAGGTGCTACCACTTTGTGGCCACCCCCAACTAATAGACTCAGCTACGTCTCGACTCTCGAGAGTTAGAATGAATGTCTACAATCCAACCCTTTAAATAGAAAATCAATTTAATAAACATCTATCAAAGGATTATCCATTCAAGATCCACTAATCTTATTTAATTTCTTACATATATAATGCAAAATACCTTGCATACTAACATTTTTTAAATAATTACTAGATATATAAGATTTATGTTAACCTGTTCCAAAACTGCATAGTAATGAAAAATACAATGAGCTCTACTTCGTGTGATAAAAGAGGAGATGGAACTAGCTAACGGAAATACCATCGACTTTTTTTGAACGACAAAAATAAAGACACAGGAAAAATTCTAAACTGATGATGGAGAAGGTTTCCCCTTAAAATCTTATCAATATTGACACTATTGTTGTCATCATCATTATTCTTAGTAGATAGAAGTTGGGTTGGAGGCTGACTGTGCAGGAAGGGCAAAAAGGGGGCGTAAGATTGATGAAAGAGATGGCAAAGTTAACAGATAAGTTAAATGGGCATGTCGATTAGTGTCTTGTTATCTTTGCTATTTAATTGTGAAAGTGGTAAAGATTGTAGAGAATAACAAATTAATTGCCAATGACCCTCGGGTTTAGTGGCACATCCCATCTCAAGAGGGGTGTGGAGTTTGCAAAGGTCTTGATTACGATTCTGTGTGGGTGTATGTGTGAGTGTTTGTTCTTTTATCATTCGGCCAAAAAAAAAAAAAAAAACCAAATTAATTGGAAAAAATATGACCAGATGTGAACAATTAATGTTCTTGTACTGGCAGTGTATGCAACTATGCGTGACTGTCTATTTTAATAATCATTAATACAATAAAATTAGAATGTGATGGATGAAGTGGAGAAGTGCATCAGAAGTGCTACCTGACAAAAGAATACCTATCAAGTTAGAAATATAAAAAATATATATAAAAAAATTTACAAGACGTCTATAAGACTGGCTATGCTTTATGGCAGTGATTCACCAATTGTTAGGCAACTAGGAAACAAGTACATGTGCAAAAAAAAAAAAAAAATAGTGTAGCAGAGATGAGGATGTGAAGATGGATAAGTGGTTATACATCAAAAAAATAAAATAAAAAATGAATGCATTCATGAGTATCAATTGAGGAAAAGATGAGGAAAAATCATGTAAGATGGTTTGGTCATGTGCAACGAAGACTAAGAAATGCACCTGTACATAACATAAGTCTAAATTAATTCAAGTTGAAGGTCTTAAAAGAACAATAGGAGGGCTCATTGCCATTTGATCCAAAAACTTATCTTTTTAATCATTAAAAATCTCATATTTATGCATGAAGTGACTCTTAATATCAGATTAACTTGATTTTTGGCATGCATGATCTATGTGGGAAGACTATCTAATCCAACTGTGGGTTTCGTAAAATATGAGTCGAAGATAGGCTATCTAAAAACTTGTGTAAAAATTTGTGTAAAAACTTGTGTATGTTGATATTGACTCTATACATATATAGATATATATGTTATAAGATTACTTTCTATAGCATGATTATACTTAATTTTGTTATTATCATACTATGCTTTATTATTATGAAAATGATATATACTATATAAGTTGTCGAATTCACCCCTATATTTCTAAACCATTATGCAGATAAGATTAGCCTAGATGATATAATGACTTGCATTACAATTGGATAATTTGTGGGGTTTATTCTAAATTATGTTAATCTTGTTGGGAATAGCTTTTATGGAATATATATTTAATTTGGATTTAATTCAACCAATGGGCTTGGAATATGTAAAATAGTCATAGGATGTAATTTTATTTATGTATGATTTTGGTACATGGAAAATATGATGCCTGAGATGATCGATATCATAGGTGGATGGTTACGATTTATTTTATAAAAATTGCTTTTAGCAAGACACGGGTTTTCATGATATGACCCATTTACGGATGGATCATACTAAAACTTTTATAAAATATTTAAAATTTTCAAATGCCATCCATACTTGAGCAACCATTTTTGTTAAATTGAATTCATTTAGAAGGTCCTTTAATTTTGGGTCGTGACAAAGTCTCCTTATAAACTCCTCACTCGTAAACCCCTCTTAATTTGGATCCTTTTCCCGAGGGACCTGCACCCTGACATTCGCTGGGTTTGGATTTACCTCACATATTGCCTTTAATTTTGGGTCTGCTGGGTTGGGACAAGCCAGTGGTTGGTTGGGTCAAACTCAACACGGATGGCTGGGAACGGTTTTTGCAATCCCACTTTTTTTATCATGCCCTCCTTCTTTAAGTTTATAGGGTTTTATACAAAATATAAAAAGTTTTTACGAAAACCGATCATGAGATCCATTAGAAAACAACATTTTAAAAAACTTTGTAAAAAATGGTTTTTTCAAAATCTATTGTTTCAGTAGACTTTTTAAGCATTTATAGCATTTATTTTATTTTTTACTAAAAAGTTTACTTAAACGATAGATTTTGAAAAAACTTTTTTGTGTAAAATTATTTAAAATGATGTTTTCTAATGGACAGTGTGGCCGATTTTAATAAAAACCTTTTATATTTTACATAAAATCTTAAAAAAGCAAAACAAAAGGGAGGGCGTGATAAAAAGGTGGGTTACAATAGCCGCCCCAGGAATGGCTCTTCAGAAGGTAACTCAGGCCCGTTAAGGGCAAGAGGCATTGTGCGTGACCATGATGGACGCTGGATCACTGGATTTTCTAGGAATATTGGCCATGCAACCAGCGTATCCAGGGGAGTTGAGGGCCCTCAGGGACGGGCTCGATTTGGCTATTAATTAGTAGAAATATAGATAAATTGGTTGTTGAATCTTGAAATTGATGCTCAGTTGGTGTTGATTGTTGAAATTGATGCTCACTTGGTGCTTAACTTGCTTGAAGGGTTCTGAATTTTTGTGCTCTTACTCATCCGCTCAGTTCTCAAGGCAAACTCGTGTGCTGACTTTTTGTTATAGTTGGCTGTTTGTAGAATATTTTCCTTTTTTAACTAACAACTCCATTTCAATTACAATACTCATTCTTAGTTAAGTTAATAAGTTATTTATTAATAATTTAGTTATTAATTATAAAATTTTCTTAACATGTATCTTAAAAATACACTTTAAATTATAATTAATAATATAATTATTGCATAAAAAATGTGTTTCATCTTTCTTTTATTCTTTTAATGAAGTCAAAATTGATGTCCTGAGGTCCTGTTAACTCAATTGCTAAAATATAAGTACAAACCACGGCAAAAGCACACGTCAATACGTCATGACTGGATTTACCACAAATGCTCCATCAACTGGCATAGTGGCATGCAAAAGTCCCCAAGACCTTTTCCAAATAGAATATAGCAAATTCTCTCTCTCTCTCTCTCTCTCTCTCTCTCTCAATTTAACCCCTTTGACGGGATTTGCAATGAGAAGTGAGCTGCGATGGTTTGACCGTCATCCACTGATAGCTGCATGTGCTGATTGGTGCGTGCATGACACGTGCACAATGTATGTTATACACACCAATCAACTCGCGACTGCCATAGCATCCCTCGTTTTGCAATTTAGTTTCAAATTAAAGTCAGGCCATTTCATAGGTTTTTGACGTTTTGTGCTCCTACCCGCGTAGGACATGCAGGAGAAAAACTTCCATTTAACTGTGACATGGTTGATGGGGGTGGTCACGGGTTAATGAGAATCTAATAAAGTGAGATTGTCAGAATAATTTTTGTTCCCATAATCTCATTTTACTTGATCTCTATTAGTCCGTGACAAGGTCACAGTTACATGAAAGAGTGCCTATCAGTACCTTTCTTTATGGAAATGGCTCACCAGATCTCAGTTGTCAATTTGAGTTGAACGAAGTTCAAATTAAGAAAAAAAAAAAAAGTGTGAACGGTCAAATGTAATTTACAAAGAAATACTCTAGCTGTCAGTCCGTCTAAGTATCTAACAACACTCTTCTTCTGTATCTCAAAGATTGGAGTGTATATATATATAGGATGATGATCAGGTAAGCATGTGCTGATATAATTTATATTAATACTCACACAAGGGGTTGTACCTCGTGTATTAGTGGGTTAAGGAGTACATTATGCCAATACAAGGGGTACAACCCTCAATGCATGATGCTGATATAACTTATATCAACACGTGCTGATCTAATCAAGACTATATATATGTGTATATATCAGCACGATATAAGTTATATCAACACTATGCATTGAAGGTTGCACTTCATACATTGACCTAATATACTTTACAACCAACTAATGCACGAGATACAACCCCCACTACAACTGTTGATATAAGTTATATCAGCACGTGCTCACCCAATTATCATACTATATATATATATTGTAGAAGTGAACACATGCTAATATAAGTTATATCAGTCTCAGCATTGAGGATTGTACTTTGTGCATTAGTGGGTTACGAGGTACATTGGGCCAATGCACATGATATAATGCATGGTGCTGATTTAAGTTATTACGTGAGCATGTGAGAATTAGGAATTCACTTTAATGGGGCCCTTTTAGTTGGTTGTTAATGTTTTATCTTAATTCTATAAATTAAATAAATTATTATTGTTATTTTGACCAATAGAGTTTCTAAACTTTTAGCCTAACTAATCCTTAGAATATGGGTAAGTCCACTACATACTCCACGTTAGTTAATGCTCAAAATAAACCTACTTGGTAGTTGGTCTCAAGAGGGTATAAGAAGTCGAACCCAAAGTCTTCTGTTTTTTTAGACTTACTCACTAGTGCACCTCTTCGGTTGAATTAAATAAAATAAAATAAATTAGTTGACTCTGGTATTTTATAAAATTCTTATATTATAGTTGACAATAACATCAATGAATCAAGACCATTTAAATTAATAGAATTTTAAAAAATTTATATATATATATCCATTGATCGGTAATATTTCTATTAAAAAATCAAGATATTTATGACTTTTAGGATATGTATGTCAGAAAAATAAAATAAAATTAAGAAGTAGGGTTTGTACCTTGTGCATTGGTGGGTTATGGGGTACATTGAGTCAATGCAAGGGGTACAACCCTTAATGTATAGTGTGCAGCTAATATAACTTATATTAATACGTGCTGACCTCAACAAGACTGTGTATATATATAGGATGGTGGTTAAATAGGGACGTATATATATAAGTTATATAACATCCGCATTGGGGTTTGTTTTTCATGCATTGATGAGTTGTAAGGTATATTAGACCAATGCATGTATTAGGTATAACTCCTAATATATGGTGCTATTATAACTTATAATAGCACGTTTGCACCTCACGATGACTAACATATATAAATGAAGATGATGGAATGTAGACGTATAATTCAGACCGTTTGGAATAAAGCCTCACGAGTATACGCGTGTTCGTTACACACAACTTCCGGACGTGCGATCTCGTCAGGATCATGTCGAGCCGCTCCTAATCAATCTTATATATATACATATATGTGTATATATATTTATATGCCCTACAAAATTAATATACAAGCGAGCTTTACTCAATGGCAACCAAAACTACCACTTTCATTCTCTGCGGTCTTCTTCTTCTTCTTAAATTGCACTGTTCAAGTTCCCTAACCTGGATCAGATCAGGATACTGGCTTTCCAGCAGTAAATTCCCCATTTCCGACATAAATTCGACTCTCTTCACTCACCTTATTTGCGCTTATGCTGAGCTGA
Source organism: Liquidambar formosana (assembly GCA_039720395.1). NCBI lineage: Eukaryota > Viridiplantae > Streptophyta > Magnoliopsida > Saxifragales > Altingiaceae > Liquidambar > Liquidambar formosana. Next base: position 23,569,279 of record CM077834.1, on the reverse strand, counting down.
ATTCCACCTACCAGCTCTCTGTCTCCTCCTATGAACAACAATTCTCCGCCTTCACCGACACTGTCAAACTAAAGAACCCATCCGTTGTAACTCTTCTATCAATTGGAGGTGGAGATGCTAACTCTACAATCTTTTCTTCAATGGTCAGCCAGGCTCCTTACAGAAAGTCTTTCATTGAATCTTCAATAAAAACAGCTCGGCTTTATGGGTTTCATGGCCTCGACTTTGTATGGACTTCTTTGCGCACAAGCTCTGACATGACCAATTTGGGCACTCTCTTAGGCGAGTGGCGAGCCGCTGTAGATTCCGAGTCAAGAAACTTTAACGAGTCACGATTGATACTGACGATGATGATAGTTGCATTCTCGCCTACTAGTTATCCAGTTGGCGCCATAAGGAGGAACTTGAATTGGGTACATTTTCTGGCATTCGACTCCTCTAATGAACCTGGGGTTGCAAATTTTACTGGTGTAACTGCTGCTTTATATAACCCAAGGAGCGATAAAAATATTGATTTTGGAATAAGGGCATGGATCGCTGGAGGATTACCGGCTAGCCAGCTTGTTTTGTGTTTACATTACTATGGCTTTGCATGGAAGCTCGTGAACCCCAAAGACGATACCATTGGTGCAGCCGCAGAAGGTGCAGCCATTAGTTTAAATGGATTCTTGACCTATGCGCAAATCAAGCAGAACTTTCAGCAGTGCGGAGGAGCTTCAGTGTACAATGCTTCTTATGTCGTAAATTACTGCACCATTGGATCGACTTGGATCGCGTTCGAAGATGTTGAGGCTGTAAGAACTAAAGTATCCTATGCAAAGGAAAAGAGGCTACTTGGTTACAGTGTGTGGCTGGTCTCATACGACGATAATTGGGTGCTTTCTCAGGCCGGTAAGTTATACTCACACATGATCTGTACGTATGGTTCCACCCCTACAACAACCAAAAAAAAACACCCCCAACTCCCACACCCATACACAAAAAAAAGGGGAAGAATTTGGTTACGGGTGATACACGATGAACACGTTTATTTCGGGTACGACATATGATGATATGACAATTTTTCTTAAGTATAGGAACATCTAGTTATTAAAGATCTCTATGATTCATCGCAGCTTTTTCTCCAAATAAAACAATGGTCCTCACAGCTTTTTCTCCAAATAAGACTATGGTCACTGCTCAAGAGGATGTTAAAGATCATCAGAACAAACAGCGATTGTTGGTAATTATTTTGCTTCCAACAGCTATTGTTCCTTTCCTACTTGGATTCGTGATGTGTTACTTGTGGAGGAGAGTGCTTAAATCAAAAGGTAACCTATATATTTACTTATAGGAATTGCCACCTATCCCGAATTCAGGATATGTAGCAAATTAAGCCCTTTACTTATTACAATTCAGTGTTTATAACCATGAAATCAGAATTCCTGAATTGGAGTGACTAACATTTTTCATTCTTTATTTTATTTTATTTTATTTTTATTTTTAATAGGGATGATGGGTGCAGAGAAAAAATCACTATCTAAACTTGGAGGTAATATAGAAGTTGCTAAAAGTTTCAACAGTAATTCGCCTAATCTACAAGTATATAGTTTTGCTAACATTGTAGCAGCCACAAATAACTTTTCAATTGAGAATAAGGTTGGAGAGGGTGGATATAAACCTGTTTACAAGGTATTATTTATTTTTTCAATCTTGTGCTATATATATTTTTGTGGAGGGAAGGTTTGAGACATATCGATGTAGGACAACACTAGGATAATGCCATGTTCCTTTAGTTACAGTCGACTTGGGTTCAGGATAATTTATGATTTTGGGGTTGTTTAACTTGAAAGACTAAACTAAATCTACCAAAGGCCTCACATAAATTAAAGGCCCAAATGTTTTCAAAGGCACGGGCATAACGCACGCCCAGCAGGTGGAAAACCAACAAGCTAAGAAGGGGAGCACTAGGTCGAACCAAAGCCTGCATCCCCTAACTAAGATACATTAGAGATCAACAGGACAAACAGAGACCCAATTAAAGGGACAAGGCTTCGTCATAGCTGCCTTTGCCACCCAATTCGTAGCACTGATTGGCTAAGCGTGGCTTAATTTGCAGCAAAAACTTCTGAAAAAGGGGAGAGGCAAAGACTTGATGTCAACTTATAATAGCATCCACTTAGCAACAATGCAAACTTGGAGGATCTCAAACCAGGTCCACCACTAATTTTGCGTCACTCTTCACCGCAACCCTCTTCAAATTCAAATCTTTTATCATAAAGCAAGCTTCCCTTAGGGAAAAATATTCTGCTCTGACAACTAATTCATCTGGCAAAACTATTGCTCTTCCATCTGTAATTCCCTTTTGTTTGAATCCCAAATTATGATACCGATACCTGCCTCAGATTAGCCCCTTTTGAATGGCAATTTTCTTTAAATAACCAATTCAACCTTTATTTTGACTTTCAAAAAGATGCTATTAGTATTGATATCGGCAACAATGGATAGGAGCGAATAGTTCATCATAAATGGTGGAATATGGGGAGATCAGGAAATGTACAAAAAGTAATTAGACAACTTTTCTCCAATTACTACTTATGGATATTATTCTCTCAATTTTTTTGGGGTGGGGGGGGGGGGGGGGTGTGGAGGGATAATTACCTGCTTATCATTCATTGGAAATACTAAACAGATGCACAGCTTCAGCCACCTTTACTGCTGATTTGGACCAGTAAACCTTGAGTAACCTACAGAATTAGCCTATTGCCCCCAGGCCATCAGCTAGCTACACTCCCCTGCCCTCTCTTCATATATATCTACATATATATATATAAATAAAAAAGGAGGTAATTGAGACTCCTGATTAGTTTTGCACTCTTAGTATTGTTCGTTTGCTCTGTTTTGTGATTGTTTTTTCTAGCGGTTCTGCTTGGGTGCTCTGTTTTTTGTGGGATTTTCTTATTTCATAGTGATTTTAGGGATAGTGAGGGGGTTTTTGTTGCTTCTGGTGTGTTTTAGTGGGGTTTTATTTGTGGTTTTGGGGTGGGTTTTCTGTTTTGGGGGATTTTTTAGTATCTCATTAAGAAAATCATCTCTTTGCCGATCAAAAAAACAAAAAAGGACATTACAAGAATAAACTGATCATTACAAATGTAGAAGGCCATCTTAAAAGCAGCTGTGCGTCTAGCTTCTTTTTATATAGCTGACACTGCCAACCATGAGTGTTGGTTTCACTAGGGCAAATTACCAAATGGACAGGATATAGCAGTGAAGAGACTTTAAAAAACTTCTGATCAAGGGCTTCAAGAGTTTGAAATGGAGGTCACACTTACAGGATACTGCGAAGAAAGGAAAGAAAGGATGCTTGTCTACGAGTACATGCCAAAGAAAAGCTTGGATTTCTACCTCTTTGGTTAGTAATCATTTATGCTTCCAATTAGAGTTCATGAGAATATATTGAGTCCAATTCTCTGTAAGCACTTTAGGTTGCCTCTTATGGAAAGCCATCACTTCCTAATGGTGACACTTCCAGATTAGGAGGGACCTGGATAGGATGGCATGAAACCATGCCTACTATAATGGGCGCAATTCCACCCCGGCTCACGCTTATTCAACTTGTTGATGTGTTAAAGGCTTAAAGCTCCCCCAACTCGTGGTAGAGAGGGACTCTGCTGTAATTTAATAAATGAAAAACAGTTGGTAATTCCCTTTAATAGTACTTGCAAGCCATTATGCATAACGTTCTAGTAAGATGTCCTAATGTCGTGCCACAAACCTTTAAGTTTGAAAGATGCAAAGGTAGAGCCATTTAAGCTTATAGGGGTTGTGGAGACACATGTTGTGTATTTGTGTGCATTTTACCCCTTTGTTTGCCATGCATTTATTTAATAATTAAATAACTAGTTGCTTATATATGGATTTAATTTTGTGTCGTAGATCCGCCAAGACAACTTTTGTTAAACTGGAGCAAACGCATTTGCATCATCGAAGGGGTTATTCAAGGGCTTCTATATCTCCAAGAATACTCAAATCTAACAATTGTTCACCGAGATTTAAAAGCTAGCAACATTTTACTTGACAATGAGATGAACCCAAAGATATCAGATTTTGGTATGGCTAAAATTTTCAGAAAAGATGAACTCGAAGCAAACACTAGTAAGATTGAATTTTGCTTCGATTTTATGTATTCAGATTTTATTGTTGCTTTTCTTGTTGTTATGCTCGCGTTTTTTTTTTTTTTTTTTGGTTGCAATTGGAGTGATATATGGAATAATAACATTAAAAGTATGGTGGGTTATATTCCTCAAGTTCCGCATTTCTTAGCTAGAATAATTAAATTAAGCTTGCTTTTTTAAAGATCTAAAAGCTCCAAAACACTTGCCATGTACTGGCTGATCGATTGGTTTGGAACTTGGTTTCTCCAACCCAGCTAAGAACCGATTCTTTTTCCTCGTTCTAGGAAACACTATTACTGGGCCAGGATGTTTACATTTAGATTTTGGCAATCATTTTAAGTTATGCTCTAAGGCAGTAGGTGAAACATGCTTCTTTATTGTATTTGGCCTTCTCAAAATAATTTTTTCCAGTTGTAGTCATTCAATTTGAAAATGTGGCTCAAAATATATATTCATGAGTTTTTCTTCGTAATTTTTTAGTATGTAATGATTTTGCTGAATGGAGGAGTGCCTACTGCATTTTCTGGCACTGAAGAGCCTGCTGCATAAGGAGAATTGATATCCATTGGGGGGCTCGGACTGAGCGTTAATGGAAAGTTGAGTTCTACCGTTGCAGGAATTCTTCAAACTAAGCTTTCAATCGATAGCGTTCGATTTTATATCAAATTTTACGATGCTCAGGTAATCTATTTGACTTCTTCTGTCTATTTAGACTACTTTTGTTTCTGTGGGAACTTTGTTGTATGAAAAATAAACACTCTACCAGAGCACATCAAAGTATCAAACAATATTTCTGAGACCTACTTTTGTTTACTCAGAAAATGACTTTGTTGGCAGGGGTTTAACCTTCTGACAGGAAGGTGCTACCGCTTTGTGAATTGTGGCCACCCCCAACTAATAGATTCAGCTACCTCTCGACTCTCCAGAGTTAGAATGAATGTCTACAATCCAACCCTTTAAATAGAAAATCAATTTAATAAACATCTATCAAAGGATTATCCATCCAAGATCCACTAATCTTATTTAATTTCTCACATAATGCAAAACACCTTGCATACTAACATTTTTTAAATAATTACTAGATATCTAAGACTTGTGTTAACCTGTTAGAGTCCAAAACTGCATAATAAATGAAGAATACAATGAACTATAGTTCGTGTGATAAAAGAGGAGATGGAACTAGCTAATGGAGGTACCATTGACTACATCGGCCCTTTTTTTGAATGACAAAAAGAAAGACAGGAAAAACTCAAAACTGATGATGGAGAAGGTTTCATAACTCTTAAAATCTTATCAATATTGACACTATTGTTGTCATCATCATTATTCTTAGTAGATGGAAGTTGGGTTGGAGGCTGACTGTGCAGAAAGGGCAAAAACGGGGCGTAGGATCGATGAAAGAGATGGCAAAGTTAACAGATTAGGTAAAATGGGCATGTCGATTAGTGTCTTGTTATCCTTGCTATTTAATTAATCTTGAAAGTGGTAAAGATTGTAGAGAATAACAAATTAATTGGAAAAAATATGATCACATGTGAACAATTACGCTATGTTTGGATAAAGAATTTCTAGGTGGAATTTGTCTTTGAGATGGAATTTGTAAAATTTTTATTAAGAAGTTTCTTTATAAAAATTTTACAAATTTCATCTCAAAGACAAATTTTACTTAAAAATTCTTTATCCATACATAACGTTAAAGTTCTTGAACCGGTAGTGTATGCGTGACCATCTATTTTAATAATCATTAAGACAATAGAATTAGAATGTGATAGGTGAAGTGGCGAAGTGCATCAAGTGTGCTACGTGACAAAAGAATACTTATCAAGTTAAAAATATAAAAATTATAAATAAAAAATAAAAAATTACAAGACGTCTATAAGACCAGCTATGCTATATGGCGGTGAATCACCAAATGTTAGGCAACTAGGAAACAACATGTGCAAAAAGAAGAGTGTAGCAGAGATGACGATGTTAAGATGGATAAGTGGTTACACACCAAAAAAATAAAATAATTAAGAAATGAATGCATTCATGAGTACCAATTGAGGAGAAGATGAGGAAAAATCATCTAAGGTGGTTTGGTTATGTGCAACGAAGACGTGTACATAGGTCTGACTTGATTCAAGTTGAAATCCTTGGAAAGACAATAGGAAGGCTTGTTGCCATGTGATCCAAAAACTTATATTTTTAATCACAAAAAATCTCACATTTATAAATGAAGTGACTCTTAATCTTGGATTAACTTTATTTTTGGCATGCATGATTCATGTGAGAAAACTATCGAATCCAATGGTGGGTTTCGCAAAATATGAGTCAGAAATGGGTTATCTAAAAACTCGTGTATATTGATACTGACTCTATACATATATAGATGTATAAGTTGTAGGAATACTTTCTATAGCATGATTATACTTAATTTTGTTATTATCATACTGTGGTTTATTATTATGAAAATGATATATATTGAGTTGTTGAACTCACTCACCCCTATATTTCTAAACCATTATGCAGATAAGATTAGCCTAGATGATATATATAATGACTTGCATTAAAATTGGATAATTTGTGGAGTTTATTCTAAATTATGTTAATCTTGTTGGGAATAGTTTTATGGAATATATATTTAATTTGGATTTAATTCAGCCAATGGCCTTGGAATATGTAAAATAGTCATAGGATGCAATTTTATTTATGTATGGTTTTGATACATGGAAAATATGATGCATGAGATGATCGATATCATAGGCGGATGGTTACAATTTATTTTATAAAAATTTTTTGTGGCAGGACACAAGTTTTCATGGTATGTCCCATTTATGGATGGGTCATACCAGAAATTTTATAAAATATTTAGAATTTTCGAATGTCATCCATACTTGAGCAACCATTTTTGTTAAATTAAATTCATTTCAAGGCCCTTTAATTTTGGGTTGTGACAAAGTCTCCTTATAACCTCCTGACGTATGGGTTGGGATAAGCCAGAGGTGGGTTGGGTCAAACTCAACACGGATGGCTCTTTAGAAAGTAACCCAGGCCCGTTAGGGGCATGAGGCATTTTGCGTGACCATGATGGATGCTGGCTGGATCACTGGATTTTCTAGGAAGGGAACGGCTATTGCAACCCCCATTCTTGTAAGCCCATCCCTTTAATTTTGGTTTTTAAGATTTCATGAAAAATATAGAAGGTTTTTGAAAAAACCGATCGCTTGGTCCACTAGAAAACATCATTTTGAACAACTTTGCGGAAGAAAGTTTTTCCAAAATCTATCGTTTAGGTAGACTTTTTGACAAAAAATGAAATAAAGGCTATAAATAGCTAAAAAGTATATTTAAACGATAGATTTAGGAAAAACTTTCTCCTACAAAGTTGATCAAAATGATGTTTTTTAATGGGCCCCACAATCAATTTTCATAAAAACTTTTTATATTTTGCATAAAACCTTAAAAACCTAAAAGATAGGAGGTAGGGTAATAAGAATGGGGGTTGCAATAGCCGTTCCCTTCTAGGAATATTGGTCATGCCACCAGCGTATCAGTGGAGTTGTGGGCCCTAGGGATGGGCTCGATTCGGCTTTTAATAGAAATATAGATAAATTGGCTGTTGAAACTTGAAATTGATGCTCACTTGGTGCTTAACTTGCTTGAAGGGTTCTGAATTTTTGTGCTCTTACTCATCCGCGCAGTTCTCGAGGCAAACTCGTGTGCTAACCTTTTGTTATAGTTGGCTGTTTGTAGAATATTTTCTTTTTTAAACTAACAATTCCAGTTCAATTTCAATTAGTAGTCATTTTTAATTAAATTAGTAGTTATTTATTAGTAAGTTGGTTTTAATTTGTATTGAAATATGATTGTTTGTCTGTAGTCCGTCTTATCTGCAGTTCCCTTTTTTTTTCTTTTTTTTAAAAAAATTAACTATTAAGGGTATCTTAAGATTTACTCCCACCAAGATATCAGTCCAAACTATTTCCTTAACAGTTCATGTGACATGTTCTATACTAACACAAGCAATAATATTTGTGAAAAATTAAAATGATAACATTTGAAGAGTATTCTCAAGACTTGATAACTCAACCAACCTTATAAAGGGTTTTTTTTTTTTTTTTTTTTTTTTTTTTTTGATTGTTAAGTTGTCTAAGATAACTCACGTGCACTTTGACTAAATTTTTTTTTTTAGAGGATTTTAAAAGTGTACTCTCCCACTCTCCCACATCTCCCACATCGATATGACATATTGAGAAATTAATTCTTTGAATACTTTCTAAAAGATTCCGAAATAAATTAATAAAACGGTGAGACTCTTCTGCTACCAATTTACCTACTTGTATGAGGCTATTTTGATTGACGTCAAAATTGATGTCCTGTTAACTCAATTGATAAGATATACGTACAGACCATGGCAGAAACACACGTCATGATTGGAATTACCACAAATGCTCCATCAATTGGCATAGTGGCATGCAAAAGGTCCCAAGACCTTTTCCAAATAGGATGTAGCAAACTCCCTCTCCCTCCCTCTCCCTCTCTCTCTCTCTCTCTCTCTCTCTCTGACCTTTTCCAAATAGAATACAACAAACTCTTTCTCTCTCTCAATTTAATCCCGTCACTCTCTCTCAATTTAAAACCTTTGTCGGGATTTGCAATGAAAAGTGAGCTACCATAGTTTAACCGTCGTACACTGATAGTTGCATCATACATGTGCTGATTGGTACATCGCATGTTATGCACACCAATCAACTCGCGGCTGACAATAGCATCGCTGGCTTTGTAATTCACTTTCAACAGCCAAAGTCTATCTCATAGGTTTTTAACGTTTTGTGCTCATACCCACGTACGACAGGCTAGCATGGAAAAGTGCTGTTAGATACATAGGAAGGGAGTGTTGTTAGATACTCCAGCTGTCGGTCAGATGCGATTTACAAAGTAAATACTCAAACTGTCGGTCCGTCTAAGTATCTAACAACACTCTTCCTATGTGTCTCAAAGATGGAGTGTATATATATATATATATATATATATATATATATATATATTAGCTTTGAATCCCGTGCGATGTACGGATTAATTTATAAAAAAATATTATTTTTAACAAATTAGAATTTTAACAAAATACTTATTCTCTAAAATAATAAAATGTATTTGTTAATATAATATGTCAATTAAATTTAAAAGATATAGATAAAAATAATTTTTGATGTTCAATTAAAATTATTTTTGGTGTGATGTTAGCGTAATGTATCACATAAAATTTAATTATACTCTCAAATAAGATAAATTATTTTGAAAAACAATTAATTTAATAGTAGAAACTTGTAAAAAATGAAGGAACTGACACGTTATGATATTTGGTGGAAAAATATTAAAATTCTCTAGAGTTTAACCCATCCCACAATCATGGTTTTAACATGTTAGTATATACTAAAACAAGTATAGCCATTGAAAGTATCTCGAAATCCGACAATGCATATTTTAGAATGCATGACAACGATGAATCTTATCATTCCATGAGATTTCAAGTGGGTTTCACAAAGAGTGAAAAACCATAGGGAAAAATATTAAAAATTTGTTTGAGATTAAAGCATAAAAAGATGAGAGAAAAATCTAGACTGAGAAAGAGAATAGGATAAAAAATCAGAGGGCTAAGAAAATAAGAGAAAATATAAATCTTTTCAACTTTATGTAATTAACCATATGGAATAATTTTGATTAAAATAGATTTTTTTTTTTTTTTTTGGATCAGAAGCAAATCAGGAGAATTTGAAGATTTCGGCGGATCGCGTTTTCTTTTTTAATCCTCCTTTCCTTTATTTGTCTCTCTTTTTAATTATGACTATTTATAATTTTATATGTTCAATTTTTAGAAGTTGAAATGAATTGGCATAAAGAAAATAGAAAAATATAGTACAGTCTATTAAATTTGGGTTGAACATTGTATAGTATGAGTTTTTTAATCTTCACATATAAAAACAAAGAGATATGCAGTGAATACCAAGCATCAACTTAATTACTTCTACCGCATGAGAAAGAGTAAGTAATACCAACAAAAATAATAAAGGAAAAAAAAAGGTGAGAAATTTATCTTTTGGAGAATTTATCTTTTGGTGACATTTCCCAGCTTGATACCAAACAAAGAAAGTTAATAGTCCTTTCGAAACACCTATCGAGTCAATTTGTGGTAAGTTGACAAACAATATCCTTTGTTTGGTATTAAGTTGGAAAGTGATGACTAAAATTAGTTTTCCCAAAAGTCACCAAAAGTAACCTTTTGGCAAAATTACATTTTAGTGACTACTTCCCAAATTAATATGAAACAATGGAAATTAGTTGTCATTTTAGCACACATTTGTAGTCAATTTGTAGCAAGTTGATAGAAAATATCCTTTTTTGGTATTAAATTAGAAAACGGTTACTAAAAAGTAATTTTACCAAAAAGGCAATTGGATCCCTATATCAGCATGTGAAAGGAAAAAAAAAAAAAGGGAAAAAAGATCTCATTTTGACACTTGGCACACAAAGGGGTGCCAATCCTCCATTTTAGATATATATAATAGATAATAGATATGAACAGTTATCTTCCCATCAGCATATATTGATATAAGTTATATCAATACCATATATTGGGAATTATATTTCTTATATTGGTCTAATATGCCTCATATCCTACTAATGTACAAGGTATAATTCTCAATGTGAGTATTGATATCGTATATACGATTATGTTCCTATCAGCACATGTTGATGTAAATTATATCAACACTATACATTGGGGGTTGTACCCCTTACATTAGTCCAATATACCCTTTAACTCACTAATGCATGAAATACAACCTCCAATGTGGGTATTGATATAAGTTATATCAGTTCCATGCATTAGGGATTGTACCCCTTGCATTGGTCCAATATACCCCTTAAACCACTAATGCACAATATACAACCTTCAATGTGGGTGTTGATATAAGTTATATCAGCACGTGCTTACTTGATCATCACTATATATAGTATGGTGGTTAGATAGGGACATGCAAATATATAGTCCCATATATTTAGACTTAGTTACTAGTGCACCTCTTGAGGTTGAATTAAATAAAATAAAATGAATTAGTTGACTACAATATTTTATAAAGTTCTTAAATTATAGTTGATAATAACGTCAATAAATCAAGACCATTTAAATTGATAGAATTTTTAAAAAATTTATATATCCATTGATAATATTTCTATTAAAAAAATCAAGACATTTATGACTTTTAATATATGTATATCAGAAAATTAAAATAAAATTAAGTGTAGGGTTTGTACCATGTGCATTGATGGATTACGGGGTATATTGGGTCAATGCACGGAGTACAATCCCTAATGCATGACGTTAATATAACTTATATCAACACATACTGACCTAAACAAGACTATGTATATATATATGATTATGTTCCCATCAGCACATGTTGATATAAGTTATATTAGTATCATGCATTAAAGGTTGTACCCCTTATATTGAACCAATATACCTCATATCCCACTAATGCACGAGGTATAACCCTCAATACGAGTGTTAATATAAGTTATATCAGTACGTGCTTACCTGATCATCGTCCTATATATATATATACAGACTTGTTCTAATCAGTTTCAGCTGATACAGGTTGTACCAGCGTGAGGCATCCCCACCGTCCATCCAGCAGCAAAGCTATCGAATGGCTGAAATTAAAGCCTTCTAAATCCTACTTTTCCCTTACTTTTGACCCCCCAAATTCAGCTACCCTCTGCAAAAATTACAGCTGCCCTCTGTAAAAACAGGTCACGTCATGTTCCTTCCTCACCTCGAATGGCAAAACCGAAGCTCTTCACCTGTTCAAAAAAACACAAAGCCTTCTTCACCTGTTCAAACCAAAAACAAAGCCTTCTTCACCTGTTTGAAGCTACCGGGAAGCTCTTGCATCAAAGAAAAAAAATTGAGGAGAAGCTCGCAACCCCCACCGTGCCACAGCTCCTTCTCCAGCGCGAACTGGTAAGCTCCCCCCTTGTTCAATTTATTTATTTATTTTATTTATTTTTTTCACCAAACCCTCACATTTGGTAACCCCACCCCCCCCCCAATTGCAGTAAACCAAAGCTCACCGTCCAACACACTACACCACCACCTCTGGCGAACTGGTAAATTCCTTTTCTTTTTTTTTTTTCTTCGCCAAACCCTCCCTCACACTTGGTAACCTTCCCCATCGCAGCGAACCAGCTCCTCGTGAATGACGCCGCACCACCACCAGCAGAAGCTTAGGTTGCCTCTCCGGCGAATTGGTAAATTCGAATTTTTTTTTTTCCCCTCTTCTTCGCCAAACCCTCCCTCACACTTGGTAACCCTCCCCATCACAGCGAACCTGCTCACCGTGAACCACGCCGCACCACCACCGGCAGAAGCTCAGGCTCCCTCTCCAGCAAACTGGTAAATTCGATCTCCACTGTGCTGCCCCTGTTATATATATATATATTTTTTCTTCTTCGGGTTTTTTCTTTTCCTTTACCTCTGTGTGACCAATTTTTTTTTCTTTATGTTCCGTTTGCTGATGATAATATCTAAACCATATTCCGTTTGCTTTGTTTGGGATTTCTGGGTCTTCATCAACTGCTGCCACAAAAAACCAACAATTGTTTAATTAAAAAAAAAAATTTCGTGATTTTTCATTTCCGTTTGCTGATGATGGCTTTGCTTTGTTTGGATAATTTTTTTAATTTCTGGGTCTTACAATTTCTTGTAGTCAGGAGTTGACAAAGCTATTAACAAATAAGAAAACAGTGCATAATATCTTCATCCCAAATATTTTTGTTCATGTTGCATTCCAACTTAATCTGGGATCCCCTATATTTGTTGGTTTTTTTTTTTTAAGTAGAAATTTTTTATCAACTGATTTGAGACTATTTTCCATCTAATTTTGTGTTTTTTAATTTCCTTGATTTTAGACATTCAATGGCATCATCAAGTAGAAGTGTGAATAGTGGAACGGGTCGTGGCACTCGTTATAGGTTTCAAAATCGCAGATGTCAATGCGGGCGTAGAGCTGAAGTAAAAATTTCAGAGTCTACTAATAATCCGAACAAGTTGTATTTCAGATGCCAAGAATGTGGTTTCTTTGAGTGGTGGTACGCTCCTGTTGATGTGCAAGAGGGTTGCTACGATTTTGTCAATGAGTTAAGAAAGGAGATTAATGGGAATTACAAAGAATTGGGACGAGAAATTGATGGGCATTACAATAGGTTGAGGAAAGAAATTGATGGGCATTATAATTGGTTGAAGTTTGTAGTTCTTTTGGACACAATACTTATTTTGTTTGGTATGTTTATGCTTTTTGTGATTCTAAGTAAGATGAACTAGTTTGTGTATGAGGACTCAACTTGTTTAAGCTGGCTTGATAAACGGATTGTTGAGCTCATAATGCCAACCCTCTTTTAAGTAAAAAGACACGTCTTTTTTTAAGTAAAAATTTATTAATAAGAATATAAGTTCTTAACGCATTATGATGCAAATATCTTTGTTGAGCTCGTGTTTCTACAAAAAGATGACATTAAGCTGATGGGTTTTGAGTAATGCTTGATGTTGGATTTACAAAGGAACAAAGGCAATAAAACATTAAATCAACTTTCTCATCCCTTCTCGTTTTATTTGCCACTAAAAATATTGGCCCATTCTGTGCTTTATTATGGCGATGCCTAAGATGAATAAAGGCAGGGATCAGATAGCCCAATGTCTTTTCGGAACCTGTTTTGGCAATCACCACTATGTCCTTGTTCTGGGGGTGTCTTTTTTTTTTTAATAGATCAAGTTTGGAAATAAAATCCTGTCGCCTTTATAATATTAAAACAACAAGAGACAATTGAACTAGTTTCTGAACATCAGAATATGTTTTCAACCAAAAAATTAGAAAAATAAGACATAATTATTTCACAATCCCACATTGTTTTTAAATTAATTAATTGCAATAGATTTTTTTTTTTTTTTCATATTTTATAGCAATAAATCTTATAAGGTGGACGTTTTAGTTTAAATTGGGTCACGAGCCGTACAATGAGTTATTCCTAGTCCATAGGCAAGGCTGAATGAATATGTACACCTAATGGGTGGGTCAGTGGTTGAAAATCATGAATATGAATGAAAATGGTGATCCAAATCTATTATTTTCAATAAGCAATCTCTAAAATAGTAACAATTACATCATATATGTGGAATAAATTGCATTTTTTTTGGCTCCTTTTTGGACCCATAATTTCTTAGCAGTTTCTCTGCTACAGTTTCATGTCAGCCTATCTTCCAGCAGTATAGCATAAAGACTCATGTTTAACAAACAAGATCCGCAAAAGCAAAAATCTTCTAAAGGCAAAAATGATTTCAGCTGATATAATTACTTCATCAAATATCTGTCTTCAGAAATAATAGAAAAGTTCATAAATTTATACTCCATTTCAACTAAAAATTATACACAACAGTACCCAGAACAATTTCCAACCATTCTCAAAATCAACAAATGAAATTTTCATATATGCATGACCACTATAAAGGGTAATGGCACATCACGAGCAGTCAAACTTTTGGAGACTATCATTGGGAAGCCAACTTAGCCTCCTCTTATCTTTCTCCACCCTCAAGCTCCTCTTGATCCTCCATTTGTGATTCTTCTTTGTTTATTTCTCCACCTCCAACGTCATGATTTCCACCTCCATGCCGAAAAAACAATCCAGATGATGTGGAATCAACCTCATCAAGATCCTCTTCATTTTCCATCACCTATCTGTGAACCCTACCCAAAAAAAAAAAAAAAAAATGTTAAAAACAAAAACAAACAATTACAATAAATTAAATAAATAAAGTATGTAATATAAGTAAACCTTATTAAATCTCATTTACTTACTAGTAGAAGAAAACACATCCTCAATGGATACAGGATCACGGTTATGTGAAGTTCCAACATTAGCATTAGGAGCAGGTCTACATGATAATCAAATAATCAAGTACACAACTATTTGCATGAAAGTATAAAAATAAAGTATGGACAATAAGTGCTTTAAAGGGCAACAATAAGTAAACTTACATGTTTATTAGGGCTGGACAATTCCTCTTATCATGCGATTGTCCCCATTTATTACATCCATTATGTTTTCTTAAATTTTGTTCCCGAGCCTTTTCTTTTCCTCCTTTTAGCCTTCTCCCACATCCTTTTGCTCTAACTTGATTGGGCTCTAACAACATAGGAGTACAACTGATTGGGGGACAATCGCTAGGAACTCTTAAATTATTGCTAGAGTCTCCAATAGATAGTGCTTTGATCCTCCTTTCACTAGCTAACAAATCTTCTCTCAACATTTCGGTTCCCTCTACACTTAAAACAGCTCCATCAACTACCCTTGCAAAAACTCCATATAAATTATTACGGCGAACCAACAAGCCCCTATCACCTGCATTCTCTATGTTCACCCCACTACCTTCCATTAAACTTAAACACTTTACACCCTTTGTCCACCTCTTCAATATATATTTACCCGGCAAATCAAAGTATTGTTTTCTAAAAAACAAATAGTGCAATAAATGTCTGCAGGGAATTCCCTCCCACTCAAAATTCTTGCAACTGCAAGTTGCAAAATCAGAAACCTTATCATCCACAGTCAACCGGACCCTGTTTGATTTTTCACCATCCTGATTTTGTTTTTGGGTGCTTTTGCCACTATCAACCACCCACCTTTCAACCTCATAAATGACTTGAAACTCATCATCAACCTTAAAAGTACCCCCATATTTCATAGATTCCCACAACTCATCTTGAAATTTTTCAAACATGGAACGTGTATAAATATCAACCATTTGTTTCTCCAATGCAACTGGAGTCTTCAACATGGGTCTCTCATTATGATCAACATGGTCAGCTTGTAACTCACCATACCTTTGCCGTGCAAGCGCCCTATTGAACCTTGTAATAAAGTCCATCAAAGAATTACGCTTGTCTACATACTTCTTTGAAAATGAATGGTTACTCTCTACTCTTTGACTAGATGACATTTCAGCAGAGAAAACATGTTTAACAAAAGCAGGAACCCACCTATCTCGCTTGTTAGACATTGTTTGTAACCACCCATTCTCATGTAATTCACTTCTTTCAATGAGAGCAGCCCATCTACACTCAAACTCCTCTGGTCCCTTTAAATCTCAAATATATTCACGAAAGCTTTCATAGTATTGGCTATAAGTGCGAGCACCAAGTTTCTCAGAAAACTTGTTCAAAATGTGCCAAATGCAATACCTATGGCATGTTGTTGGGAATACATGTCTAATAGCAATCTCCATGGCTGGATCTTGATCTGTAATGATCATCTTGGGTGGCTCACCTGGCATAGCTTTCATCCACTCCTCAAACAACCAAATAAAAGATTTATGATTCTCATCACACAAGAACCCACAACCAAACGTTATTGTTTGCCCATAATGGTTAACCCCCAATATTGGTGCAAAAATCATTTCATACTTATTTGTTTGATAGGTAGTATCAAACACCACAACATCCCCAAAATGTTTGTATGCCTCTCTACTTATTGCATCTGCCCAAAAAATATGTGAAATCCGATTCTCATCATCTGTCTCAATGGTGTATGTGAAATACGGATTTCTCTCTTTCTGAGTAAGGAAATGCTCATTCAGCATATCTGCATCATGGCCATCAGTCGCTTTTCTTGCATCTCTTCTAGCATTTCTAATATCCCGTTCAGTGCATCCCACATTTTGAAAACCACCTGCTTGTATCTCCAAAACACTCATCAGTTGGGATGGATGGATATTTGCATTGCCAAAAGTTTGTGCCAGTGCCCTTTGAGCTGATGAGACACGCCGATGAGATGGCAAAAGCTGAACTTTGCCAAGGGATGAAAAAGCATGGCTGTGCACCTCCTCAAATATAGACACTTTAAATTTAGCACCTGACTTTAAAACGGCAAGTCTTGCATTGCAACCCTCTCGTTTTAGCCCTCGACGCCTCTTTGGTTGTTCACCATCATTCTTTGGTGCTCGTTCTATTTTCTCACCTTCTTTTGAACAAGTATACACTTTCCTAGTTACTTCATTCTCCCGATTTTTGTTACTACTCCCAATTCGAACACTAAATCCGGCTTGTCTTGCATAATTATTATAGAAGGCATAAGTGTCTTCCAAAGAGTCAAACTCTTGTCTCACAAAAGGTTTGTGTCCTTGCATTACAGTGGAAACATAGCACATTTCGGAATTGATTGAAGAGGAGTCATGGTGGTGTGGTTGTGAGTCATCTAATTCAATATTAAAATCATCCATTGATCTGTATGAACAAAGAATCATAATAATGCTTAATAGATAAATATAAAAAAGAAAAAAAAAAAAAACAGTAGCATCATTGCATTAAGTCAACTTGCATTCCAAAAAGCAAGATTCTGTTTCATTTTCCCCTTAATTCACTCTAGTCTTGCAAGGTTCTCATAGTTGGTATTAAGTAATCAAGCACTGTTTTCTTATTTGTTAATAGCTTTGTCAACTCCTGACTACAAGAAATTGTAAGACCCAGAAATTAAAAAAATTATCCAAACAAAGCAAAGCCATCATCAGCAAACGGAAATAAAAAATCACGAAATTTTTTTTTTTAATTAAACAATTGTTGGTTTTCTGTGGCAGCAGTTGATAAAGACCGAGAAATCCCAAACAAAGCAAACGGAATATGGTTTAGATATTATCATCAGCAAACAGAACATAAAGAAAAAAAAATTGGTCACACAGAAGCAAAGGAAAAGAAAAAACCCGAAGAAGAAAAAAATATATATATATAACAGGAGCAGCACAGTGGAGATCGAATTTACCAGTTTTCCGGAGAGGGAGCCTGAGTTTTTGCCGGTGGTGGTGCGGCGTGGTTCACGGTAAGCGGGTTCGCTGCGATGGGGAGGGTTACCAAGTGTGAGGGTTGGCGAAGAAGAGGGAAAAAAAAAAATTCGAATTTACCAGTTCACCGGAGAAGGAACCTGAGCTTCTGCCGGTGGTGGTGTGGCGTCGTTCACGAAGAGCTGGTTCACTGCGATGGGGAAGGTTACCAAGTGTGAGGGAGGGTTTGGCGAAGAAAAAAAAAAAGAAGGAATTTACCAGTTTGCCGGAGGTGGTGGTGTAGTGTGTTGGACGGTGAGCTTTGGTTCGCTGCAATTGGGGGGGTGGGGTGACCAAATGTGAGGGTTTGGTGAAAAAAATAAATAAAATAAATAAATAAATCGAGCAAGGGGGGAGCTTACCAGTTCGCGCCGGAGAAGGAGCTGCGGCACGGTGGGGGTTGCGAGCTTTTCCTCAAATTTTTTTCTTTGATGCAAGAGCTTCCCGGTAGCTTCAAACAGGTGAAGAAGGCTTTGTTTTTGGTTTGAACGGGTGAAGAAGGCTTTGTGTTTTTTTGAACAGGTGAAGAGCTTCGGTTTTGCCATTCGAAGTGAGGAGGGAACATGACGTGACCTGTTTTTGTAGAGGGCAGCTGTAATTTTTGCAGAGGACAGCTGAATTTGGGGAGTCAAAAGTGAGGGAAAAGTAGGATTTAGAAGGCTTTAATTTCAACCATTCGATAGCTTTGCTGCTGGATGGACGGTGGGGATGCCTCACGCTGATACAACTTGTATCAGCTGAAGCTGATTAGAACAAGTCTGTATATATATATATATATAGAGGATGGTGGTTAGATAGGGACATGCAGATATATAGTCCCATATAGTTTGGTCGGATACTTGGATATATAGGAATATAGGACTTTGATTAGGACAGAGGCTGGCATGCATGGAAAAGTGCCCAAGCCACCACATTTCTTTGTGGAAATGGTTCAAAGGAAAATTAAGCGCCCCCCCCCCCCCAAAAAAAAGGGAAAAAAAGAAGGAAAATAAAGCGTGTGAACGGTCCCAATCAACAATCTTCGAGACTTGAGTTGAACGAAGTTCAAAGGAAAATAAAGCGTGGGAATGGCCCAAAAAATGGTATTCTAGCTGTCTCCTTCCTCTTTCTCAACATTCAAATAATTAATGTAAAAGTAAGACGAGGCCTTCCTTAGTTCCTTCTTGTCCGGGCAGAGTAATGAGTTATCTCTAAGGATCTAATAGGAGTACCATCCTGTGATTTTGAGAAGTGAAAATTGAAAGCTAGAGAGCATCTTTCTTTTTTTTGGAAAAATTATTTTTTGGTAATCGCTTTCCAATGTAATATCAAAAAATGATATTTTTTTGTCAATTTATTACAAATTAATTGTATTTATGTTTCAAAATGACTGCCATGAACCTATTTTTGGCATTATGTTTGGCATTATGTTGGGAGGTGATAATTAAAAGATAATTTCTCCCCAAAAAAAAAATTATTTATTTGAGCCTGTGGGGCACATGCCCCCCCCAAAGGTCCCTTGGCTCCGCCACTACTCCCTTTATTCTATATTTCGTAGGTATGATAGAAAGATTGAAGGAAGGATACGATTGAACTGCCTCCTTATTTCCAAGATTATTATCATTGCTTTTAAATGGAAATTCTTAGAAGAAGAATGGGTGATATTTGAAGAATAGTTGTTTATTTCAATTAGTTTGTTATTATTATTATACTTTAGTCTCTAATATTAATGAATTGCACTATTATTATATTTTAATCTTTGTTGAAAATTGGGAATTGTATTATTATTAGAAGTGATTAACTGTTGCATACAAAAATCTCATCGATAACCATTTTAATTTTTTAAAAGTAATTTTAGATTAAAATATTAAATTTTATAACCCAACAAAAAAATAATGATTTAATTTTTTAAAATAATCCTAGATCAAAATAATAAATCTTATAACCAAATATAATAAAAAAATAATCTTTCTTCAATTATTTTGATGATAAATGCAACTACCCTGCCTATCAAGAATTATTTAATTAAAAGGTCATGCATAAATTGGTATAATAAATACTCCCCCTGTTCAAAATTATTAGCCTCATTTCTATTTTGAGATGTTTCAAAACTATTGTCACATTCCAAAAGTCAATGATTCTTTTTTTTTCATTCCCTAAACTACCATTACTTAAAAGGTACTCTCTTTTTCCAATGTTTTCTACATTTGAGGGTAAAATTAGAAAATCAAAACATATATATTGATGTGAAAGTATTTAATAGGCTTTCTTTAAAAAAAAATCATGTTTTTTTAAAAAGTACGATCAATTAGGAATGGAGGGAGTAAAAGACACTCAAAATTTATTCAAACCAGAAAAAGTAGGAAAAGAAAAAAATAGAGTTTAAATAATCCCTTGGGGTGCACCACTAACCAAAGTACAACTTTGATGAAAAAATTTGAAGAGGTCCTTTAAAGCTGCTCTAATGTAGACTTTCTATTTTTGTTGTTATTCAACAATGTCTTCTTCTCTCTTTTTTTTTTAATTTTTTTGGGTAAATTGAAGAAAACCCTCCCTGAAGTATAAGGGTCAGCATATAACCCCTCTTATGTTTTAATTTTATCAATGTGCCCTACCATCACTTGTCGTTAATGAAATTTAGTCACGTAACTACGCACATAATACCGTTAACGGACCCGTGTTGCCTAAAATCGTTGGAACCCTCACCGACATCATGGCCAATTGAGTGGCTATCGATAATTAGTTTTGTCTTCCAACTAACCTAGGGGGCATATTGACAAAATTAAAATATAAGAGGGGTTATCTGTTGACCCTCCATACTTCAAGGGGGTTTTCTGCAATTGACCCTTTTTTTTTTTTTTTTTTAAATTTTATCTGTACATAATGAATTCTAAAATTTAAGATGTTGGCCCAATGTATCTCATAATCTATCAATGTAAGGAGTACAATCCCCAAATACATGATACTAATATAAGTTCTATCAACACATCTTCATAGAGGTTATATCAAAACCTATCCAAGAGGACGTGCTGATATAAGTTATATCAGCATCATGCATAGAGAGTTGTACTCCCTATATATGTTGATAAGTTATGATATACATTGGGCCAATGCAAAGGGTATAATCCCAAATTCATGGTTATATTAGTATGTCTTCATAGGATTAGATCTGTGCATATATACACATGCATTCTCTTCATCCCATAAAGATAAGTCATCTTTGACAAAACATGCAAATAAAAAAAAAGCTATCAATACATTGTCTTGTGATATTAAACTATCATTCCAAAATCCAAAACTACCATTCTCTTACTTGGGATTTGGTTTTGTGTTTGAAAATAATTCCTAAAGTAACAAAGGATAATATAAGAAAGTTTAAAAAGAAATTTGTGATTTGACTTTCCAAAGTAAACAAATATGGGTTAATTACTCTTTTGTACCATCAACTTTCGGGGTAATTTCAATTTAGTCCACAAACTTGACATTGACTCAATTTTGGGACAATTTTTAATTTTGTGTTTCATTGTGGGGCAAGGGGTGATGAACGTTAGGATTTTTAACAGAGCAATCATGTGCCCCGCATGTGCTTCTGATGTGGATCTCATGTGGCATTAAACTTTCTAAGTTAATTACTTTTTGGTACCATCAACTTCAGGGGTAGTCTCAATTTAGTCCACAAACTTGATATTTACTCAATTTTGGAATAATTTTAATTTTGTGTTTCAATGTGGGACAGGAGTGACAGGCGTTAGGATTTTTAACGGAGCAGTCAAGTGATTATTTGAACAATTATTTCAAAATTTTAAGAATTTTATGCATTTTTTTTAATAAAAAAATTAACAATTAGGAAAATGATTATTTGAAAAATTATTTCCAAATTTTAAGAATTTTCTTCATTTTTTTAAAAAAATAAAAATAAAATAAGAAAAATGATTATTCGAAGAACTATTTCCCTAATTTTTGGTAATTTACTGAATTTTTTAGATTTTTTAATATTATTTAACATTTATTTAGAATTTTTAAAAATTAAAAACTCAAAATTATGTGTGTGTGTGACACATGGCAAGGGAGCATCATCTCCTTCCTTGGAACGGGTTGCAAACTTTCAACTTTGAACCTTTATACCTTCTTCAATTCTTACTTTGTTAAAAATCTTAACGTTCGTCACGTTTGTCCTACATTGAAACACAAAGTTAAAAATTGTCCCAAAATTGAGTCAATGTCAAGTTCGTGAACTAAATTGAGACTATCCACTAAAGTTGATGTACAAAAAAGTAATTAATCTAAAAAGTTTAATAATACGTGGGATCCACATCGGCAGCACGTACGGGGCACATGACTACTCCATTAAAAATCCTAACGTCTGTCACCCCCTGTCCTACATTGAAACACAAAATTAAAAATTATCATAAAATTGAGTTAATATCAAGTTTGTAAACTAAATTAAAATTATTCCCAAAATTAATAGTACAAAAGAGTTATTAACCCTTAATTTTGGATCTTGACAAAGTCTCTTTATAAGGCCCTGTTTGGGAAAACTATAACTTTTGCTTTTAGACAAAAGCAGAAGAGAATCAGAAGTTACGAGAAGTAGAAAAGAATCAGTCTCTGTTTGGAAACTGTATTTCAAAAGTGCTTTTAAAACTAAAAGTGATTTTTTGTCTATTTAGTAAGAACATTTGTTGAAGTTGTTATAACCCTAAATTGATTGAACTGTCCTTTATAATAAATGATTTTTTTATTATTTTTATTTGCTCTATTTGGTATTAGTAATGATTTTTTATTTTTTATTTTTTTAATATTAATGATTGGGCGTATCCTAGGCTGTATTCTTATTGAAATTTAAGCTCAGACTATTCTCTTAACAGCCTAGGTGAGATGTCCAATAACTACAAAAACAACAAGAGCGGCAAGGAGTCAAAATGATTACCTTTAGAAAACACACACAAGAGTACTTGACCTCTCAACCAACCCCACAAAAGTGTATCACTAGGGATTTTTCTTACGTTTTTTTTTTATTTTTTTATTTTTTTTAAACAAAGAAGAAGAAAAAAAAAGAAGCATGAATCGATATTCTTTTAAAATTTTTTTTTTTTAATCACAAATCCAAATTTTATGGAATCAATTCTTAAAAAAATTCCAACAAGTATAAATCAATGAATATATGAAGGGAGAAAAAAAAGAGATTTGAAGTTTAAATTAGTATCCTACTGGTCCAAGTTGATTGAAGTTACCAACACATTGATGCCAGCAGAAGGGAGTAGTACAACTGCAAGAGAGAAGTGGAGTCGGGCTTGAGGTGGAGCTATTGTCATTTTGTTAAAGGATATGGGTGGAAAAAATTGTTTTCATACTCAAGTATTAAGGATAGCTTTGGAAATATGAAAAGTTATTAAAATCCTCTGCAAAAGCTGACACCAGCTTTTGATTAGAAGTTGGAGACAGTCTGCTTATTATAAAATCACTTTTTGAGGTTAAAAGTGATTATGATTTAGGTTGCCAAACAAGACCAAAAGTGATTTTAGGCTTCAAAAGTGATTTTGGACCATCTAAAAGTTTAGCCAAACAGGGCCTAAATCTCCTGACATATGGGTTGGGATAAGCTAGAGGTGGGTTGGGTCAAACTCAACACGGATGGATGGCTCCTCAGAAGGTAACCCAGGACCGTTAGGGGCAGGAGGCCTTTTGCGTGACCATGATGGACGCTGGATTACTGGATCTTCTAGGAGTATTGTCCATGCTACCAGCGTATCAGTGGAGTTGTGGGCCCTCAGGGACGGCCTCGATTTGGCTTTTAATAGAAAAAGTATGGATAAATTGGTCGTTGATTGTTGAGATTGATGCTCACTTGGTGCTTAACTTGCTTGAAGGGTTCTGAATTTTTGTGCTCTTACTCATCCGCTCAGTTCCCGAGGCAAACTCGTGTGCTGACTTTTTGTTATATTCCCTCCATTTTAAATTATTGGTGTTTTTATTTATTTAATATTTCAAAATTATTTTGATATTTCAAAATCTAATATTTTATTTTATTTTATTTTATTTTTTAAAATACCTTCAAAAAGGTTTTTTTTTTTTTTTTTTTTTTTTTCAAAATTTTATATATTTGATGGTAAAATTAGAATGTCAAAACTTATATATTAATGTGAAAATATTTAATATGACTTTTTAAAAAAATATATATTTTTTAAAGGATTTTTTTAACATTTGTCTTAAGAATACATGTTAAGTTGCAATTAATGTTTTAATCATTACATTAAAAATGATAAAAATGCATTGTAAATGACTAAATGGTGAAAGTTATTTGAAAAATATGAAAATATTTAAAAAATTATAAAAACATATTATTTCATCCAATGCAATAATTGAATTATTAATTATAATTTAATGTGTGTTTTTAAAGCTACGTGAAGAAAAACTTAAAAAAAGAAGAAGAAATAATCAATTAAAAAGGGAGGGATTAGTTGGCTGTTTGCAGGATATTTTCTTTTTAAAGAGACAAATCTTTTCTTTTTTGTTTTTTTTTTGATTTCATCTTTTTTTATTGAAGTCAAAATTAATGTCCTGACGTCCTGTTCACGCATTTGCTAAAATGTACGTACAGGCCACAGCAGAAACACACGTCATGAGTTGCTAAAATGTACGTACACGCCACGGCAGGAACACACGTTATGACTGGTTTTACCACAAATGCTCCATCAACTCGCATAGTGGAATGCAAAAAGTCCTCAAGACCTTTTCCACATGGAATATAGCAAATTTCCACATGGAATATAGCAAATTCTCTCTCCTTCTGTCTCTCTCATAAAAATTTGGGTAAATTATAATAAGACTCCCTCTAAAATCTGACTATTACAGATACACCCCCTCACGTTTTTAAAATTACACTGATACCCCCTACTTTATAAAATAAATTACAAAGAGACCCATCCTTTTAACTTCCGTCCATTAATCCGTTAAATCATATTCAAATTTTTTCAAAATACCCTAACTACCCTTAGTGGATGATAACTTCCATGTTAAATGCATATAACTCACCAGTCCAATAGTTCATCAAATACTTTTGAATTTTTTAATAATTATTGATAAACAACTAAAAGATAATATATATATATATATATAAGAAAAATGCTAAAAAAAATTTAAATTTTCTGTCCAACTGATGTGACAGCTGTCAAATTTGCTGCTTAGAAACAATTATTTATTTAATTAAATTTTTAATTGATGTGCAAAATAAAAAATAAAAAAATTGATTTGCTAAGTTGCCACCTCATTTGAGTAAGTAGATTTGAGTAAAAAAAAAAAAAAAGAAGCTATGTAGCATTACTCATATGTAAAAATAAATAAAAAGAATTATTACAATGGAGATGCACGTATAAAGGTGGCAAATGAGGTGGCAACTTGGTAAATCAATTTTTTTTTTTTTACACATCAATTAAATAGCTAATTGTTTCTAATGAGCAAATCTGATGGCTACCACATCAGTTGGACAAAAATTTAAGCTCTTTGGCATTTTTCTTTTATATATGTATAATCTTTTAGTTGTTTATCAATAAATAAATAAATCAATCAAATGTACTTGATGAATGTGTTGGACTGATGAGTTATATGCATTTAACATGAAAGTTATCATCCAATAAGGGTAATTAGGGTATTTTGAAAAAAATTGAAAGTGATTTAACGGATTATGAACGAAAGTTAGAGAGAGGGGGTCTTAATGTAATTTCAAAAACGTGAGGGGGTCTATTTGTAATTTTTAGATTTTAGAGGGGGTCTTAATGTAATTTATTCAAAAAAAAGACCAACTCCATTTCAATTACAATTCAATACTCATTCTTAGTGAAGTTAATAGTCATTTATTAATAAGTTAGTTATTATTTATATTGGACCGTGATTGTTTATCCGTAATTAGATGTATCAGCAATTCCCCTCTTCTTTTTTTTCTTTTTTTTTAATATTTGTTTCATCTTTTTTTATTGAAGTCAAAATTGATGTCCTGACGTCCTATTAACTCAATTTCTAAAACGTACGTACAGACCAGTCAAAATTGATATCCTGACATCCTATTAACTCAATTTCTAAAATGTGCGTACAGACCACGGCAAAAGCACACGTCAATACGTCATGACTGAATTCACCACAAATGCTCCATCAACTGGCATCGTGGCATGCAAAAGTCCCCAAGACATTTTCCAAATAGAATCTAGCAGATTCTCTCACTCTCTCTCTCTCAATTTAAACCCTTCGACGGGATTAGTAATGAGAAGTCAGCTGCAATGTTTTGACCGTCATCCACTGATAGTTGCATGTGCTGATTGGTGCGTGACACGTGCACATCATATGTTATGCACAGACCAATGAACTCGCGGTTGACCACAACATCCCTCGTTTTGCAATTTAGTTTCAAAATTCAAAGGCCATTTCATAGGTTTTTGATGTTTTGCGCTCCTACCCGCGTAGGACAGAGGCTGGCATGGGACAGTGCCCATCAGTTCCTTTCTTTATGGACATGGTTCACAAGACCTCAATCATCCATTTGAGTTGAACGAAGTTCCAATGAAGAAAAAGAAAAAATGTGTGAACGGCCAGACGCAATTTACAAAGTAAATACTCCAGCTGTCAGTCGTCTAAGTATCTAACAACACTCTCTCTATGTATCTCAAAGATTGGAGTATATACGGTTATATTCCTATCAATATAAATTAGTATAAATTATATCAGTACTATGCATTAGGAGTTGTATCTCTTGCATTGGTTTAATGTATCTCATATCTCACTAATGCACAAGATACAACTCTCAATACAAGTGTTGATATAAGTTATATCAACACGTGCTTACTTCATCATCATACATCGTGCATTGGCCCAATGTATCTTGTAAACAACTAATATACGAGGTATAACACCAAATGCAGAGTATGATATAACTTATATTATCATGTGCTCACCTAATCATTATTCTATATATATAGGGACGTGTATGTATAAGTTATATCACATCCACATTGGGGTTTGTTTCTCATGTATAATTCGTGCAAATACAAGAAAATTTATAAATTCTCAAATATATACATACACAAATATAGTCATGGTATGAATAAGAAATTGGTTAGAAGATATGTATCGTAGTAGAGTTTGTGTATAATTCATGAGGTGGATGTACTTATTTTTCTTTTTCTTAATTTTTTTCTTTAAATATTCTTAATTGTTTAAACATAAGGGGTAAATAATTTTTAAAATTTAAAATTTAAAGTTTAAAATAAAAATATAATGATCAATAAGTTTTTTTTTGAGATACTGATTTTTATAAATAGTACACTGTATATATATATATTTGGCCATGCTCCCAGCGTCTCATTGGAGTCGTGGGTGGGCTCAATTTGGCTTTTAATAGAAATATAGATAAATTGATTGTCGAAATTGATGCTCGGTTGAAGCTTAACTTGCTTGAAGGGTTTTGAATGTTGAAATTGATGCTCAATTGGTGCTTAGCTTGCTTGAAGGGTTTTCACGTTTTGTGCTCTTACTCAGACGCTCAGTTCTCGAGGCAAACTCGTGTGTTGACTTTTTGTTTTTTTTTTTTTTTGTCTTTAACTCAGTGTATTCTCAAAATTGATAACCAAGAAACTAATCATTATCACAATGAGTGGGTAACGATAAATCATTGGTCCAGTGTGTTGACTTGTTAGCTACCGTATAAGTCATATACCAACTTAGTACTTTCATTATTTATGGGGATCCGCCTATGGGTTTAACCCCGTTATTGAATGCAAATTTTGTGGGAACACGTTTCTCCCGGATGAGGGATGCTACTGTCCACGCATCCATTGGTGCATGCCAATGAGACTGGCTGACCGTGGCATTCCCCTCTCTTGGATATGTAACTCTTTAAGTTTCATTTAATGCATTTTCCTTTCCAAAGAGAACAAAAAAGTAAAAGTAAATTACATCTATATCTTTGTGTTTATTGACAAAAACACTAACTCTCACCATACTTTCCAAAAATACACTGTTATTATTTGCGAAAATAGGGAGAATGATAAAATGATGGATCAAAATCAAAGTAATTCCTAGGAAAGGGTCAAAATTTTCTTATTTCATTCAAAGGGTGATAATGATCTTTATTCCCAAAAAGAGGCATTTAAAGTTAAATGTCCATTATATCCTTTTTTTTCAATTTTTTTTCTCCATCTAAATTCTCGCTCCCTCTATGCTAATACGTACAAGTTCCAACTCTAATCTATCCTTGGATATCAACACAAATTCGAGTTTATATAGGTAAGGGAATGTTCTTGTGATACGAAGTTCTCTGCACTACTAATTGCATGCACCTACATGTCTCATTAGAAATAATTCATTTATGCATTTGTTTCTTACCTGGGGTGTGAGCATCAAGAGTGAAGGATAACTAATTAGATTGACTATTTTTATGTGAATGAATTATTAGAAATTCAATTTTTGAGTGCCTATCTTCAACCAAATTTTTGGCATATAATAGTTTTCGCTCTCTTATTGGGATTATTTTTATGTTGACCCATCATTTAGTCTTTTTCCATTGAAAATAAAACTCCATTTGTTCCTAATTGATTATCTCATTTGAAAAAACACGCTTTTTAAGAAAATTTTATTAAATACTTTCACATTAATACATATGTTTTGACATTCCAATTTTGCCCTCAAGTGTGGAAAACATTAAAAAAAGAAAGAATACCTTTTTTAAGAGCATCTTAGGAAATGAATAAAAAGAACCAATGACTTTTGAAATATGGCAATAATTTTGAAACATCTTTACGAAAAAGGAAAAAAAAAAAAAAAAAAGGCCACTCATCTAGGAAGTGAGGGAGTATATATTTACACCCACTCGTTAAGTGGTTGTTTGGAACGTTAAGGCAGATGGTTGACGTCATGAAAAAAGTGAGCTAAAATTCTCATTTTAACCCTACTAAGATCGAAACGCAGTGTTTAACCCATAGGTGCGTCTCATGTCCCCACCCTTGTCTTCTTCTTATGCCACATGCATTAAAGATTTTGATCGAGTCATACAATTATGACTTTTTAAACAGAAATTGAACAACAAAGAAACAAGTAAATTAAAGGAAAACCATTACGAAGGAACCCATTTTAAAGCTCAATTATGAAGGGCTCAAGGGCCTGTTCATTTGTTATAAAAAAAAAAAAAAATTAGAAAAGCTCTCTCGGGAAAAAAAATTTTCATCTCGGTGAGTTGTTGTAGCTCCACCAATCAAACCCGCTTTGATGTTTTCTAGCTTCCACAAAAATCCACATTTTTCTCTCTAGTGTAACAACAAGAACTTAACTCAAGAAATTATGCAAAACCCATCTCCATATCAACCAACTTACAAGAATTTCTTAACTCGAAACCCAATTGCATAACTCCACCAGATCTACAAACCTAACTCACAAAATTTCTTGTAAGAAATGAAAAATTACAAAAATAAGTGCATGCCTAATATTTTCTTCGAGCTTTGTTTTTTTCGTAAATTTGTTTTCATTGAAGTCAAAATTGATGTCCTAAAGTCCTATTAACTTAATTGGTAAAGCGCAAAGACCATGATAGAAACACACATCATGTTTGAATTTACCACGAATGATCCATCAATTGGCATCCCATGCAAAGTTTTCAATAGGGTTTTCATAATACATATTTTTTAGCTCATATTAAATTATAATTAATGATTCAATCATTATATTAATTGATTCGAAAATCTTATAACATGCTTTTCAAAGAGTGCTACGGTCAAACATGATGGTTCCATCATTGTGCATTGATTGGTTCATGTACGATGGGCATATTGATCGCACGCCATATGATATGAACGCCACCAATCAACACCCGACGATTACGGTAGAACCCTCACCCGCTGACCGTAGCATCCCTCGCTCTGCCATACACTTTCAAAAGCTAGAAAGGCTATCTCATAGGGTTTTGACGTTTTGTGCTCCTACCCGGGTAGGACTTGGATCAGGCCAGAGGCTGGCATGGAAGAGTGCCCATCAGTACCTTTCTTTATGGAAATGGTTCACGAGATCCCAATCGTCGGTTTTAGTGGAACGAAGTTCAAACTAATTAAGGAAAATGTGAGCGGTCAGATGCACTCTTCATACGCGGTTTTGGAGAGTGATCTTATGTGAAATTAGATCAATTGACATTGATTAACCTCATAATAAAAGGATTCTATACATATATATAATTAATTAAGATCAATTAACACCAATTTTTTATGTAAATTTTTACATAAGTTATTAGATAACTTATATTATTAACTCATATTTTGTAAAATTAACTATTGAATTAAATAGTCTTTCTATATAAATCATGCATGTCAAAAATCACTATAATCCGAGATTAAGAATTGTTTCATCCATAAATGTGAGATTTTTAGTAATTTTTTTTAATGATTAAAAAGATAAGTTTTTGGCTTGAATTAATGACAACGTCTCAAATTAAGTAGATTTTTTGCGTGCTTGACTTACACGAAACTATCTAATCCAATAGTGGTTTTCACAAAATATGAGTTAAAGATATGTTATCCAATAGTGAGTTTCTTTATATATACATATATATAATCATGATCAGGTGAGCACCTCAGTACCATGCATTAGGAGTTATACCACATACTTCATGCATTGGCCCAATGTATCCTGTAAACAACTAATGCACGAGGTATAACACCAAATGTAGAGTATGATATAACTTATATTAGCATGTGCTCACCTGGTCATTATTCTATATATATAAGGACGTGCAGATATAAGTTATATCACATCTACATTGGGGTTTGTTCTTTGTGCATTGGTGAATTACGAAGTATATTGAGCTAATGTATTAGGTATAACTCCAAATGTATGATACTTAAATAATTTAAATAAGCATGCCCATAGTTGACCGGGTCTAATATATATAAATACACATAGAGATGAACCATTTAGGATAGATTGCACGGCTCCTAACCATGCGTAGCTTTTACGAGCACCCACTTACTCGTTACACAGCTCCCATCCGTGCGATCTCGCTTGGGATCATGTCCAGTCTCTCCTAATCAATCTTTTATATATATATATGCCCTACAAAATTAATATACAGGCGAGCTTTACTCAATGGCAACCAAAACTACCACTTTCATTCTCTGCGGTCTTCTTCTTCTTCTTAAATTGCACTGTTCAAGTTCCCTAAACTGGATCAGATCAGGATACTGGCTTTCTAGCAGTAAATTCCCCATTTCCGACATAAATTCGACTCTCTTCACTCACCTTATTTGCGCTTATGCTGAGCTGAATTCCACCTACCAGCTCTCTGTCTCCTCCTATGAAAAACAATTCTCCACCTTCTCCGACACTGTCAAACTAAAGAACCCATCCGTTGTAACTCTTCTATCAATTGGAGGCGGAGATGCTAACTCTACAATCTTTTCTTCAATGGTCAGCCAAGCTCCTTACAGAAAGTCTTTCATTGAATCTTCAATAAAAACAGCACGGCTTTATGGGTTTCATGGCCTCGACTTTGTATGGACTCCTTTGCGCACAAGCTCTGACATGACCAATTTGGGCACTCTCTTCGACGAGTGGCGAGCCGCTGTAGATTCCGAGTCAAGAAACTCTAACGAGTCACGATTGATACTCACGATGATGATAGTTGCATTCTCGCCTACTAGTTATCCAGTTGGCGCCATAAGGAGGAACTTGAATTGGGTACATTTTCTGGCATACGACTCCTCTAATGAACCTGGGGTTGCAAATTTTACTGGTTCACCTACTGCTTTATATAACCCAAGGAGCGTTAAAAATAATACTGATTTTGGAATAAGGGCATGGATCGCTGGAGGATTACCGGCTAGCCAGCTTGTTTTGGGTTTACATTACTATGGCTTTGCATGGAAGCTCGTGAACCCCAAAGACGATACTATTGGTGCACCCGCAGAAGGTGTAGCCATTAGTTCAAATGGATTCTTGACCTATGCGCAAATCAAGCAGAACTTTCAGCAGTGCGGAGGAGCTTCAGTGTACAATGCGTCTTATGTCGTAAATTACTGCACCTTTGGATCGACTTGGATCGTGTTCGAAGATGTTGAGGCTGTAAGAACTAAAGTATCTTACGCAAAGGAAAAGAGGCTACTTGGCTACAGTGTGTGGCAGGTCTCATTCGATGACAATTGGGTGCTTTCTCAGGCTGGTAAGTTATACTCACACATGATCTGTATGGTTCCCAACCACACCCACCCCCCCCCCCCGGAACCATACAAAAACAAAAAAAAAAAAAAAAGGGAAGAATTTGGTTACGGGTGATACACGATGAACACGTTTATTTCAGGTAGAAATATGATGATATGACAATTTTTCATAAGTATAGGAACATCTAGTTATTAAAGATCTCTATGATTCATCACAGCTTTTTCTCCAAATAAAACTATGGCCATCACAGCTTTTTCTCCAAATAAGACTATGGTCACTGCTCAAGAGGATGTTAAAGATCATCAGAACAAACAGCGATTGTTGGTAATTATTTTGCTTCCAACAGCTATTGTTCCTTTCCTACTTGGATTCGTGATGTGTTACTTATGGAGGAGAGTGCTTAAATCAAAAGGTAACCTGTATATTTACTTATAGGAATTGCCACCTATCTCGAATTCAGGATATGTAGCAAATTAAGCCCTTTACTTATTACAATTCAGTGCTTATAACCATGAAATCAGAATTCCTGAATTGGAGTGACTAACATTTTTCATTCTTTATTTTATTTTACTTTTATTTTTAATAGGGATGATGGCTGCAGAGAAAGAATCACTATCTAAACTTGGAGGTAATATAGAAGTTGCTGAAAGTTTCAACAGTAGTTCGCCTAATCTACAAGTATATAGTTTTGCTAACATTGTAGCAGCCACAAATAACTTTTCAATTGAGAATAAGCTTGGAGAGGGTGGATATGGACCTGTTTACAAGGTATTATTTATTTTTTCAATCTTGTTATATGTATATTTTTGTGGAGGGAAGGTTTGAGACATATCGATGTAGGACAACACTAGGATAATGCCATGTTCCTTTAGTTATGGTCGACTAGGGTACAGGATAATTTATGATTATGGGGTTGTTTAACTTGAAAGACTAAACTAAATCTACCAAAGGCCTCACATAAATTAAAGGCCCAAATGTTTTCAAAGGCACGGGCGTAATGCACGCCCAGCAGGTGGAAAACCAACAAGTTAAGAAGGGGAGCACTAGGTCGAACCAACGCCTGCATCCCCTAACTAAGATACAACAGAGATCAGCAGGACAAACAGAGACCCAATTAAAGGGACAAGACTTCTTCATAGCCGCCTTTGCCACCCAATTCGTAGCACTGATTGGCTAAGCGTGGCTTAATTTGCAGCAAAAACTTCTGAAAAAGGAGAGAGGCAAAGACTTGATGTCAACTTATAATAGCATCCACTTAGCAGCAATGCAAACTTGGAGGATCTCAAGCCAGGTCCACCACTAATTTTGCGTCACTCTTCACCGCAACCCTCTTCAAATTCAAATCTTTTATCATAAAGCAAGCTTCTCTTACGGAAAAATATTCTGCTCTGACAACTAATTAATCTGGCAAAACTATTGCTCTTCCATCTGTAATTCCCTTTTGTTTGAATCCCAAATTATGGTACCGATACCTGCCTCAGATTAGCACCTTTTGAATGGCAATTTTCTTTAAATAACCAATTCAACCTTTATTTTGACTTTCAAAAAGATGCTATTAGTATTGACTTTCAACAATGGATATTATTCTGACTTTCAACAATGGATTAGAGCGAATAGTTCATCATAAATGGTAGAATATGGGGAGATCAGGAAATGTACAACTTTTCTCCAATTACTATTTATGGATATTATTCTCTCAATTTTTTGGGGTTTTTTTCTTTTTTTTTGGGGGGGGGGGGGGGGGGGGGGGGAGGGATAATTATCTGCTTAGCATTCATTGGAAATACTAAACAGATGCACAGCTTCAGCCACCTTTACTGCTGATTTGGACCAGTAAACCTAGAGTAACCTACAGAATTAGCCTATTGCCCAGGGCCATCAGCTAGCTACACTCCCCTGCCCTCTCTTCATATATATATAAAAGGAGGTAATTGAGACTCCTGATTAGTTTTGCACTCTTAGTATTGTTCGTTTGCTCTGTTTTGTGATTGTTTTTTCTAGGGGTTCTGCTTGGGTGCTCTGTTTTTTGTGGGATTTTCTTATTTCATAGTGATTTTAGGGATAGTGAGGGGGTTTTTGTTGCTTTTGGTGTGTTTTAGTGGGGTTTTATTTGTGGTTTTGGGGTGGTTTTTCTGTTTTGGGGGATTTTTTAGTATCTCATTAAGAAAATCATCCCTTTGCCGATCAGAAAAAGAAAAAAAATAAAGGGACATTACAAGAATAAATTGATCATTACAAATGTAGAAGGCCATCTTAAAATCAGCTGTGAGTCTAGCTTCTTTATATATAGCTGACACTACTAACCATGAGTGTTGGTTTCACTAGGGCAAATTACCAAATGGACAGGACATAGCAGTGAAGAGACTTTCAAAAACTTCTGATCAAGGGCTTCAAGAGTTTGAAATGGAGGTCACACTTATGGGGAAACTACAACATGTAAATCTACTTAGAGTTTTGGGATACTGCGAAGAAAGGAAAGAAAGGATGCTTGTCTACGAGTACATGCCAAAGAAAAGCTTGGATTTCTACATCTTTGGTTAGTAATCATTTATGCTTCCAATTAGAGTTCATGAGAATATATTGAGTCCAATTCTCTGTAAGCACTTTAGGTTGCCTCTTATGGAAAGCCATCACTTCCTAGTGGTGACGCTTCCAGATTAGGAGGGACCTGGATAGGATGGCATGAAACCATGCCTACTATAATGGGCGCAATTCCACCCCGGCTCACGCTTATTCAACTTGTCGATGTGTTAAAGGCTTAAAGCTCCCCAAATCGTGGTAGAGAGGGACTCTGCTGTAATTTAATAAATAAAAAACAGTTGGTAATTCCCTTTAATAGTACTTGCAAGCCATTATGCATAAGGTTCTAGTAAGATGTCCTAATGTCGTGCCACAAACCTTTAAGTTTGAAAGATGCAAAGGTAGAGCCATTTAAGCTTATAGGGGTTGTGGAGACACATGTTGTGTATTTGTGTGCATTTTACCCCTTTGTTTGCCATGCATTTATTTAATAATTAAAGAACTAGTTGCTTATATATGGATTTAATTTTGTGTGGTAGATCCGCCAAGACAACTTCTGTTAAACTGGAGTAAACGCATTTGCATCATCGAAGGGGTTATTCAAGGGTTTCTATATCTCCAAGAATACTCAAATCTAACAATTGTTCACCGAGATTTAAAAGCTAGCAACATTTTACTTGACAATGAGATGAACCCGAAGATATCAGATTTTGGTATGGCTAAAATTTTCAGAAAAGATGAACTCGAAGCAAACACCAGTAGGATTGTTGGAACATAGTGAGTAAACTGCCTTCCCAAAGCTCTCCCACACACATGTTTTTCTTTGTCAAATATTTAGTACTTCCATTGATCATGCAATGCAGTGGTTACGTTCCTCCTGAATATGTGAGGAATGGCACATACTCCACAAAATACGATGTTTACAGCTTCGGAGTTCTAGTTCTACAAATCATTAGTGGCAAGAAGAATTCGTGTCACTACGGTTTGAATGAAAATTTAAGCCTTCTGGAATACGTAAGTTGCTTATACAAACCTTTAATATCATCATCATGACTTGAAATCTTGCTTTTTGATCTACAAAGATGGATACCATCGAATTATTTCAGGCTTATGACTTATGGAGGGAAGGTAGAGGCCATGAGTTTATTGACCCATTATTGGATGATTCATCTTCATCTTGTAAACTAGTGAGATGCATGCAGATGGCTCTATTATGTGTTCAGGAAAATCCGATGGATAGACCATCCATGTTGGAAGTTTTTTCAATGCTCAGAAACGAAACTACAGTTGTCGCGACTCCTAAAAGGCCTGCATTTGCAATACAAGGTAAGGAAGATGAGGCAGACGCATCAATATGGCAAGCAGAGACAATTTCAGTCAATGAAGCATCAATTTCGGATATGGTACCTCGATGAAGATTTGGGTTTTCGTAAACTTAATTTATTGAGAAATTATGATGTTTTTTAAAGCTTAATATGTGTTCTTCCTCATGGTCATTGTTATTTCTTTATGGCAAAATTTTTCTCGACATTTTGATGAAACTTTAGCCCTAGAATACATAACTTGCTCATATAAAACTTTATATCATCATTGATCATTACTTGAATAATTGGTTTTGACCTACAAAGATGGACAATTTGGAATTATTTTAGGCTTATCACTTGTCGATGGATGGTAGAGGCATGGAGTTTATTGATCCATCATCGGATGATTCATCTTCGCCCTGTAAATTCATAAGATGCATGCTGATGACTCACAAAAGTGTATAGAAAAATCCAATGGGCTGTGGATAGACCGTCCATATATGAAGTTTTTCCAATGCTCAAAAATGAAACTGCAGCTACTCCTAAAAGGCCTGCATTGTCAATACAAAATGTGGTAGATGAGGCAGATACATTAATGGGGAAAAGAAAACTCTCTTTTTTGGTAACGAGAACCTTTGAGCAAACCCTAGACCTATATAAGACCAGACAACTCATATGGATCAGGTGAGTCTTGGCAAAAAGAAACTTGCTCTGTCAATAATGCATCCCGATGATGATTTAGGCTTTTGCAAACTTAATTTATTGGGAAAATATGATTTTGTTTAAGCTTAATGTATGTTCTCCCTCAAAAAAGTATGGTCATTGATCTTTATTTTTGGTTATTATTAGTGGCAAACAATTTACGTTTGGCTCATTAAAATGTGGTTGGAAAGATTGGCAAATTAGGTAATTTGATAGATAATCTTTGGACCTATTGTCTCCAAGTTGGGTGGGCGCAGTGACTTCTCCCGGTGTTCAGGCGGACCTGGTCAAGTTCTTTTAGGCCCATAAGGCAGGGCTAGCCGAGGCTAGCTTGATCTGAAAGTCTGTTTAGCTTTTGCTTTGGGCCCAGTCATTGAAATTGAAGCTCAGTGCAACAAAAATGTTTCCTCGAGTGGGACTCGTCTTAATTTTGAAAAGACCATGCCATCTGAAAAAG
Source organism: Liquidambar formosana (assembly GCA_039720395.1). NCBI lineage: Eukaryota > Viridiplantae > Streptophyta > Magnoliopsida > Saxifragales > Altingiaceae > Liquidambar > Liquidambar formosana. The sequence continues at coordinate 23,532,067 of CM077834.1, read as the reverse complement.
AAAGAGTGGCTGATGATAAATGGGTGCATGATTCTGGACTGGAGCAAAGTTGTTGCAATGCCAATAAAAGGCCAACTCCCAACTGCATGCTATTAGAGAAAATATGCTTCTATACTAGTTTGTAGCATAGTTGCAAATATAAATTATGTGGCAGAAACACTTTTAAACTTAATAAACTAATAAATATTATTTTATTTTAAAACAAAGAGTAAATTACAAAAATTCCCAAAGGTCTGGCTCTTTTTTACGTAATCCCCTAAAAGAAAAATGGATGCAATGCATTCCAGACAATTTAAAAATTTAACAATTAGTGTCATAATTAGCCCTATAAGGGATATGGATATCAAGTGTCATGAGAACGGACCAAAGTCTCAGGTTACATGGCGCAACCTTAAACTAAACATTCAAACGTGTCCTATGCAAATTCAAAATAAACCTCATATACCTCCATCACAATATGGGCTGGGTCATAATTGGGTTGGGTATGTTGTTTTTGTTACTTTTGTTATTTAGGTAGATTCATTCCCAATGACAGCGTGTTGAGAGAGAGAGAGAGAGAGAGAGAGAGAGAGAGAGAAACAAAAAACAAAAACAAACTAGGGCACAAAATAGGTCGGGTCAAAATTTGGGTTGGATTGGGTCATAATTTGGGTCGGATATGATCCATGCTGGGTTGGGTATCATTGAAGTGATTCACGGGCTGGTTGCGGGTTGGATGCGGATATGCACAGTAATTGGGTTAGGTGTAACCCAACCCATTAATGACACAAATTACATAACCCATTAACAACCCAACCCAACCCATTTATTAGAAACCCAAACCCACCCAACCCACCCAAATTGCCGGACCTAATCATAAATCAAAGACCATAAAATTATATCTAACCACGTTAAGGTTCATACTAAAACCTTACGTCACTTACCATACGTAAGACTTGATTTTATCCACATATGCAATCTCCAAAGAAAGAAAAACAAAAAACTTATGTTCGAAGAAAAGAAAAAGAAAGATCATATTTACGCGGAGTTAAGAATAAAAGGACATTCTTTCAAGGTAAAAAACAAACAAGAAAAAGAATAAAATTAAAGGACGAATCAAGTGTGTTAAAAAATCTTTGCCTATAATTTCCAAAAATTTATTTTCTCCACGATAAGAAAACCATAAGATTTAGAAAACCATTGATTTTATATATAAATTTACTTGACTACTTATATTGAAGGAGCTCTTCTTACTTTCATTTAAAGCACCTTCATCCATGTGAAATGAGAAATAATTATGTATGCGTGTCCATATTGATGTGATTATGAACACACATCCATGCATATGTGAATGTAGGTCCACGTATTCATGTTTACGAATCTATGGATTTGTATCCACATACCATATTTTTTATACTCTCTTCGTCTTGTAAAGATACGTTAAGTTTGACAAAACACGCAGTTTAAGAAAAAATAATTAATGCATTGGCTAAACCTTTTTCTTCCAAAACTACCCTTCCTTGTTGCAACTCTACAACTCTACATGACATAAAAATGTAATTCTTAATAGAAGAAAGGATATTATAAGAAAGTCAAACAGCTTTAAAGAAGACAAACATTTTGGGATGGGAAAAGTAGCAAAAATGGTCTACTTTTGTGGGACGAGAGGGTAATAACTATGATGTGGCATAATATGAGTGGGGGTAAGAAGGAGCTCTTCCTTCAATCCAAGGGAGTTACAATTCAGTAACTTGGCACTGAGGTGAAGGCAATTCTTGGTTGGGTTTTTGGACGACTAAGGCCTTGTTTGGCTATACTTTTAGATAGTTCAAAATCACTTTTGAAACCTAAAATCACTTTTGGTCCTGTTTGGTAGCCTAAATCATAATCACTTCTAAGCTCAAAAAATGATTCTATAATAAGTAGACTACCCCTAGCTTCTAATCAGAATCAAAACATCAACTTTTGCAGAGAATTTTAATATTTTAAAAACTACCCTTAATCCTGGAGTATGGAAACAAAACGATAATAGCCCCCCCCCCCCCCCCCCCCCCCCACACCTTAGACCCAAGTCCTCTCCTCTCTTATCCTGCAGTTGTGCTCCTCTCTCCTGTCGGCATCAATGTGTTGGTAACCTCAATCAACTTGGACCCGTAGGATCCTAATTTTAACTTTAAATCTTTTTTTTTCTTCCTTCCTATATTCATTTATTTATACTTGATAGAATTTTTTCAAGAATCAATTTCATAAAATTTGGATTTGTAATAAATTTAAAAAAAAAAAAAAATCAATTCATGCTCTCTTTTTTTCTTTGTTAAAAAAAAAAAAAAAAAAAAAAAAAAAACGTAAGCAAAATCCCTAGTAATACACATTTGTGGGGTTGGTCGATTGGTCAAATCTTGTGTGTGTTTTCTAGAAGTTATCGTTTTGACGTCTCGTCGCTCTTGTTGTTTGTATGGATATAGGATGTTTCACCTAGACTATTAGGAGAATAAACTGAGCTCAAATTTCGATAAGAGTATAGGCTAAGGTACCCCCAACCATTAATATTAAAAATAAAAATAAAAATCACTACTAATACCAAATAGAGCAAAAAAAAAAAAAAAAGAAAAAAAAGAAAAAAAATAATTTATTATAAGAGAGACAGTTCAGTCAATTCAATGTTATAACAATTTTAGCAAATGTTTTTCCCAAACAGACAAAAAATCACTTCTAGTTCTAACAACACTTTTGAAATACAGTTTCCAAATAGAAACTGATTTTCTTTTGCTACTCGTAACTTCTAATTCTTTTTTGCTTTTGCCTAAAAACAAAAAGTATAGTTTTGCCAAACAAGGCCTAAGATTGAAAGATCAAAAAGTGCTATTGAAATGACCAAAATGACAACTTTTTGATCTTCTAATCTTAACCGTCTAAACATTCACCTCAACAAGGTACTAAATTAACAACTCTAACACCGAATCCTAATTCATTGCGAGGAACAAGGGGTGTCGCTATTATACATAGCGTGATGCTCTCTATTAACTACGAGTCCGCTTTGCCATCTCTCACATAGATACTCTCTCGTCCCAATTCCCTAGTTTTATGTCTTTTTTATACTTGGTCACCATGGCTGCCAAGAAAATTCATGAAGCTTCCTCCTCTTCCTTTGGTCGATGGAGCTACGATGTGTTTTTAAGCTTCAGAGGTGAAGACACTCGCAAAAACTTTACCAACCATCTCTACTATCAATGGCAGAGCCAGGGGGGGCTTTGGGGGCATGTGCCCCAGGCTCAACCAAGTTTTTCTTTTTTTGGAGAGATATTGCCATTTGATGACTATTTCTCAACATAATACCAAAAAGAAGAAGATAGTAGTCATTTTAAAGCATATTTATAGTCAATTTGTAATAAGTTGACAAAAATATATATTTTTTTTGGTATTAAATTGGAAAATGATTACCAAAAAGTAATGTTTTAAAAAAAATGCTTTCCAGAGCTTTTAGTTCTACTTCACAAAATCATAGCACAGTGCCCCATTGGAGATAATTCCTGGCTCCGCCCTGTCTACTATGTCATGAAAGATGCTGCGATTAATGTATTCAGGGATGACAACGAATTCCCAAGAGGAGAAGATATCAAACAAGAATTGCTTAAAGCCATCGAAGGTTCAAGGATTTCAGTAATTGTTTTCTCAAGAAACTATGCGGCTTCTAAATGCTGTCTTGAGGAACTTCTAAATATAATTGCTTGCAGGCAAAGTGTTCGACAATTGGTTTTGCCTATATTTTACAACGTCGATCCGTCTGATGTACGGAAGCAAACAAACAGTTTTGTAGAGGCACTTGTAAAACATGAAGAGTACTTCGTGGACAAGGTGTAAAATGGCAATGAAGCCTCCCCCCATCATAAGAATTAGATGGTAGTAATATGCCTTAAATCCAATCATAGAGATAATACTTTAGGCATAATAAACAATCACTATTTCATTGATTACTTATAATAAACAAAGGGCAAGTTAAATATCATGTGTATTCGGGTTTGTATGATAAGTCTATAGGATAATTGTAGCGAGATTGATATCTGAAAGAGTTAAGATGTTGAGACTCATTCTTTCTATACATTAATCCTAAAAGGTTCCTAACTGTATGTTTATCAACTGGGCATTGATGAACCGGATAAAGTTAGTACAGGTTATGTTTACTCAATAGGGAGGATGGCTAGTTTCAAGTCATTTGTGTAGAGACATTAAAGCAAACCTGTGGGTGCTTGTTAGAGAACAAGTTCACTGAATGTGACCAACTTTAGAGCAAGCTATATGGAGTTTTACTACATATCAAATAGCAGCTCTTAGTTGTAGTGATGTAACTAATCATTTGAACCTAAAGTACCTTTGATATCTTGTGTATGGATTGTTAGGATTAATGATGTAGAGTGTAGGTTTTGACCATGGACCTACAAATGTATTCATTGGCCCTAATGAGTCATGCATAGAGGTATGTGAGTGCACAATATGGGATCCATCATTCTCAGTAAAGAGAAGGAATGCCCTATGTTATCTTCTTGAATATAACTTATTGAAGTCTTTGGCCAGAGCAAGGTAAAGTAACTTAGAAAAGGAGTTTTCTAAGTTCACCATATGAGTTGATATCAAGATAGATTTATATGATTGAGTTAGGGGATTGACAGATTTCTATACCCTATTGACTCAATTGGGGCATTAGTTGATGGAATGATCAAATTGCATCATAACTGTAATTGAAGGGTTCACTATGTACCTTCACTCTATCTAGGTTACGTCATGACATATTGCTAGGTGTGACTCATGACTAGTAGAAGCCCTGAGAATAATAAAGAATTATTATTATTCTCACATAGGGAAATTAGAAAGCATTCTAATTGAATCCAAATAGAAAGAGTTCTATTGAGGCACCTGTGGGTTCCTATTCCTACTACTAGATAGATTGTGAACCTAAGGGGTCACACACCGATAAGCAAAGGGGTATTCTAGGTTTTGAGAGAGTGGGCAAAAATCCAATTAAAAGTTAATTTGGATGCCTTTTAATAAAGTGATTATTAGAAGGACTAGGGAACAATTTTGGAGAAATTGTAAAACCCTAATTGGGTTACGGTTACCCTAAGCCGGTCACTATAAAAGGGAGATTATAAGCATGCTAGCACATGCTCTCCTTCATTATAGCCTCACTCTATCTATCTCATCCCTTGTTCTCTTCTTCTCTTGTAATGCATCAATGGAGATTGATTGAAGGAACCTAGGAGCTTTGCTTGGTGTGGATACCTTTGGAGGCCGGACACGTGTGCGGCTCATCATCCCCAACATCATGCAACCAAAAGGCTATCAAAGTGAGTTTTTGATTTTATTAGTTGCTGTGTTTTTAGTGTTGAATCTTACATGAACATGGCTTGATCTTGGTTATTGGAATTGTATCATCAAAATTGTTTTGTGTGATTTTTCGCTTCCGCTACTGTTTTTAATAACAATTCCTTTCATTAGAACCTTGCATAGTCAACAAATTTAACTTCCAATTTCTTAGGAAAAGGAACTTCAACTTACTAAATGGGCCACTAGTGTGGTTACTGGAAAAATGCAAACCGGAAACAGAAAAGGTGGCCAAAGAGGAACTCTGCTCCAAAATGTGCCTATAGTTGCTTAGCTCTTTAATCTACTTTAGTTTCAAACATTTGCTTCTTGTTTTTCTTATGGTCAAAATTTCCTCATGCTATTTTTTCTTTTTCTTTTTTCTGGGAACTCCTTTTATGCAGTGTGAACTAGATGTTGTGTTCCATCTGGAGACGCATAATTCAAGATGTGTTCCATGAAATTAAACATTCTGCTACTAATTAATATGGCAGATGTGCAAAGTTTCATAGTCAAATCAATCATATGCAAGTTTGCAACAAGGTATACCTAACATTTCACTAATGTTTTTTGATGAATCAATATCAAATGGTGATGCATAACAAGCATAGGGGCAACTGGTGAAGAGTAATTTATGTCATCTAGTACATGCATTACTACCACTTTCTTCCATTTGAAACTGAAGTTGCAGATTATGAGATTTTTTTAAAGGCAGTCCTTTTTTTTTTAATTTTTTTTTAAATTGAAGGCTTGTAAATCCGTTTCTCTTATAGCAGCAGAAGGATTTTTCATATCAAGAACTAATACTAAGAAGTGTCTTGTTTTAACATTAAGGATTGTTTTTTATTTTTTATTTTTTCCATCCTGGGTGTGAGCTGTTATATTAGTAATTCCCCTGAATATCTTGGAACTTATAACATAAGAGATGGATAAAACAGAGAGGCGCTAGAATACTAAAAGTGTACAATTCTCACTCCCAATTGCTTTTGTGCAAACTCCACAAGATCGTTGATCTCATCGTCCTAAATGAACCCATTGTGATTGGCATTTACAGAACGTGCTCACTCTTCTGCTTGGAAAATCATCCTCCAATGACACGGATGGCTTCTGGGGCTCATCTTTCCTTATCTGGCCATCTTTGTCAGCATCAAATTTCGTTCACCATTTCTTGGACGCCTTAAAGTTCAATTGACATTTGCTGTCTCGACTAGAGATACCTCTACTCTTAATGTCCATCCTTGTAATTATAAGTAATATCTCCCCCCACCCAACACACACACAGGGAAGAAGCCCTTGAAAGGCTTGTCAAATATAGAGATAGACTCTATATCACTCGTATTTGTTTTCCAAATGTAAGAAACATGGCTGCGTTATTATTATCACTGTGCCGCACTTGCAAGCCATTATGCATAAGGTTCCAGTAAGATGTCCCAATGTCGTGCCACCACTTTGAGATTGAAAGAGGCAAATGTCTATTTAGGTTTAGGTTTATCACTGTGCCGCACTTGCCACCCCTTTGTTGTCCCTGCATTTATTGAATAACAAGTCGTTTATATATTTAATTTTACGTGGATCTGGTAAGAAAACATCTGTTAGACCGGAGCAAATGCATTAGGATAATTGAAGGGGTTACCCAAAGGCCTCTGTATCTCCAAGAATATTCAAATCTAACAATTGTTCAGCAAGATTTAAAATCTAACAAAATTTTCAATGCTCAAAAAAAGAAACTGCAGCTACTCCTAAAAAGCCTGAATTTTCAATGCAAAATGCGGAAGATGAGGCAGATGCGTCCATATGACGAAAACAAACTTGTTCGGTAAATAATGCATCAATTTCTGAAATGGTAACCAATTCTGATGATTTAGGGTTTTGCAAACTTAATTTGTTGAGAAATTATGATTTTGTTCAAGCCAAATGTATGTTCTCCATCAAAAAGTATAACCATTGATCTTTCTTTTTGGTTATTAGTGGCAAACAATTGTAGTTTGGTTCATTAAAATGTGGTTGGAAAGATTGGCAAATTAGGCCAACTCCCAACCGCATGCTATTCTTAGCAACAAAAAAGAAAAAAAAAAAAAAACCGCATGCTATTAGAGAAAATGTGTTTCTTCACTAGCTTGTAGTATAATTCCTAGTAAAAAAAATATGGCAGAAAGTTTTTTTCTTCCTTTTTCTTTTTCTTGTTACATTATTTCTTATTCATCATAGAGATCATGCCATGTAATGTGCTTCAAAACCCCCAACCGCATGCTATTTAGAGACCATGCCATTTTTTTTTTTTTTTTTTTTTAAGTAAATTCCAAAACTATAATTTTTTTCGAAAATGAACATGTAGATTGAAGTTATGATATTTTAAATTTTTTTAAAAAAATGCATAACATTCTAGTGGTTACGATGGTAAATTTGTTTTTTGGAAAAAAAAAAAAAAAAAAAAAAAGACGTTGACCAATAACTAATTAAATCTCAGGAACATTTGGCATTAAAAAACTTAGGCCTGGACTTATGGAATGAAGGAAGAGTTTTGATAAATTTTCCAACAATTTTAACGTAATGTTATGTTTGCATAAAGAATTTTTAGGTGGAATTTGTCTTTAAGATGAAATTTGTAAAATTTTTAGAAGAATGAGATGAACAAAATTTATATAAAAATTTTACAAATTCCATTTCAAAAACAAATTCCATATAGAAATTCCATATCCAAACATAGCGTAAAGGAGTAAGAAAAAGACAAGTTCAGGCGGAGTCACAATTATTTGCCTCTAATGTCCATGAACCATGATTCTACAATTGATTTTCCTTATCAACTTCATTATTTTGCTTTGCTTTCTCCCCATACTTTTTAGTAATGATAGTTAAATCATGACCCCCCAAAAAAAAAAAAAGTGTAGAAAAAATCCATTTTTTTCATTCAAGTAGTAATGATTTGATTGTCATTGTTAAATAATAAAAAAAGAGTTATATGATAGTTTGTTATATTAAATATTTAAAAATCCTTTTTTTTTTTCATTCAAGTGGTCAACATAGGAATTCCATTTATTACATTAAAAGTTAATTTATATTAGTTATATTAATATGTTAAATGCAAAAAATCCTCATTTGTAATATTCGCCTTGGCCTCAATTACATGTTAGGATTTGGTGTCGTACTAATACTGTAATATGCGTAATTGCATGGTTGGTGTGTAACGTTCACCTCCAAGAAGACAATTTATTTGAATTCCAATTATAAGAACATTTTATATCTTCGTAGGTTGGATTGCGATTACAACACCAAATCCAAATATGATTGTAAGAAAGGGCCGGTAGCCCACAGCCCAAAAGAAAAAAAGCTTCTCTATTCTCCAACACTTCAACTAGACATAGAAGAGGCCCATTATTGCCACCCCTTGATTGAATTTGCACCATACTTGTTTTAGTTTCTCAAGCTTTTATGAAAAATATATAAGATTTTACTAAGGAGAAAAACCTACTTAAATAACATATTTTGAAAAAAAATTTCTTTTACAAAATTATTCAAAATAATGTTACCTAACGAATACTGTTTTTGTTTTCATAAAAATCTTTAATATTTTTCAGAAAATTTAAAAAATTAAAATAAGTGAGGGCATAGATAAAATGAAGGGTGGCAATAACCGCCCCACATAGAAACCAATAAGAAACCCAAAAAAAAAACAAAAGAAAATACCCTTTTTACCCAGCCCAGGTAATCTCAAAACCTGGCTCCGCCCTGACCAAATTCCACCACCAGCCAATCAGCCGTCAACTCGTATTGAGCCGGCCTAATGCTTTTGAAACCCCACCTTCGATCTATCTCCTCTCCCGGTCGATCACCATGGCTACCAAGAAAAACCATGAAGCTTCCTCCTCTTCCTCTCGTCGATGGAGCTACGACGTGTTTTTGAGCTTCAGAGGCGCAGACACCCGCAAAAACTTCACCGACCATCTCTACTTTGCTTTGAAAAATGCTGAAGTTAATGTATTCAGGGATGACAAGGAACTCCCAAGAGGAGAATATATTGAACCAGAATTGCTCAAAGCTATCGAAGGTTCAAGGATTTCGGTTATAATTTTCTCAACAAATTATGCGGCTTCTAGATGGTGTCTTGAGGAACTTGTGAAGACAATGGAATGTAGGCAAACTGTCCAGCAGCTGGTTCTGCCTTTATTTTACAGCGTCGATCCATCGGATGTACGAAAACAGACGGGTAGTTTTGCGGAGGCATTTGCTAAACATGAAGAGCGTTTCAAGGCGAGATGGACAAGGTATTAAGGTGGAGGGCTGCTCTAACTGAAGCAGGAAATTTATCTGGGTTCCATTTCGCAGACGGGTAATCTCTGAGAAATCCATTTACTACTAGTAGAACAATTACAATTAATTTAATGCTAATAGCAAAGTGTGCAATTTTAAAGCAGCCATACATGGGTTGACCCTGTCATATCCTTATTTTATGGAGTATTTGTTCTTTATCTGGTGATGCTCTGTTAGAGAAATGCCTAATTTACCAGCTCTATTTACCCACTTCTTTTTACCTATTAATGTGCCATTGATACTTGAAATTAATTGAAAATTCAGACCATTCTTTTTTTTTTTTTTTTTAAATTTTTATTATTTAAATTTAAAGAATGATTGCATGATCCAGATCGTAAGGTAAATGAATTTGGCAAATATTTCTGGGTATACCTAGTAGTACCAAAGAAAGGAAAAAAAAACCTGTTTCAAATTTTAATTGATATATCATGGTATAAAAAACTTCATTTTAGAAGGGGAAAATTACATAAAAGATTTATTTGCCTCTAATTTTATGTCGTTGGCTTGGTTAACCATAATTAATAGTGATATTAGTGGAAAATGCTTGAGTTGGTGAGAACCATATCTGAAGTTAATTTCTCTTCCTATTGAGTTGTTGCAAGGCCGAAATCAAACATTTCACATTTAGGTGCTGCTACAATTGTTAATCCGGGCTCCCTATAGTGGCCTAGTAAAACGGTTATGGGTTCAAAATTAACCTCCCATTGTATGCAGATTGTTTTTCTTAATAAGAAAATGTTGTATTTGAATCTCTTCATTGGTACCCCCCCCACAAAAAAAAAAAAAAAAAAAAAAGGTATTGCTTTTCACTCTCCATCGAAGACAGAAAACATAAGTTGTATTGGAAGAACATGTGGAAATTTTCTTTGCAACTATGTCCAACTCAAGTTCATATTCATTCAACGAGTCTATACAACCACAACAACTAAACCTGTTTTTACACAGCATGCAAGAAATTTCAATTTTTTTTTTTTCTTCATAAGAAATTGTGTGGCACTTGATAATTTCTTATCTTCAACCACTATTTTAAATCTCCAGCCTTTGGGGTTTAATCCACCCAAAGGATTATATATATGTAGCCTAACTGATGAAGATTTGAATCCACTCATTCTCTATTATTTAAGCTTCTACGATGTTCTTGCCCCTGGTATCCCAATATATACTTGATAATTTTCTTAGCTCCAACCACAATTTTATACGTCTGGCCTTGGGGGTTGAATCCACACAAAGGATTGTATATATATTTTTTATGAAGAAAAGGATTGTATATACATATATAGCCTAGGTGATGAAGATTTTGAATCCACTCATTCTCTATAAATTAAGCTTTGATAAAATCATAAAATCCGTGCAGATATATAATATATATGTGAATAATAAAGATATAAACATAATTATATAAAAGTATAAAGCAAAAGCTCACGCGAAGGTGCAACTTGCAAGTTTAAAAAACTGGGGAAAAAAAATACATGAAGCATGGACATATAATATATATATATATGTGTGTGTGTGTGTGTGTGTGTGTGTAGATAGATATTTGTGTGTATATCATGTGGGAACTAATTGAGTGTGGGACTTTCCAGTTATCCGGGACAGATCACAAGGCTCAAAACCGTGCATGGATTTCACGCACAAGCACATTTTTTCCATGCACGGCTCCAAGTTGTGCAATCTCATTTAGGACTTCTAGGACAGTCCACACATGATCATTTTCGTGTGTCATGTTTCTTATTGTCCTTATAGATCATTTATTGCCTGATTTTGATCCATTACTCGTTGCTTTTATTTCATTTTTAACACAATGGGCAGGTATGAGGCAAAGTTTATCAAGAAAATTGTGGAAGAGATTCTTAATCACCTGAATAATACGTACCTAAATGTACCCCTCTTCCAAGTTGGACTACACTATCGTTTGCAACAATTGATTTCTCTATTAAGTGTTGGATCAAATGATGTTCGCATAATAGGGATATGTGCAATGGGTGGAATGGGTAAAACAACAATTGCCAAAGTGGTTTATAACCATTTCTTTCGTTGCTTTGAAGGCAAAAATGTTTCCTTGAAAATGTGAGAGAAATTTCAATGCAGCCCAATGGTCAAATTAGTTTACAAGAGCAATTTCTTTTTGATATCCTAAAGACCAAAAAGATAAAGGTTAGCAATGTTTCGAGGGGAATTAATGTGATTAAAGAAAGATTATGCAACAGAAGGGTTCTTGTTATTCTTGACGATGTAGACCAATTGGAGCAACTAAGCACACTAGCTATAAAGCGTGATTGGTTTGGTTTGGGAAGTAGAATAATCATGACAACAAGAGATGTGCATTTGCTAAAGTGGATTGAAGTGGATGACATATATATGGTTCATCAATTGAATGATGATGAATCTCTTGGGCTCTTTAGTTGGCATGCATTCAAGCAAAGTCATCCTAAAGAAGATTATGTTGAGCTCTCAAAAGATGTAATAGATTACTGTAAAGGATTGCCTTTAGCTCTTGAAGTCTTGGGTTCTTTTTTATTTGAAAGAAGTGTACTAGGGTGGAAAAGTGCGTTAGCCAAGTTAAAAAGAATTCCTCCTAATCAAATTCAGAGAAAGCTTAGAATAAGTTTTGATGCATTGGAAGATGATAAAGGGAAAAATATTTTCCTTGATATTGCTTGTTTCTTCATTGGAATGGACAAAGACTATGCAATTAAAATATTAGATGGTTGTGGTTTCAATGCAGAAATTGGAATTAGTGTCCTCATTCGTAGGTGCCTTCTAGTGATCAATGAAAAAAACAAGCTAACAATGCATGATCTACTTCAAGACATGGGAAGAGAAATTGTTCGTCAAGAATCTCCTAAGAATCCTGGAAATTGTAGCAGATTGTGGTTTCATAATGATGTTCTTGATGTACTAAAGAAACACACAGTAAGACCCAAATGAATGAATTAGATAATTTGAATTCATGTAATTGGAAAGAAACACGTGCACGTTGATTTTTGTCAATTTCAACTCTTTACTCTATAATCCATTATTTCCTAATGACGCACATATGGTGGCATGTTCTCAAGTGTATAATCCATGCATCTATGAGAGGTTTCAGACATTGGCCTTGTTCCTATCTAATAAGCATAAATATTTTTTGCAAGCACATGCACATAAAAAATATAAATAAAAAAAGTTAAATAAAACACACATACATGCACACAAATGTATACACCTAACTTCTTTTGTTATTAAGCCTTCTTCTGTTAACAGGGAACAAGTGTAGTTGAAGGACTTATTCTAAAATTGCTTACATTAAATGAGGAACATTTGAGCACAGAAGCATTTGGAAAGATGCATAACCTAAGATTGCTCCAACTCAATTATGTACACCTTACTGGAGGCTATAATCATCTTTCCAGAGAATTAAGATGGATCTGTTGGCATGGATTCCCTTTGAAATTCATACCAAATAGTTTTCATGTAGAAAACGTAGTTGCTATTGAAATGCAGTATAGCTACCTGAGACAAGTTTGGAAGGAAGTCAAGGTAAAAAATTTTCTTTATTTTTTAATAATTTGAATAAATTGTATACTCATTTCATGCTCTAATTTTCTTTCTTTTTCAACAGGTCCTGGGGATGTTGAAAGAGCTTAATCTTAGTCATTCCCATTACCTAACCAAAACCCCAAACTTTTCACGGGTCCCCAATCTTGAGAAGTTAAAACTCAAAGATTGTACAAGTTCAGTGGAGCTTCACTCATCCATTGGAGATCTTCCTCGACTTGTCTTATTGGATATGAGAGACTGAAAATGCCTAAAAAATCTCCCAAGAAGTATTTCTATCTTGAAATCTCTTGAAATTCTTAATCTCTCTGGCTGCTCAAATATTGAAAAATTGCCAGAGGACATAGGAGAGATAGAAGCGTTGATTGAACTTCTTGCTGACAGGACTGCAATAAGACAATTACCCTCTTCAATAGTACGTTTGAAGAACATGAAGAAATTATCTTTATGTGGCTGTAAGGGATCAACATCCAGTTCAGTGGTTTCACTATTCTCGTCTTTGGTATCACCAAGGAAAAGCCGGCCAGCTTCCATTAGTCTACTGCCAACTTCATTACTGGGTTTAAGCTCCCTAACATATCTAAGTCTCCAGGATTGCAATCTATCAGATGAAGCTGTTCCAAAAGATCTTGGGAGCCTATCCTCTTTATGGCAGTTGGATCTAGGAAATAACAATTTTTGTAGCCTACGCGCTAGCATCACTAACCTTTCAAAACTTCAGTCCCTAATGTTGGATTGTTGCACAAAGCTTCAATCACTGCCTGAGCTACCAACAGATTTGGAGACATTGAGTGCAAATTACTGCATATCCTTGAAAAGTTTACCAAATCTGTCAAGATTCCAAATGATACCTTCCTTATTCCTTATTAATTGCCACAACTTAGTTGAGATTCCTGGCGTAGAAAAGCTGAAGGATAGTTCATTTATAACGATGGAAGGATGCAACAATCTAGCAAGCACTTTTACGGAGACTCTGCTACATGTCACTCTCTCTCCTTCTCTCTCTCTCTCTCTCTCTCTCTCTCTCTCTTACATAGTCTCATATTAATTTAGAACCATGCTTCCCATGTGCAGTTGTGGCCAAAATTCGGAAGCAGTAATGGCGGCATTTTCCTCTATGGAAACGAGATTCCTAGCTGGTTTCACAATCAGTCCATGGGTTGTTCTGTATCTTTCCAACTGCCTCCAACTTCGAAACGTAAGATCTGTAAGCCTGTTGTTTGTGTTGTTCATGCATCTGATGCCATCTTTGGTAATGCCGAGGATCTTCTTTTGTCACCTCTGCCATGTAGGCCTAAAAACTATGACACTCCAATTGCGGGTCAAGATCACATGTGGATGAAGTGTTACGGAAAAGTTCTGCTGAGAGGTGGGGATCAAGTGAAAATTGTAGTATCTCCAGGAGAAGGATTAAATGTGAAGAAGTGTGGAATCCACCTTTATGATCCTAACGAGAGGAATACCCGATCAGACGGTGGAGAATTGATGTTGTACAACTCTGCCTCGAATGAAAATGACATTGTTGATGACGATGACGATGATGATGACACTGGACTACCACCCCATGTCAGCAGGTTTGATGGCCACGGCTTTAGCATACTAACTTGTATTGATGGGAATCATCGTCATTTTGAGTTTGAATTCCGCTCAAAAAGTTGAAGTTATCTAGATTCTTGACCATTGACCCTGACGCTCAACCTTCGATCCTGACCTTCTTGCAATCAATGAATCACTGGTGCACCATTCCATTACTTCCAGTTTTGTTGACCACTGGCTAGTTGTTTGTGAATATGTCCTTTGTTTTTGTTTTTTCCAGCTCACCCCTCTCAAGATCCTTATTTAGTAGGATCTGCACCAGATAATGACCTTTATGGCCTAAACTTTAGCACCTTACAGTCATTATGCGCAGAAACTGGTTCGTTTCTCACCCTCTTAAACTATATGCTGCGCAGGATTTACTTCTCTGCCTGATAATGTGCAAGAATTGGATCTGCCGACCAGAGATTAGTCCAAAACTTCATATGGGAACTGGGAACCCATATTTGGATTTGATATGGGAACAAATGAGGTTACCAAGCTGGGAATAACATTTTTTTTTTTTTTTTGGGTATTATAATGAGGAAACCCTTTGGGCCCATATAAGACCTCATAACCCATATGGATTAGGTAAGTCTAAGGCCCATGAGAGAAGATGATACTTTAGTTGAGTTATTTATGAAGGTGAAACAGCGCCGCAAAAGGAAATATTCGAAATCGCAGAGTAGTAAGAGAGATTAATTTTGTTTGGTAAGATTTTTTGGCAGAGGCAGAGGATTTTCAAATCGGGTTTGCTCATAATTGTGAATAAATAGTGGCACCTGCGAGGATTTAGGCTGATTTGGAGATTCAATTTAGAAGAGGCATTTGCTGTGAATATGATGTCTTGGAGTTGGCTTGTGATCTCAGCGTCATCTCTAGAAAAGTTCTTTAGTCTGCTTGAAGCTTTGGTGCGGGTGATGCTTTATTTTTAGAGGTTTTTGGTGGTCAGCTTGAGGTTTCTCTTGTGCTGTGGGCTCTGTTCTAGTGGTGAGTTGGTTTTATTTTTGGTCTTTGGGGGTTTCTTCTTCGGGGTGTTGCCTCTGTTTTTATAGGGTCTTGTGTTGCTGCAGGTGTTTAGTTTTTCTTCTTCATGTTTTGTTGGGTTTGTGTTGGAGTCTCTACGGGCTGGATTGGTATCCCAACCGTTTGAATGTCCCATATTTGCTTGTGATACCTTGTCAGAACTGTCATATCGATTTAATAGACAAATTTTCACAAAATTAGTTATGTGTTATACAGAGTCCTCACAGAGTACTCAGTGTGTGGGGCACTGGGTTTTTGGTCAACTATCTTTCCTTGTTCATAAGTTCAACTCTTTTTTTTTATTTTTTATTTTTTGTTTTTACAGAAATAAACTGGCTGGAATGATAACTTGGCATTGTTGCCTATTCTGGATTCTAAACTGAATCAGTTTGCCTGGTGCATCTGCTGACTGGATGTCGTGTGTTTGATTTATTGATTTCAGCAATGAAATGACGGTGGTGATCCACCATATATACCTCATTGACAGACCACGCATTTCCAAATTAATCAATTTTCTAGATATATAGCCTGTTTATGTGATAGATATATTAAGCAGAGCTGGTCAGCTTCAAGAAGCACTGAAGCATATGATCTTGTTAAATGCCCGCTGCCAAGACAAAAGTGCTCCTGCAATAGGAAGGCAGCTCTTACATTTAGTACCTAACAACTCTAGTGGTTGTGCTTTGGTGTCAAATTTATTTGCAGAAAGTGGAAAATGGGACGAAGGGGCCCGAATCCCAGTTGGACACGGTTTATTTGGTTATCTTTTAGTTGTTCAATAGAGCTGATTAGACAATGATTTTACAATAGAATGGATAACCATATCAGTTTGTTTATTTGTTTTGAGTCTTTTAAAGTTATCAATAATGATCATGTTTCTGTTTGCAAGTTTTATTGGGACAAAACTTTTCTTTGCAAAGGATGATGTACTGCCAAATGTTTAGCAATAGTATTGCAGGCTACATTTATGATTCTAGTTCAGTTAGATCTTGCTAGTCGTTTGGGTACTGCATTTGTTGGGGGGCTTGAGGATGCCATGCATTTGGCTGGGTACTGCTTTTTAGTTGAGCAATTTTCATCTTTCCATGTCTGAAAAACATGAATTTTTAGGCCCCTACATTTCCTGGCCATTTTACATGCCAAATGGAGTAAGATGGAATATGTTTCTATGAACATCATGGTCCTTAAAATTGTCATCAGAAGTAATTTCCCCTACCCCCTGCCCCCTCCCTGAATTACATGAGCTAATTAGATGTAAGCAGAGATCACTTTTTATTGGGAATTTTTTTTTTTTTTTTTTTTTTTTTTTTTTTTTTTTTTTTTTTTGCATAATATGTTGATATTGGTTTTGAGTCTTGTGGTCTGAATAGTCATATACCATCATGCTACTTTGCTGTTTTATTGTAACCTTGTGTAGACCCAATCTAATATAAGAGTTGCACTCAAATTTTGAGTTGCTAAACTTGCCTCAAATCTTGAATGAAGGGCTATTTTGGTGGTGTTGAAGACAAACTAGGAACAATAAAATAATAGTTTTTTCCTTTCCAACATAAAAGCTCAGCCATATTAATGTGTGTTTCAAGCAGTTGCTGTTATTCAATGAGATAAATTGGTTTTTGGAATGTATGCTCTGATTTTGATTGAGTGAACAGGTTCGGTGCCTACCAGACAATGGCTCATTAGATATCTTCAGTGGAGAAGGGTATAGGTCGACTGATCCGTAAAATGAGAAGTTTTGGTTTCATGTTTGTTAACTCGAAGGCCATTTTCGTCATTTCCCAAACAGCCACATCCTTCAGGCCACGCAATAATTAGTCTATCCTGTTTAAATGAAATTTCACTTTTATCTCTTCAACTTTAAGCGCCGAAAACACTCTTCACCTCTCAATTATATTTTCTAACACTTTGTACACTTTAGTTTAGAAATATTTTTGTACCTCCGTACGCTGTTAACAAAAAGGAGATTTTACAGGTCACTAGGGTTAGCCTAGTGGATAGGGTGGGTAGGGAAAAAGGTAGGAGTAGGATAGGTTAGGGGTTCGAACCCCTTTCAATGTATCCACAAAAAAAAAAAAAAAAAAAAAAAAAGGTGGGGTGGGAGATTTTAAGAATTTGCCCATTATATATTTTGGTCAAATTGTCAAACTAGGTGAAAATTTTCTTGACCGTTTTATGTTTTACATTTTTTTCATGGTTTCACAAATACCCTGATCATAGTGAACCCATCTGTAAGTGAATGTTTCGATTTTGTGATGGCTTAAAGCAATTCAATTGTCATTCGCCTTATTAAAAAAAAAAAAAAAATCTGTAAGTGAATGAACAATTTGCTTATTTTCCCCTACTCATGAAGTGGAGTGCAAAAAGCTTCTTGGGAGTACATTTATTGATTTCATGAAAGTAACATCTCATTTATTTTTTAAAATTACACTTCTCTCCGTTATTACTAACATTGGCGTGGTGCCGAATTAGTGTTAATGTACACTCTTAACCTTTAACATAATATTTTTATTTTTCAATAAAATATATATATATATATATATATATTTTTTTTTTTTATTAAATTTGTATCTAGTTGCCGGGCTTCTGCTATTATAAACTTAATAAATAGATTACATTATGGATTTCTTAGACGACCATGTAATAAAATCTATCATTGATTATTAAAAAAAAAAAATTATATCAAATTTCAAAATATAATGATTTAAATAACTTGTCAACATGACTTCACCCGAAGGATGTCACTATATTTTGGCTACACTCTCAATCTAAGACATTGTGAATTTTATTTTAATTTTTAAAATTTTTGGTGGTATTGTTTACATAAATTCTAACAATTTATTTTTTCTGAAAACTATAATAAATTTTTTAAAAAATAGCCATTTGAGTATTTAAAAAAATATCTTATAAACGAAACACCAAAAAAAAAAAAAAAAAAAAAAAAAAGAAGAAAAAAAAACGTATGAAAATCAATTACATCTGTACATTCTTCAAAAAGTCTAAATTTTTGTTATTGTGGCATGAAAAAATCCATTCTCAATGATCAACTAAAGATATTAAAGGTAAAATAGGTGTTTTGATAAAATTTAAAATTACATCAAATATTTCCGTCCATCTCACTAATGGTGGGGAAGTTTCTGTACCTTTTTATGCCAAAATTAAAGGAGAAGAGTGTTATTTTAAAAAATAGAAAACCAATCCTTGTATTTTCCCTTTTAATATATATATATATATATATATATATTCAAAAGGTTGAACGGTAAGGAATAGGGGTGTTAATGGTTTTGGTTAAAACCGAGAACCAAACCGAACCAAACTGAACTAGATGGTTTGGTTTGATTTTTTTGTCATTAGGTTTGGTTATGGTTTTAATTTTAGAAAACCGAACTCAATTGGTTTGGTTTTGGTTTTCAGTTTTAAAAAACCAAACCAAACTGAAAAACCGAAAAAACCGAAAAATATATATAATATATATATATATATATATATATATATATATATATATAAACTTAAAGTTTGTAAATTCCCAATTCTAATAAGGGTAAAATAGGTAATGGGCTTGTTTTTGTTGATTTTAAGCTTCTTATTGTTTTCCCTTTTTTAGATTGGCATGTATTAAACTAGCTATTAATGTTGTGTGTGATATTGACATATTGATATGTGTCAATATGTTTTTATTTTGATACAGTGTTTGTTTTTTTTAGTTGCTAATGTAATGCTTTTATTAAAAATGTTTTTATTTGGAGTTTGGCATGTCATTTTTTTCATTTTCAATTATTTGTTGTTACTTGATAGGTTAAAACCGAAACCGAACCGAACCAAACCGAAATATAATGGTTTGGTTTGATTTGGTTTTTTTATAGTATGGTTTGGTTTTGCTTTGGGAGGAACAAAACCGAAGTATAGTGGTTTGGTTTGAAATCTCCCCTAAAACCGAACCAAACCGAACCATTAACACCCCTAGTAAGGAACATACATTTTCGACATTTTGTTGATAGTCTCATACTCTCATGTTCAAGTAGTGAATTATAAGAGAATAATTTAATAACAAGTTGAGTCTTAATAAGTATTCTAAGAAGAAAAGTCATGTTCAAAGCCTTACAAAAACGTTTGATTCCTTTAGACTATATTTATTACAAATGAATGAGGGAGGGAAATGGATGATCATTCTATTAATAAAAAGAAAGTGACAGGTTACCATTAAAAATGCTTCCTCAAATCAAGAGAATCGGTCATTTTCGATTTCTCATATGAGTAATTCTCAATTTCTCATCCCTTAACCAATGAAATAACGAAAAGTGAGCCCACTTAGGAAACATTAGAATCATGGATAAATTATATTAATACCCTCTAGATTTTGACAATAAAGGATACACCTCAACATTTTTAAAATTACACTAACGCCCCTATTTTACAAAATAACCTACAAAGACACCCCTCTTTTCTAACTTCTGTCAATTACTCTATTAAATAAAGCGGACATCATACCCAAATTTGTTCAAAATACCTAAACTACCCCTGTTGGATGAATGCACATCAATATTAAAGAGCGATGGAGATAACCCAAGCACATTATTCTACCCTTAGCCTTTGTAGACCTTTATTGTATTATAGTTTTCCCAAAATTAAATCATACTCTCATTATGCTCCTAAGTTTTAGAGAAACCCTCCCTTTATATATTTATTCCCTAATTAATATCTTTTCCACTTTGACTAAATGTTAAAAGTTTCCAAAAAATATAAGAAAAAAATTATTATAATTCCAAATACTTTTTGGTACCAAAAGGGAAAATATATATATATATATATATATATAATATGATTAGTACTATATATATATATATGTTATTAATATGATTAGTACTAGTAGGCTCTATTACCTTTTAATTTTATTTTTTTCTTCTATTCTAAGCTTAAGCTCCTTGAGGGTTCAAATTTTAATATTAATATTACTATGATATTGCCACCTTACATTTAGTAGGCTTCATCCTATTCTTTCTATTATTCATGTTACTATGATATGCCACCTTATGTTACTATGATATGCCACCTCACTACGTATGTTTTTAACTTTTATTTATATTTTTAAACTTTTAAATTTTTTTTACTTATAAATAATTTGGCCCTCCAATTAAGAATTCTTAATTCTACCTCTAGTAGCTTGATTGGTTTTCATAATTGGAAATTGCTGGTTTCATTATTTACGCACTTGCGATGTTCATCTAATGAGGGTATTTCAAACATTTGAATCACTCCTTTAACATCCGTTACCTAATAAATCTGATGGAAGTGTTAGTGCAATTTTAGAAACGTGTAAGGTGTATTCGTTATTGTCAAAATGTAGGGGTGTTAATGTAATTTATCCTAGAATATCATCCCCATTCAATTTTCTCTCTTCCATTCATGCAAAACCATTTTTTATTCAATTCACACAAACCCAAATACGGGTGAGACATGATGGGTTTGCTTGTCCGATGCAGTGCGTGTACGACAGGCCGGATTGAAATGTTCACGCGGTGTAGTGAAGAAAGAGGATAGAAAAAGCAACAATTCTTTTTTATTTTTAGGGTAAATTGCACTTAAGGGTCTAGAGTTTAGGTCATGTTTCACTTAAGGGTCCAGAATTTCAATTGCATCAATTTGGTACCCAAATTATTAGTTGAGTTTCAATTAGGGGTCCATTGTTAGAAACCGTTTGTTGACCAAACGGAATTGCTTCTAATCTTGCACATGCTGTGCGTGTGACCAAATTAAAATTACATTATTCCCATTTTGCCCTCCCCATTCACTACTCTGGAATTGCTTCTTCAAATGCATGAGAATACAGTGGGTGTAGATGAGTGTACCCACACTAGATTATTATCCATTTTTTATCAAACTGTAATCAAAGTGGTCAACCAAGGGTCCCACATGGTAGGGCTCATCAAGACGAATCCATCCATCAAATTTGGAGTCAATAAAGTCAACCTAAGGTCTTCAAATGCTAAGAAACACGGTATGTGTGGGTGAGTGCACCCACATTGGATCACACTCTATTTCACCTTCAACCTCAGAGCGCAGGTTGAAGCTGAAAAAAACAGTTTTAAGTTTTGTTCCGGGCCAACTTCTCCATAACTTATCTCACTCATTTCTCAACCAAATTCAGTGATTCAAAAGCCGAATTGAAGCTCTTGTGGAGCACTACAAGCGCACATAAATCGTTTATCCAAAAACTCACAGAATCATAACCATTTTTGAGCCCAAAGTCTCGGGTTTATAACTCGGAAATCCGGCAATTTTCAAGAACTCATCCTAGTCATTTTTCTTTAAATCTGATATTACCAATGAGTTCCTAGGCCTCAAAAACGTAAGGTAGTATACTTTACGTTTCTCCCCTCTCCCTCTGTGTTCCCTAAGCTTTCTGTCTTAGATCTGTTATATACCCTCCAGATTCATGCCAACGGACGACCTATGGTAAACCGGCATAGCCACAATGAGATTTCCGGCGACACCACCTTCTAAAGCCTTGTGGGTTTTCACTTTTGAGCCTTGGATGAACCAGATCCATGGCTGTCAAACCATCGCTGGCATGAAGAAAATGGGTCTGACTGTTTGAGAGCAGGGCTGAGTTTGTTGCCCAAACATCTTTATTGCAAACGATGTCGTTTTTTGGAGGGCAAAAAAGTCACTTTCAAGTTGCCGTTAACTCCGTCTATGATTTCTGGTCAATGTTGATATTGGGTACCAAATTGACACAATTGAAATTTGGGACCCTTAAGTGAAACATAGCCCAAACTCTGGACCTTTAAGTGTAATTTACCCTTATTTTTATTTTGGTTGATAATCAGTCGTTCACGCGGCGAACAAAAAAGGAAAAAAAAAAACAAGGATATGTTCACATACTCTCTAGTCCATAATTTCCGTAATTTCCGTAACGCATGATTTTATGGCTGATTCACTGTTCATGCCACAAATTGTGAGAGCTTTCTTTGTAGATCTACTATTCATGTCACATTGATAGTCAGGTTGTAGTAAGTTGATTATCAACTTTTCAAGAGTTTGTCCTTGTAAATCATACCACGTTGATACTCAGTTTGTCGCAAGTTGACAATTAACTTTTTAACTTTTCTAATGGATGAGACCGCCGTTCTGGAGCTTTGTGAACCTTATCATATCATATCACGTTGATAGTCACTTGGTAGCAAGTTGACTATCAACCTTTTAACATTTTGTTTTGAAGCATATGACATTGATAGTCATTTTGTAGCAAATTGACAATCAACTTTTCAACTAGTCTAATTGATCAGAGAGCCATTCTCGAGCTCTGTGAATCTATCACGTTGATAGTCAGTTTGTAATAAGTTGACAATCAATTTTTTAACTTTTTCTCCATTGATCAGACCGCCATTTTCGAGCTGTGTGAAGCATATCACGTTGATAGTCAATTTGTAACAAATTGACAATCAACTTTTTAACTTCCTTTCCAATTGATCAGATAGCCATACGATTGGTATCAAACATAGCGGGCAGAGGATGTCATTGCCTTTTATTTATTTTCCTCTTATGCACTTTTCTCTCGTCTTTGAAATTGTTGTGATCTAAGCAAAAATTTGGAAATCTGAAGTTAGGGTTTTGCGTTGAGGTAAATTTCGTTGCACTTTTTTTTTGCTTTTTCTATTGTAATTTCTTTGCTCTTTGTATTATAATTGTCGTGAACTATAATTGGTAAAAAACTTCATTTTCCTTTTGTTTTGTTTTTGTTTGGCACGCGAGAAAATGAGAAAATTGTTTAGTTTCATCCCAAAGAATACCGTACATGAAAATTCTCTAAGTCTATTTGTAATATGGCAAGAATCATACAAATTTGTCTGGGTATCGTGTTTGTCTGTGTGTATTATGGCAAGATAATTGTTTATTTTTCTCAGTGTGTTTGTAATAGGGCAAGAATCATACAAATTTGTCTGGGTGCCGTGTTTGTATGTGTGTATTAGCCCACTTACTATTTGAAGTGACCAACTTATCATTTCAAGTGACCTTATGGATATGGTACCCAATTTTTTGCTAGGGTACCATAGAATTAGCCTTTCTAATGCAATGAATTTATTGAATTTTCACCAAATCAAATTAGCACAAAATGATGGTCATCATTTTTTATGTTCTCAGGTAACGTTTAGGGTGCGTACATATCAGCTTTGTTGACAGCAAGGTATTTTTTATTCTTTCCACTGATAATCATATTTTATTATATTATTTATTAAAATTTATTTATCTATATTTCATAGGTTTTATTTTTTTCCTTCATTCTGTTTAATTCATGATCATTGTTGTTTTAGGATTGACCTTATAAAAAAATTTAGTTGTTTTGGGATTGTGAATTTTTTTTTCTTAATATATAATATAGAGAATAGGTCATTGATGATAGAGATAGTTCAAAATAGGTGCATTCATGGTGATAAAGATGATGGAAAATGAATTGAGTGAGAGATACGGCGAAAGTTGATTGATGCAAATCAAGGAATAAAATATAGGATTAATTGGGAATGATATAGCCGCATTTATAGTTCTTTTAAAAGAGAAAGCAGCAAATTATTTAATGGGGCGTTTGGGCTGAAGTTCAAAAAGGTGAACTTGTGCATCTATAGGTACCTATTTAAAAACTCATCTAGTCGTGGGTCCATTTTGACCGAGGATGACAAAAAGGTCCCTCCTATAGTAGCATAAATCATTCAAAATGGCCAACAGTTGCTTCCCCATTAAACATGGAAATGAAATTAATGCAAAAATATCCGGCAAATCTCCACCATCTCCCTATGTTTTCGTAACTGATTTTTTCAAAAGAAACGGAAACTTCCATGCTCATAGTGATTGAGCAATTCCGATGAAGGGGAAAACGATTGAGTTGACATTAAAACCGTGGCTTAAGCAATTGAACCAATTAGGAATAGTTACATGTGATTTTTAATTAGTTACTTGAAGGTCGTAAGTAATTATAGTCCACAATACATGTAACTATTACTAGTTGTTCATCATTTTGGGGATTTAATGATGAAAAATGATGGGTTATAACTGATTATAGTTAACTCTTTCATGTAACAGTTCATGTAACTATTCCCAAAATGTAACAGTTTGGGGGCAATTTGAAGTTGTAAAATGGTGGGTTATAAGGAATGGAAAACACATATACCCGGAGTCGATGAAGAAGATGATGTGCAATGGATTTGGGGTCCTTCTCAACATGTCGGCACAAAGCAACAAGACAATGAATACTTTTCAAAATTAAACTCGAACAAGTGGAAAAAAATCATTGGAAGACATCACAAATGTAGGAACCATTATTTAGATCCTTGATGAGGGGAGGAAAATCCGAAAACCGTAAGAGAAATCCTCTAATTGCTTACCATAATTGACAATAAGGGCATTGACGGTATTCTTGACATGATGATTTCCAAAAGCAATAAAAAACGTGGTCGTTTTTGTTTACATGTGGACTTGACGCATGAACAGAAAGTTATTTGGATGGCTGGCTGAAAGTTTAGGAAGAAAATATACTTTTGGCTAATTTCCCCTTATTTAATTTGTATGTTGTTATGTGCAGATCATTTTCTACATATAGATGTTTGCTTTTTTAGAAAGGGGGTTTGTAGTGGAAACAAGACTTCTGTTCTAGATTAGCAGTAGCTTAGTTTGCAAGACGTAACATATAGTTGAGTTATTTTTTTGGAAAAATAAGAAATAAAATTTTCTAATGTATTTTAGAAGGATTTCAAATTATATATGGTAATCTTCTCTACCATCTTAGGTAACTATCTTCTTATGTTAGAAGTGGTAACTATAGAGCTATTAATATAAACATTATTCTATAGAAGAGATATATGAAGACTACCTTGATGGCCTTGGCATTACTTTTTGATTGTTTAGCTCACATGGTTCATTACGTGGTAAGGTGATTATTTATGCTTCCTCTTCATGTTATCTTATTCTTAGAGAATGATTACTCAATGTTTTTCCCCCTTTTTGTGTTCATTTGTCATACTTAACATCAATGATGAAACACAAATGAGGTTAGAATTTGCTCTTTCCTTGCATATCTCGTGTATCATTCCGATTCGATTTGGGAGCATGTGCTGGTAGATTTTTTTAGGCCATTTTTGACGCTTTGGTCTAACCCAACATGGGTTTCTACAATCTTTTGACAAGTACATATAGTTATGTGTTACTCGTCTTCATTCGCTCGAATTAATGATGACTCATAAATGTGGTAAAAAAATTTATTTACAAATTTTTCACTTACTCTTTCACATCTTTTATATGACTTTCTTTATGTTTAAGCGCATATGTCCATTGGTTTTTTGAGACCCTTGGCTGAGTTACGAAACAATATAATTTTTGGCTTTCATTTTTTTATAGCAAAGACAACTATCTTATGTTGCATACTACCTGCTGGTGCTTGTATATCTCTTATCTCCTCTCCTATACTGCAACTTCTATGCTTTACCATTAGCCACAACAGTATAGTTTTATTTATAATGTCTAAGAGATCATCCTAAACAATGATGTCAAACTTTATTTTACTCTTTATATACCTAAGGTGCTTATTTTACATTCATAGTCTAATACACAGCATTACCTCTCAAAGTCTACATATCACATCACGACTTGGCAAACAATATTAGGCACGTGCGTAGCACGTCTGCCCTCCTAGTCCAAAAAACAAAAAAAAAAAAAAAGACTTGGCTAGTCTGCTTTTGCCAAATCTCACACGCCCTCTAGTCCTGGACCTTGAGATCTCTCCTCTTGTGCTCCGTTACCATGGCTGCCAAGAAAACTCGTGGAGCTTCCTCCTTTTCCTCTCATCTATGGAGGTACGACGTGTTTTTGAGCTTCAGAGGTGAAGACACCCGCACAAACTTTGCAGACCATCTCTACTTTGCCATGAAAGATGCTGGAATTAATGTATTCAGGGATGACGACGAACTCTCAAGAGGAGAAGATATTAAATCAGAACTGTTGGAAGCTATCAAAGTTTCGCGGTTTTCGGTAATTGTTTTCTCAGCAAATTATGCGGCTTCCAGGTGGTGTCTTGAGGAACTTGCCCAAATAATGAAGTGTAGGGGAAATATGGTACATCAGGCTATGCCTATATTTTACAAGGTGGATCCGTCGGATGTGCGGAATCAGAGGGGTTGTTATGCAGAAGCGTTTTCCAAACACGAAGAGCGTTTTAAGGCGGAGATGGACAAGGTTTCAAGGTGGAGGACTGCTCTATCCGAAGCAGGAAGTATTTCAGGGTGGAATATATCAAACGGGTAATCTTAAGGAAATCATTTCCTACTACTATCACAATTAATTTGATGCTCGCATATTATGTTTCTTAATGTCCTTAATTAAGTACGGAGTACTCATTTATTTCCTGATTTTGATCCATTAATTACCTGTCTAATTGATGTGCTTTTTATTTCATTTTTCTTACAAAATTGGCAGCTCTGAGGCGCAATTGGTTAGAGAGATTGTGAAGTATATTCTAAATTTGTTGAACAATACATATCTAAATGTACCCCTCTACCAAGTTGGACTCTGCTCTCGGTTGAAAAAGTTAATTCCTACATTACGTTTTAGAGTATCTCATGTTCACATAACAGGGATTTGTGCAATGGGCGGAATGGGTAAGACAACATTGGCCAAAGTGGTTTATAACCATTTACTTCATGTCTTTCCTGATAGAAGTTTCCTTGGAAATGTGAGAGAAATGTCAAAGCAACCCGGTGGTCTAATTCGTTTACAAGAGCAACTTCTTTTCGATATCCTAAAGTTGAAAAAAATTAAGATCAACAATGTTGATAGGGGAAGTAATGTAATACAAGAAAGATTACATGGTAGAAAGGTTCTTGTTATTCTTGACGATGTTGACGAGTTAGAGCAACTAAGCGCACTAGGTATGAAGCGTGATTGGCTGGGTTACGGAAGTTCAATCTTCATAACAACTAGAGACAAGCATTTGCTAAAGTTGATTGAAGCGGATGACATATATACGGCTGAGGAATTGAATGATGGTGAATCTCTTGAACTCTTTTGTTGGCATGCGTTTAAGCAGGGACATCCAAAGGAAGACTACAATGAGTTATCAAAAGATGTAATAAGTTACTGCAAAGGACTGCCATTAGCTTTGGAAGTTTTGGGTTCCTTTTTATTTGAAAGAAGTGTACCAGAATGGAGAAGTGCCTTAGAAAAATTAAAAAGAATTCCTCATGATCAAATCCAGAAAATCCTTAGAATAAGTTTTGATGGACTCAAAGATGACGGAGTGGAAAATATATTCCTTGATATTGCTTGTTTCTTCCTTGGAATGGACAAAGAATATGTCTTAAAAATACTAGATGGTTGTGGTTTCTTTCCAGAAATTGGAATTAGTATCCTCATTGGTAGGTGCCTTCTATCAATCAATGAATATAACAAGTTCATGATGCATGATCTACTTCGAGACATGGGAAGAGAAATTGTTCGTCAAGAATCACCTAAGGATCCTGGAAATCGTAGCAGATTGTGGTTTCATAATGACATTCATGATGTACTAAAGAAACACACGGTAAGACTCAAATCAATAAATTGAATGCATGTAATCTAAAGAAACACATGCATGTTGATTTTTTGTAAATATCAGTTCTTTAATTACTGTATAATCCATAATCCTAATGGCAACAACACATATAATGGCATGTTCTTGAATGTATAGTCCATGCATCTCTGAGAAGATACACAAATCATCAATCGTGCCTATGTGTTTTAGCACACGTTTTTTTTTTTGGCAGGCACATGAACATGAAAAAATAATTACACTAATAATAATAATAAAACACACACGCAAACACATAGACGTACATATCTTCCCTTATTATTAAATGTTCTTTCTTAACAGGGAACAAAAGAAGTTGAAGGACTTATCCTAAAAGTCCCTACATCAAATGACATGCATTTTAGTACAGAAGCTTTTGCAAAGATGCAAAACCTAAGATTGCTCCAGCTCAATTATGTACACGTCACTGGAGACTATAATCATCTTTCTAAGGAAC
This sequence comes from Liquidambar formosana, assembly GCA_039720395.1. NCBI lineage: Eukaryota > Viridiplantae > Streptophyta > Magnoliopsida > Saxifragales > Altingiaceae > Liquidambar > Liquidambar formosana. Next base: position 23,503,241 of record CM077834.1, on the reverse strand, counting down.
TAAGGTGGATCTGTTGGCATGCATTTCCTTTGAAGTTTATACCAAATAGTTTTCATGTAGAGAAGCTAGTTGCTATTGACATACGATATAGTAACCTAAGACAAGTTTGGAAGGAAATCAAGGTATGTATGAACTTTCTTTAGGCTTTTGTTTTTTAAAAAATAATAATAATTTGAATCAATTTTGTATTCATTTTCTCCTCTCATTTTCTTTATTTTTCAACAGGTCCTAGAAAACTTAAAAGTGCTTAATCTCAGTCATTCCAATTACCTAATTAAAACCCCAAACTTCTCAGGAATTCCCAATCTTGAGAAGTTAAAACTTAAAGATTGTTCTAGTTTGGTGGAGATTCACCCATCCATTGGAAATCTTTGTCGACTTGTGTTACTGGATATGAGGGATTGTAAACAACTTAAAAATCTTCCAAGGAGCTTTTGCAAGTTGATATCTCTTGAAATTCTTAATGTTTCTGGCTGCTCAAAACTTGAAGAATTGCCAGAGGACATAGGAGCTATGGAAGCATTAATTGAGCTTCTCGTAGAAGGAACTGCAATAAGACAAGTGCCCTCTTCAATTGTACGTTTGAAGAACCTTAGGGATTTATCTTTTAGTGGCTGTAAGGGATTAAAATCCAGCTCCTTGGCTTCACGCCTAAGGTCCAGGGTATTACCAAGGAAGAGCCCAGATCCAATTAGTCTACTTCCCTCTTCATTACTAGGTTTAAGCTCCCTAAGAAGTCTAAGACTCAGGGATTGCAATCTATCAGATGATGGTATTCCAAAAGATCTTGGGAGCCTATCCTGTTTAGAGTTGTTGGATCTAGGAAGTAACAATTTTCGTAGCCTACCGGCTAGCATCGGTAACCTTCCTAAGCTTTGGTGCCTAGATTTGGATTATTGTACAAGTCTGCAATCACTTCCAGAGCTACCAACAAGTTTGAACAGATTGAGTGCATCTTACTGCATATCCTTGGAAAGATTTCCAAATCTGTCAAGATTTCCAGCGATACCAGAGTTATTCCTTGCTAATTGCCACAAATTAGTTGAGATTCCGGGCTTGGAGAAGTTGAACTATAGCTCATCTATAAACATGGAAGGGTGCAACAATGTAGCAAGCACTTTCAAGGAGACTCTGCTACAGGTCTCTCTCTCTCTCTCTCTCTCTCTCTCTCTCTCTCTCTCTCTCTATCCTTATTTAATTAGAGTGATTTCTCATGCAGGTGCGGCCAACAGCCCTATCCAATAATGGTGGCATTTTTCTCAGTGGAAACGAGATTCCTAGCTGGTTTCACCATCAGTCTGAGAGTCCTTCTGTATCTTTCCAAGCGCCTCCAACTCTGGTGCCTAAGAATAGAGCGCTTGCTGTTACCGTTGTTTATGCGTGTGACACCATCTCTGATAATTCCAAGGGTCTTGAATTGCCGAGTTGGCCTAAAAACTATGACATTCCAGGCACCTGCCAAGATCACATGTGGGTGGGCCGTTTTGGAGATTTTCTGTTGGGTGGTGGTGATCAAGTGGACGTTGTAGTAACTCCAGAAGTTGGAGTAAAAGTGAAGAAGTGTGGGGTCCATCTATATGATCATGAAGAGAGTAGCACCCAATCAGATGGTGGAGAATTGATCATGTACGACTCTGCCTGGAATGAAAATGCCATTATTGTTGGAGATGATGATGATAATGATGATGTGTTACCACCACCTCGCAGCTATGAGTGTAGTGTTAAGATAACAACTTATGTTGATGGGTGTCATCATAATTTTTGGGTAAGAATCCTCTCACAAAGTTCTGCTTAAATCCTTGAATCCCAAAAAGAATGCTTCAACGCGCGTGACGATGCCAGGCATGGTTTAGATGTCAGATATTCTGATGGCAGAAGGCACACTCTATTTAAGGGTGGTACTGAGAAGTCAACGGCAAGTTCAAGAAAGAGAAAACACATTGACTGGAAATAAAATGTGGAAAGCTATCACACAATGTTGACAAAAGGATTTCTAGTGATATGAAAATTGGTAAGTCATATACCGTTGTCAGTTCTGTAAATGAGACACATACTGTGGCAGAGGAGATAATATGCGGTACCTGTTTCCAGTGGTAATTGTATAGGTGAGCCGTGGATTTGAGATTTGTATTTTTTTATTAATTCAAATGTTCCAAGTTTTTCCTGCGTTAGAATAATTTTCCTACTCTGAATTTTTCAAATACGGTTACATAATTGATGTTGAGGTTCTCCTTTCCCCAACTCCAAGGAGTGGACCAGTGATACCTACATCTTGCTCCTCAAGAGGCTAATGGTCCTTTTTTTTTTGGTAACAGAAGCTAATGGTCCCTCACACTTCTACTTGGGGCCAGCCACCAACTGGGTATATATGAGTGTTAGTTAACTAATGACAAGTGGGTATTGACGTTCCCGCATCAGGGAATAAAAAGGTGTTCTTCTTCTTCTGTTTGATCGCCTCCTTTTTGTTTTTTTTTTTTTTTTTTCCCCTCCCCTGTTACGTGGTGTACTAGATCCATCTACTCAATAAAGTGGTGAAAAATCCTGTTATATGTGTAGGAAGAGAACAGACAGAGATGCTCTCAAGTTTGCTAATGCTTGTGGTGGATTAATTCTGACAGAGAGAAGTGCACCAGTTCCTGCTTTGCCATCTAGAGAAGCTCTGGTGATGCCATGCTTGAGTTGATACCATGGGTTTTAATTATGTGACTGTCTCCTAGTATCTTCCCAATTTTCTGAATGGTGAAAAACTGAAAATGCTATGCCAGTTTGCATTTACATAAGAACACATTTACTCCAAATGATTTGAATGTACCCTGTTTATTTCATGTCATCTAGGTTTTTCATGAGCTGTTTACTGTTATTAATTAATTTGATCCTGCAATTGATATCAGACTCTTGTATTATGTGCAGGAATTGGATCTGCTCACCAGAGATCAGTCTAGAACTTCATATGGGAACTGGAATCTATATTGGATTTGATATGGGAGAGAATGAGGTTACCAAGATGGGAATAACTTCCCATGTATAATTTTATAAGGGGTAAGGTTCATTCTCCCCCCACCTCCCTCCTCTGGGGTTTCACTGGTGTAGGAGTAATTTTTTACTTAATCTATATAATTTTCCATCCTTTCAGACATTCCCAAAAAAAAAAAAAAAAAAAAAAAAATGATCAAATTCCTGGAGACATCTTGAGTCTCTAGTGGTTGGATTGGCTTCCAACCATTTGAATGCCTCCATATTTGCTTGTGATAGCTTGTCAGATTCAGGGGTAAAACTGCAGAGGCATTTTGTTATAAGGGATTGGTTCCAAGAAATTGCTGGTAGTATGAAAATTTCTAAGCTTCAAAACTCCATTGAAACTCAAAATTTGAGTAGATCTGCTTTATTGATTTAATAGACAAATATCCACATATTACTGTGACTTTCTGGATTTGTAAAGTTCTCAGTGCATGAACAGTAGATTTTTGGCCAATTATCTTTTCTTGTACGTAAGTTCATTTCAATGTCAATTTTTTAATTGGCTGGGATGTTAACTTTGAAATTATTGCCAATTCTAGAGTCTAAACTGAATCAATCTGCCTGGTGCATCTGTTGGCTAGATTTTGTGTGTTCTTATTTAATGATTTCAGCAAGAAAAAGATGGTGGTGATCCACCATATATATCTAATTTACAGACCACACATTTTCAATTAAATGATTGTTTGTTTGTATGGTAGATTCATTTAGCAGAGTAGGATGGGTTGAAGAAGCATTTGATATCGTAAAATGCCATCCACCGAGACATAGTGCTCCACTAGGTGATTTTGCTTGCTGCTTGAAGAGTTGATAGAAATACTGAGATGGGGGGAGCTTATAGGATGGTGTCTACCGGATCTATTGCCCTGAGAAATCTGGTACCTATGACTTGGTGCCATATTTATATGCATGAAGTGGAAAATGGGATGAAGTGGCCTGAATAAGAGTTATAGAAAATGTGTCCATAATTTTTACACCTGAGGCTTGGCATTCTTGATTTTGATTTTGCTCAAATCCCAATTGGACAAAGTTTATGTATATATTTGGAGTTCAATAGAGCTGATTAGATGATGATTGTACAAAAGAGAGAATAGTCATCAGTCGCAATTCTTTAACTGTTTGTAGACAAACTTATACAAAAAAGTGTCCATAAATTTTTGGTGGGAAAAAGTACAAGTGGTCCAATGATCTCCCTGCTTATATCTTTGACCCAATCTTAATGCAAATTTGTCACTATCAATGGTGTTTGGGGATTAGTAATATATTATCCCAAACTTGTGCTTTGTCATTACACAATCAATCGCAAATTTTTCAGTTTATTTCTCAACAATGTTTCGACATGTACTTCATACCAAGCTTCTAAAAAACTTATTCCAATCTTCTATTTATTATCAAATTGCTCAAATTGAGCCAATACTAGTCTACTTCTTTATTTATTTTTAGTGTTCTATTGTTATCAATCATGATATTTTGATATTGGTTTGGAGTCTTCTGGTCCGAATGGTCAAATACCATCAAGCTACTTCGCTGTTTTAGTGGAACTTTGTGTAGACCCAATCTACTGTGAGAGTTCTGCTCAAATTTTGTGTTGCTTAACTTTCCTCAATCTTACATGAAGGGCTATTTTGGTGGGGTTGGAGACAAACTACGGACAATAAAGTCACAGTTTTTCCCATTCCAACATAAAAGCGCAGCCATAGTAATTTGTGTTTCAAGCAGTTGCTGCTATTCAATGAGATCAATTGGTTTTTGGAATGTTTGCTCTGATTTTGATTGAGTGAACAGGTTCAGTGCTACCATACAAAGCTTGACCCTTCACAGCACTGTCAATATAATTTAGGCAGCTTCTGCTCATTAGACATCTTCAGTGGAGAAGAGTATCCATTGACTGATCCGTAAAATGAGAAGTTTCATGTTTCTCAACTTGAACTGCCCACTGGCCATTTTCTGCATTTCCCAAACAACCACATTCTTCAGGCCACGCAATAATTGGTCTATTCTCTTTAAATGAAATTTCACTTTGACCCCCTTCAACTTTAAGCAGAAAACATTTTTCACCTCTCAATTATATTGGAAGAATGACAAAATGGTGGGTCAAAATAAAAGTAATTCCAAATAAAGAGTCAAATATCTCTTATTCCATTTAAAATGATATAAATGAACTTCAATCCCCAAAAGAAGGGATCTAGCATATACCATTTTATAATAATTATTTTACCCTCCTTATTTTTTATTTTTTTATTTTTTTATCCCACCTAAATACCCTTCTCCCATTAAACCCATCTCTTCTATCCTAATTTTAAAGTCTTAAAACATAGTTAAAAAAAACCGATCGTATATATATTTTTCAACTAGAATAATAATATACACATTTGGATTTGAAATTTTTTTTTCTTCCTGTGGTTGGGTATGTGAATTAAATTTAAATCATAATTTTTAATAAGCAATAAAAGATGTTGGAAATATATCACATCCCACATCGATTAAATATCGAGTTTAACATGTCTTCATATACCTGTTTGGACCCTCCACTTATAAGTTTAGGCTTTTTAGTTGAAAACTTAACATAGTATCAGAGCATGTCTTTCTTTGACTCGTTTCACTCGTGAGCCAGTCTTTATTGTTCACGTGATAGGCTCGTTATTGTCTTGTTAGGCCTGCATGTGAGGGAGAGTGTTGGAAATATACCACATCCCACATTGATTAATTATCGAGTTTAACATGTCTTCATATATCTGTTTGGGCCTTTCACTTATAAGTTTAGGCTTTTTGGTTGGAAACTTAACAATAGAAAAAACATAAACATAAACATAGAGATCAAATCACTTTTTTTTGCCCTTTCTCAACACCTAAGAGAAATATTAGTTAAGTTTTATTTAATAAGGAGAGATGAGAACAATTTGATAAGATTTGGGTAGGGTAAAAAAAAAAATTTACTAAAATGGTATAATGGACAACATTTGACCCTAGATCCCTTCTTTTTTGAATTAAAATTCATTATTACTACTTTGAAAGAAATATGAAAGTTTTACTCTTCTTTTAAGTGTTACTTTTATTTTGACCACTGTTTTGTCATTTTCCTAAAAGACAAAAAAACAAGGGAGGGCTGAGGAAGCTTGGGACGCGTGCAGAGAAAGGGGAGAGCTTGGGAGGGAGGAGGGAGTTTGAAATTTGAACCCCTCCTATCCTAGGTTTCCTTTGACTCTTCCTCACTTTTGTTTTTTTTTTTTTTGGCTATGAATCTGTATGCTAATTAAGGCAGTGAAGGAAAAAAAAATGCTAAGGCTTGACACTTCAATAGGTTACTGTTCACCTACAGTAACTACGATTAACCCTAGCTTATAATATATAATAATAATAATAATAATAATAATAGGGGTAAAATACATTTACACCCCCTCTATTTACTGATTATTACACTGACACCCCCTATAGTTTCTGAAATTACACTGCACTCCCTTACTTTGGAAAATAATATACACTCCACCCCATCCATCAAACAACCGTTAGAAACTTTAACGTTTGTTGCTGACGTCAGCCAAAAATGGGTTAAAAATACCCATTTTAACCTTCTTAAAGCCAAAACGCTGTGTTTAGTAGCCAAACGAGTCGTTTTAGTGTTTACGGCATTAGCTTTCGATCACCCACGCCTCAACCATCAATCTCTCTGTCACTCTCTCTCCAACGTAGATCTGTGGTGGCTCTGCATCTATGATGGAGGTCGACGGCGAAAGCTTCTTCGGTCTACGCTTTGTTCACCGGATCTAAAATCTGAAGGATCACAGTCAACAGGATTTGCCATGGCCATGGCCGAAATCTAAAGCATCCAATAGCCACTGCCATGGCCATCGAACCCAATAATCAAGCATTCCAATCTCAAATTTGTGAGAGAGGCGGGACAGAGAAGGGAGAGGTGAGAGATCACCAGCGGGAAGGGGGGTTTGGTTCGCATCAAACGGAGCATTGCCAAGCCTCGCGCGTACCGTGAAGCTGACTGTCGCCGCCACGCTCACTGCCGTTGCGATTTGCCTCCCGCCGTTAATCGCCCCCCATCTACTGACGATGAGACCCTCCTCTTCCCACTGGCTCACACCCATCCAACACCCACCTCCTAATCACCATCTCCTTCTCAAACTTAGAAAAAAAGCAGCAATAGCAGCAGCTACGGAGACAGAGATTTAAAAGCCAAATCCACCAGAGATCTAGTGGTGGGAGGAGGCACAAAGGTTTGGAGAGGAAAAAAAAAATGAAAACAGAGGGGAGACGAGAAGGAGAAGGAGTTGCCGTGGCGATCGGCAAGCTATGGCAGCGGGCTTTGGGTTTTTCTCAGAAAATGGGTTTGGGTTTGGTGTTGAGGGAGAGTGACAAGAAATGCTCGCCGGAAAAAATGGAGTTTTTGACGCTCGCAAGAAAAAATGGAGTCAATTTGGAGAGAAAAAGAAAAAAGAAAAAAAGAAAGAGATGAAAGCAGAGGGGAGACGAGAGGGAGAAAGAGCTCGCGGCGGGCTTCTGGCAGTGTGGGGAGGCACGAGGGTTTGGAGAGAAAAAAAAAAAGTGAAAACAGAGGGGAGACGAGAGGGAGAAGGAGCTGCCGTGGCGACCCCTGTTCTTCTTCTTTCTTCCTCACCATCGACGCACTCCCTCTCGTCGGCGATCCCCATTCTTCCTTCTTCCTCTTCCCTCATCTTTCTTTCTTTCTTTCTTTCTTTCTTTCTTTTTTTTTTTTTTTTTCTTTGCAGACTAACTCCCCATTTCGTCTCCAACGAAATGACGCTGTTTTAAACGAGGGGCAATTCGGTCATTTCACCATTCCATTTACTCCGTTAGTTAAGACGTTCTGACAAGGGGAGGTCAGTGTAATTTCAGAAAGTATAGGGGGTCAGTGTAATTGTCAGTAAATAGAGGGGGTGTAGATGTATTTTACCCTAATAATATTAATATATAATATATAATGTATATAAAATAAAATATAAATATATATTTGGCTGTGAATCCGTGTGCTAATTAAGGCAGTGGGGAACAAAATTTAAAAAAAAAAAAAAGGAAAATGACAAGGTTTGACACCTCAGTAGGGTTACTGTTCACTTACGATAACCACAACCCTTAGCTTGTAATATTGGTAAAGATTCTATCTCACCCCTCACTAAACATTGGAATTCCTTTCTCATTTTCGGACAATGATTTGTCAAGTGCGGTGTGTGTACGATAGGATTAAAGTGTTCATGTGAACTGAAGAAAGAGGGTAGGGAAGGAACATCCTTTTGGATGTTTTGGTTGATACTCAGATGTTCACGCGGAAAGGAGGTAAGGAAACATTCACATACCTTCTTTGTAATTTCCGTATTCTCATTCCCGTTGAATTCCTTCTTTATTCTGCTCATACAAACCAAATACAACCAAGCCATAATGTGCAGTGCTAAACTTGTTGGCATTCGATGTACAAATTCATCTTTTTAACTATTAAGTGATTTTTAATTTTGGATCAACTTAATTAATTTTTAAAATAAATTACTTTCATAGGAATACTATCTAATCTAACAATAAGTTCACAAAATATGAGTTGAAGATAAATCAACTAAAAACTTATATAAAAATTTGTATGTGTTGATCCTAACCTGTATTAGAGACCGAGACAAAGTGAGACTGTGAGAGACTCAAAGAAATTAACTGATTAAGATAGAAGAGGCTGGAGGATGGAGATGTGGAGCAGTGAAGTGGAACTCAAGAGTCAAGAACTGTGAAAGGGATTGTGAATGGGTCTCAGATCTCAGATCTGAGATCTAAACGGCTAAACCTTGATTCCCGTGTGAATTTTTTTTTTTTTTTTTGGGTTTTAAACCTTTTGGACTGGAATTAGGTTTGGTAGAATGGGGTCCTTTTTGTTTAAAACAATCTGTATAGGGAGAAGTCTCTTCTTTTGACTGATTTTTGGACAATGATAACTAATAAAATGGATAGGTAAATAAGGGATCTTTTTTTTAGCCCAAAATAGAGGGCCAGACGACCGCCTTACTCGCCTGGGTTCAAAACTGGGCCTGCCCATATATAACATATAATATTATATATATATATATATATATATATATAAGGACTTGATTTGGAAATTCAGTCCAAAGGAGGACTTGCTTGTGGAAAACAGCTGGGATGTCACGAGAACGTGCGTCAATGCTCATCTTCCTCTTCAAGCTTTGGTTGGTTTTAGTTAGGGGTGTTCATGGTTTAGGTTAAAACCGAAAACCAAACCGAACCAAACCAAACCGGTCGGTTTGGTTTGGTTTTTTTGTCATTAGGTTTGGTTTTGGTTGCAATTTTAGAAAACCGAATTGAATTGGTTTGGTTTTGGTTTTCATGTTTAAAAAACCAAACCAAACCGAAAAACCGAAAAAACCGAAAAATATACAATATATATATATATAATTTTATTTTATATATTATACATCAAATTTTAATTTGTAATTTGTTGATTTTTAAGTTTCTTATTGTTTTTCCTATTTTAGCTTAGCATGTATTAAACTAGTTATTAATGTTGTGTGAGATAATGGCATGTATTAACTTGAAGATTTAAACTTGGATTGACATATGTCAATTTGTTTCCATTTTGATACAATGTTTAATGTTTTTTTTTAGTTGCTAATGTAATGCTTTTATTAAAAATGTTTTAATTTGGAGTTTGGCATGTCATTTTTTTCATTTTCAATTATTTGTTGCTACTTGATTGGTTAAAACCGAAACCGAACCGAACCAAACCGAATTTTTATGGTTTGGTTTGGTTTGGTTTTTTTATAGTATGGTTTGGTTTTGGTTTGGGAAGTGCAAAACCGAAGTATAATGGTTTGGTTTGAAAAGTACCCCAAAACCGAACCAAACCGAACCACGAACACCCCTAGTTTTAGTGGGCCAACTGGTGAGTCAACCTAGGTGATATATTTCTACAATAAATTATGATTTGATTTCAAAGAGTGGGACCAACTCCTGTCAAACAAATTAAACCCCACTACGTACTGGCCTGCCTGCTAGGCTCTTCCACCTGAGTTTAGATAATTTTAGGTGACAAGAATAACCTAATTGATTACACGACTGCTGTGGTTCCTGTATTTTCAAAATTTGCAGGGTTAATATCATGTGTACCAATGTTTTGAAAACCAGTATAAACATTTATTCAGACAAGTGAATAAATGGATCCATACACTAAGTTATTTATTTTAAAATTGTATTTCCTCTTCCATGTGCTCTTCTTTTTCCATTTTTTTTTTCTTTTTTCATTTTTAATAAAGGGTTGCTGCTCATATGTTCACGCGGTGAACAAAAAGGAGGACACATTTACATTTACAAACCTTTTGCGTGTAATTTCCCTATTCCAAACGCAACCAAGAAAAATGAAGGCCTGATTGTCCAGTGCTATTGAGGAATCTCTGTTTAAGTGATTGGGTTTGTTTGAATAATCTAATAATTGAAAAAACAAGCATATTTTTAGAAAGAAGGCTGAATTTTTTACGGTCATGAAATGGACCCAAGCACCCAACTACTCAAGCCGAAGATCCTGCTCGTCCAGTGCCGGGCGTGTACGCGGGATTAAAGTCCTCTCGCAGTGTACTGAAAAGATGAAAGAAAAAGGAACATCCTTTTTGATGTTTTGGTTGAGTTCATACTCATACGTTCACGCGGTGTACTAAGCTAGCCAAAAGACAAAAAAAAGACATGTTCACACACCTTTTGCGCATAATTTCTCCGTAAACCATGATTTCATCTCTCTTTTTAGGGTAAATTACACTTACACAGTTACACTGCTTCTAGTATATGACAATTACATATGTATTTTCTTTAGTTTTTGAAATTATACTTACACCTTCTATTTTACAAAATAAACTAAAGAGATACCCATCTTTTTAATTGTTGTAAATTACTCTTTTAATCAAAAGTGATGTCATGCTAAATTTTATTCAAAATACACGAAATACGTTTATGTGAAGTCAACTTTCCAACACACCAAATTTCAACTAAATCCAGATTTCAACTAAACCTATACAGCATCAAAATTTACCTAGGTGAGCATCTCTCGCCAAAATTATGCAAGCCCACATAATTTGTCACATGCACCATCGTTGTACACCAATTAATTAGGAAGTCTATGCTTTTGGTAGTTTGGAATGCAATATGTAGTCATTATTTTAACAAATTTTGTTACATCATGATGAAGATCTAAGAAACTATTCATTCTTATTTCATTGTTGATAAAGCTAATTAAGGTTTTATATAAAAGGTTCATCGATTGTTTGAAATTTCCAGCTTGAAACACTTGCCAGTGTCATTTTTCATGTTCAAATAGGTTGACAATCAATTACTTGTGTACATTCTTCAGAAAGTCTGAACTTTAGTTATTGTGGCATGAAAAAATCCGTTCTCAATGATCAACTAAAGATATCAAAGGTAAAATAGGTATTTTGATAAAATTTAAAATGACGTCAAATATTTCCATCCATCTCACTAATGGTGGGGAAGTTACTGTAGCTTTAGGCCAAAATTAAAGGAGAAGAGTGTTATTTTAAAAAATAGAAAACCAATCCTTGTACTTTCCTTTTTAATAGATATATATATTATATATTCAAAAGGTTGAACAGTAAGGAAAATACATTTTCGACATTTTGTTCATAATCTCATGTTCAAGTAGTGAATCATAAGGAAATAACCTAGTGACAAGTCGAATCTTTATAGGCATTCCAAGAAAGATCATATGTTCAAAGACTTAAAAAAGCGTTTGATTATTTTAGGCTACATTCCTTACAAATGAGTAAAAGAGGGTTATAAGTGAGTCAAAGAGGAAAATGAATGGCCATTCTATTAGTAAAAAAAAAAGTGACAGCTTGTTACCATGAAAAATGCCTCCCCAAATCAAGAGAAATATGGAAGAATGATCATTCTCCCATTCTCAACCGAGTCATTTTCAATTTCTCATCCCTTAACCAATGAGATCACGAAAAGTGAACCCACTTACCAAACATTAGAATCATCCCCATTCAATTTTCTCTCTGTACCATTCATGCAAAACCATTTTTATTCATTTCACGCAAACCCAAATACGGCTAAGACATGATGGGTTTGCTTGCCTGATTCGGTGTGTGTACAATGGGATTGAAGTGTTGACGCAGTGTACTGAAGAAAGACGATAGAAAAAGCAACAATTCTTTTTGGGATTAGGCTATTGCCGCTGCATAAAATATTTTAAACCCCCTAATTAATTTATATTTTTTAAGTTTTATGAAAAATATAAACCAGATATACGAAAACTAATCACCTAGTCTACTAGAAAACATTATTCTGAACAACTTTGTAGAAGAATTTGTTTTCAAAATTTGTCATTTAAGTACACCTTTTTGGCAAATTTTCATGGAAAATGAAATAAATATTGTAAATGGGCAAAAAGTCTACTTAAATGATAGATTTTAGAAAAACTTCTTTTTACAAAATTGTTCAGAACAATGTTTTCTAGTGAATAATATAATTAGTTTTGGAAAAACCTTTTCTATTTTTCATAAAATCTTAAAAAGTATAAACTAATAGGGGCTTAGAGTACTTTATGTGGTGGCAATAGCCCCCTCTTCTTTTTGACGTTTTGGTTGATATTCAAACGTTCACGCGGCGAACAAAGAAAAAAAAGGACGTGTTCACATACCTTTGTGCGTTTAATTTCCGTAAACCATGATTTTATGGCTGTTTTTGCTTTGTTAACTTCGCTAGTCTGCTTTGCCATCTCACCTCACATAGTCACATATTCTCTAGTAGGGGTGTTCGTGGTTTGGTTTTTGGTTCAATTTTAGGGTAGATTTCAAACCAAACCATATTATAAAAAAACTAAACCAAACAAAAAAATTTTGGTTTGGTTCGGTTCGGTTTCGGTTTTAACTTATCAAGTAGCAACAAATCATTATGGATAATTGTTTACCCTAACAAAATAGAAAAAATGACAATCCAAACTCTAAATAAAAACAATTATAATAAAAACATTACATTAGCAATTAATAAAAGGGTTTTCTTAACGTGTGCCTGAGGGCATATGTTAAGCTACAATTAATGACCCAATCACAAGGGCGAAGTTAGGAAACTACCTCAAGTGAGGCAATTTATTACGTTTTAGTAATCACTTTTCAAGTTAATACCATATAAAGGATAATGTTTGTCAACTTGTTACAAATTAATTGTATATATACTTCAAAATGACTATTAATTTCTTTTATTTCGTATTAAGTTGGAAAGTGGTCATCAAAAGACCAAATATTAAGATTTTTTTTTTTTTTTTGGAATTTTCAGGGTGGGGCATTTGCCCCACCTGCTAAGGTGCTGGCTTCGCCCCTACCCAATCATTTCATGGAGAAATGTATTTGCACAGTTTTTTAAGCATTTTTGCATTTTTTTTTTCAAGCAACTTTCACCATTTTCTCTGCATTTTCACAATTTCAATGCAATGATTGAGTCATTAATTGCAGCTTAACATGTGCCTTTAGGACACACGTTAAAAAAACCCTTAATAAAAACATTAAACATTGTATCAAAATAGAAACAGAGAACGAGAGGCTGAGAACAAAGTAGCAAACTTTAGTTTGTCTATTAACTCCATAGGTTTTGTATTCGTACTATGGTATTACCTATTTTACCCTTGATTGAATAGGAAATTTACAAACTAAACTTTAATATATAATATAAAATTATAATTTTATATATATATATATTTCTTTAGTTTGTCTATTAACTTAATAGGTTTTGTATTCCTACTATGGTATTACCTATTTTACCCTTGATTGAATAGGAAATTTACAAACTAAACTTTAATATATAATATATAATTATAATTTTATATATATATATATATATATATATATTATATTTTCGGTTTTTTGGTTTGGTTTGGTTTTTTAAGAATGAAAACCAAAACCAAACCAATCTAATTCAATTTTCTAAAATTAGAACGAAAACCAAACCTAAAGAAAGAAAAACCAAACCAAACCGACCGACCGGTTTGGTTTGGTTTAGTTTGATTCTCGGTTTTATTATGAATACTCCTACTCTCTAGTAGAAGTGCAACTCAGTCCGGGCTAGAGGTATATCTGGACCAGACCGAACTAATTCGGGGTCTTAAAATTTGAACCAGAATTGGACCAAAATAGACATTGGACCGGACCGGAAAAAACAGTTCGATTCTTAGTCTGATTCTCTGTTTTTGATATTTATTTTTATTTTTTTGTAAAAGGTAAAAAATTTATTGAATAATACTTATTTATGGAGTATAATATATTAATATTAACATATGATTTTATATATAATCAATGAATCACATATATATATATATATATATATATATATATATATATTGGAATTCGGGAATTCGGTTCGGTTCAATTCTAACCCCCTAAACCGTGAACTGAACCAATTAATTTGGGATTTTAAAATTTGAATCGAAACTAGACTTGTTACTATTTGGACCAGATCGGAACTGGACCGAATTGATCAGATCGATCAGGTCCTCGGGTCTAGCCGAACCATGTTGCACCCCTGCTCTCTAGTCCTGAACCTCAAATTCACTTAAAATTATAAAGACCTTATTATGAAATTGGAAAAATCTAACATAATAGACTATCATTGCTAAACAGCTAAATCTTGACCACTTAAACGATAAAAAGTGGATTTTTTTCTACACTTTTAATATTCTTTTTTGTGGTCATGATTTGACTGTCATTTGTCATGCTAGAAGTACCTTATGAAATTTATACTCCCTCCTTCCTAATTCACTATCCCCTTTGAAAAAAACGTGTTTTTTTAGGAAACCCTATTAAATGTTTTCACATCAATATATATGTTTTGACATTCTAATTTTGCCATCAAGTGTATAAAACATTTGAAAAAGAGAGAATACCCTTTTAAGGGTATTTTAGGAAATGAAATAAAAAGAATTATTGACTTTTGGAATGTGACAATAATTTTGAAACTTCCCAAAAAAGAAAGTAGGTCAATAATTTGGAAACGGAGGGAGTATCAAATTTCCAAATGAAAATGAATTAAAACAACGTGTCTAACATGCATTCATCCAAAGGATGTCACTATATATCTCTACTGCTCAACCTAAGATATCGCAAATTCTATTTTTATTTTCTAAAACTTTTGGTAGTAGTGCTCTCATAAATCTTAATGATTTAGGTTTTGTCAAAACTATAATAAAATACAAAAGTTAGCCATTTGAGTATTTTAAAAATGAGTGACCTTTTTATAAGATTTAACCTAACGTTGCGTTAGGTCACCCTCCAAAACTATACATGTGATTCATATTTTACGAAACCAACCGTTTGATTAAATAACCTTATCGTGTAGGTGATGCATACCAAAAATCAAATTGATCCGAGACTGATTGTTGTTCAATCCAAAAATTATACTTTTTAATCAATGACAATCGCTCATTTTGAACATTTATAAATGAAGTAATTCTTAATTTCGGATTAACTTGATTTTTGGTATGCATGATCTTCACATGAAGTAGATCTAATCCAACGGTTGATTTTGAAAAATAAAAATCAGAGATAGGGTTTTGGAAGGTGACCTAACCTAAGGTTTGGTTAACCTTATAAGAAGGAGACTCTTTTAAAAATATCTTATAAATGAAGCACAATAAAAACTATGGGTGGAAATCAAATAACTTCAAACGGGTTGTTGGCATGAAAAAATCAATTCTCAATGGTCATATAAGAGATTAAAGGCAAAATAGATTTTTTGATAAAATTTAAGGTAACATCAAACATTTCTGTGCATCCCACAAACGTTGGGTTTACGGTAAGGAAATCTATATAATCTATATATAACAGAGGAAAGCCTCGCTGTTGATGCCACGTGTCAATTTTTGATTTATTTATTTATTTTTCCAAATCACATGCTGAATCTGTTAACAATTGGAGAAAAAGGTAAAAATTACCTTTTAGTGACTACTTTCCAATCTAATTCCAAAGAAAGGATAATATCTATCAACTTGCTACAAATTAACTGTATACTTACGTCAAAATTACTAACAGTTTTCTTTTTTTCATATTAAATTGGGAAAGAATTACTAAAAAGTAATTTTCCCAAAAGGAAAGTTACTTTTAGTGACTTTTGGAGAAATTACTTTTTAGTAATCAATTTCCAACTTAATATCAAAGAAAGAATATTCCCTGCTAACTTGCTACACATTGACTGTATACATACTTCAAAAGGACTACTAATGTTTCATGTTTGGTATTAAGTTGAGAAGTGATCACCAAAAGGTAAATTCTCTAACTTTTCATTTTTTTTTTACTGTTCTTTTTCACGCGGTATAGGTAGGTTGACGCTTGGTGTACACTGCATATATCTTTGTTTTTATGTGGGAGAATCGGAAAACTTACACTATACAATGTTCAACCCAAACTTAGTAGACTATACCATATTTCTTCGTTTTCTTTATGTCTATTTATCTCCACTCCCAAAAATTGAACTTATAAATTATAAATAGTTATAATCAGAAAATGAGAGAAATATATATATATAATTTATATTTTTCACAATATTTATTTTTACAAACCTCACCCGTGCAACGCACAGGTTATAAACTAGTACTATATATATAATGGAGGAAATGAGCCCTAGTGATGCCACGTGTCAAATTTATAAATTTTCAATTTTATTTTTCAAATCACATGCTAAACAGTAGAACACGTCGGAGAAAAAAGGCAAATATTACATTTTAGTGTCCCTTTTCTAATCTAATACCAAAAAAGGATAATATTTGTCAACTTACTATAAATTAACTGTATACTTACCTCAAAATAACTATCAATTTTCGTTGTTTTGTATTAAGTTGGTAAACATTCACTCAAAAGTAATTTCCCAAAAAATAAGTTACTTTGTGACTTTTGAGGAAATTACTTTTTTAGTGATCACTTTCCAACTTAATACCAAAGAAAGAATATTATCTATCAACTTGCTACAAATCGACTATATATGTGATTCAAAAGGACTACTAATTTTCTTTGTTTGGTATTAAGTTGGGAAGTGATCACTAAAAAGTAATTTCTCTAGATAATTTCTCTTTTTTTTTTTTTTTTTTTTTTTTGGGTTTTCATTGCTTTTTTTTCATGCGGTATAGGTAGGTTAACGCTTGATGTATACTACATATCTCTTTGTTTCATGTGGGAGAATTGGAAAACCTACACTGTACAATGTTCAATCCAAACTTAGTAGATTGTACCACATTTTTTTCGTTTTCTTTATGCCTATTCATCTTCTCTCCATAAAATTGAACATATGAAAATAAAAATAGTTATAATCAGAAAAAGAAACAAATAGAGACAATGATGATTAAAAAAGAAAACACAATATACCCGAATACGTACTAACATATCAAAACCATGATCATGGGATGGACTAGACTTTAGAGAGTCTTAGTCTTTTTCCACCAAATATCATAACGTGTCACTTCCTTCAATTTTTTACAAGCTTCCACCATTAAATTATTTGTTTCTAAATAATTTATCATTTTTGGAAGTATACATAAATTTTGTGTGATATATTACGCTAACATTACACCAAATACATTTTTTCACAAACTTCCACCATTAATGTAATTTATTTTTATCTATATCTTTAAAATTTAATTGACATATTATACTAACAAATGTATTTTATTATTTTAGAAAATAAATTTTCTTTCAAAATTTTAATTTTTTAATAATATTATTTTTATAAATAAACCTTTGCATTTTACAGGTTTTGAAGCTAATATATATATATATATATATTAGTTCGATTCCAACAGGCAAAGACACCGTTTGGGCATCCTGCGCAAAAAGTAATCCTAGCTGTTCCCCTTAGATCGACAGTTGGGATTTAGGTTTTATTTTATTAACGACTTCCAAAATCTGCTTTGCTGCAAACCATAAATTTCCATTCTTGGGTAGAGCGATCGACAACTGACTCCATCACCACTGATTGACGATTGACTCCATCTCAGACGGGGATGTTGACACCAACACCATCGCCACCCCCTCTCTTTCTTGCCGACAGATCAACCACATTCTCTTCTCCCTACGTTTCCCACTGGCGGCGAAGATGCATTTACAGTGGTTCGCCGGAAAAATGAAGGAGGTTAAGTCCTCTCCTTGACAACATCGACGTTTCCAATGGCCGAATACCTCTTCCTCACATCAACAACAACGACAACCACCTTACCCAAAAAATAAATAAATAAATAAAAACGACGGCGACACCTTTAGATTTTTAGACAAACCCTCCAACTATGGGATCTTAAAAAATGAATGCATATTTTATTGTTTTGTTTTTGGTCCATGATTTCAGATTTCTACAAAAACCCATCTTCAGCAAGATCTACACAAACCCACCATCATCGTCCATGTTCTTCAAGGCCGGCCCTGAGGTCAGGCCACTCAGGCAGTCGCCTAAGGCCCCAAAATTTTGACAAAAAATAAGGGCCCCAACTTATTTGTTACCTTTATAATCTATACTACCTATAAAAAGGTGAATGTAAGAAAAACTTTTGATTGACTAATATACCCTTATTTTAATTTTTAAATACACAATTACCCTTCTGCATATATAGGAAATATATCAATATAAAACACATACCTTAATAAGAATTCTAAGGAAACTATAATTCTAAAATACATACCTTAATATATAAAATACATACCTTAATAAGAATTTTAAGGAAACTACAATTCATATAATAATTAAATAAAACCAAACCTAAATAGGAAAAAATATGTACTCTTGAATTTTAAACTCTCTCTTTTATGAGAAAAATATAAAATCTTTATCTATATATATATACTAAAACGGAGGAAATGCCTCCCTTTGGTGCCACGTGTCCGTTTGTGAACAGTTGGGAAAAAAAGTAAAATTACCTTTTAGTGACCATTGTTCAATCTAATGCCAAAAAAGGTTAATATCTATCAACTTGCTACAAATTACCTGTATACTTACATTAAAATAACTATCAGTTTTCTTTTTTTTCGTATTAAGTTAAGAAAGAATCACTAAAAAGTAATTTTCCCAAAAAGATATGACTTTTGGAGAAATTACTTTTTAGTGATTAATTTTCAACTTAATGCCAAAGAAAGAATATTCTCTGCCAACTTGCTACACATTGACTATATACATACTTCAAAAGGACTACTAATGTTTCATGTTTAGTATTAAGTTGAGAAGTGATCACCAAAAGGTAAATTGTCTAACTTTTCTATTTTTTGGTTTTCATTGCTCTTTTTCACGCGGTATAAGTAGGTTGACGCTTGGTGTACCCTGCATATCTTTTTGTTTTTATGTAGGAAAATCGAAAAACCTATATTATACAATGTTCAACCCAAACTTAGTAGACTATATCATATTTCTTCGTTTTTTTTTTATGTCTATTCATCTCATTTCCCAAAAGTTAAATGTATAAAATTATAAATATTTATAATCAGAAAAGGAGCCAAATAAAGGCAATAATGATTAAAAAAGAAAATGCGACACATTGGAATATGTATTAACATATCAAATTGCTTAGAAAACTATAAAAATGCTTTCAAAATTGTGCAAATACACTTTTGCCAAACAAGGAGTATCTCAAATTGTTAGATCCAAACTAATTTACATGATGCACAAATCATTCTCAAGTCCATGCATTCGATAGTAGAGGAGCGAAGACACGAACTCAAGATTTATGATTTTAGAGCCGCGGTTCTTTACCATCTGAACTACCACACGGGTGTGTATTATATATATATAATTTATATTGTTCACAATATTTATACTTATAGACCTCACCCGTGCGTTGTACGGGTTATAAAAAATAAATGATATTGTCTGTCAACTTGCTACAAATTGATTTGATAAGTGCTTCAAAAGGACTACTAACTTTCTTTGTTTGATATCAAGCTAGGAAGTGGTCACCAAAAGATAAATTCCTCACCTTCCTTTTCTTTTCTTTTTTCTTTTTTTTTTTTTTTTTTTATATTACTTGCTCTTTCTTATATGGTGGAGGTACGTTGACGTTTGGTGTTCACTACATATCTCTTTGTTTTTATGTGAGAGGATTAGAAAACCCACACTATACAATGTTCAACCCAAACTTAATAAACTGTAATATATTTTTCTGTTTTCTTTATGCCTATTCATTTCCCCTCCTAAAAATTAAACGTATAAAACTATAAATAGTCATAATTAAAAAGAAAGACAAATAGAGAAAAGGAAGATTAAAAAAGAAAACACAATCCGCTAGAATCTTCAGATTCTCCCGATTTGCTTCTGACATGAATAAAAAAAAAAAAAAAAAATCTATTTGAATCAAAATTCTTCCCATATGGTTAATTACATAAAGGTGAAAAGATTTATACTTTCTCTTATTTTCTTCTTTTTCTGGATTTTTTTCCTATTCTCTTTCTCAGTCTAGACTTTTCTCTTATTTTTTTATGAACTAATTTCAAACATATTTTTGATATTTTTCCTCATGGTTTTTCACTCTTTGTGAAACCCATTCGAAACTTCATGAAAGGTCAAGATTTATCATTGTCATGCATTTTACAATCTCCACCATTGGATTTCGATACACCTTCAACGGCTATATTTGCTTTGGTATATACCAACATGTTAAAACCATGATTGTGGGATAGACTAGGCTTTAGAGAATTTTAATCTTTTTCCACCAACTATTATCACGTATCAGTTCCTTCATTTTTTTTACAAGTTTCCACTATTAAATTAATTGTTTTTCAAAATAATTTATCTTTTCGAAAATATAATTAAATTTTGTGTAATACATTATGCTAACATCACACCAAAGATTATTTTGATTAAATTATTTTATTTATTTTTGTCTATATCTTTTCAATTTAATTGACATATTATATTAACAAATATATTTTACTATTTTAGAGAATAAGAGTTTTATTAAAATTTTAATTTGTTAATAATATTATTTTTTATAAATTAATCCGTGCGTCGCACGGGTTCTAAAGCTAGTTAGCAAAAAAACAAGGAAATTCCTTTTTCTGTCATCTTTTTTCAGTACACCGCGTGAACATTTTTTTTATTTTTTTTATTTTGGGTCAAATTTTATTTACCAAGAGTGTTAGGGCCTCGCATCCTAACTGCTTCATCGAATAGGGTATTTTAACATGTAGTAGGCAATTATTAAGTCTTTCAGCTCTTAAGGTAAGTTTTAAGAGAATTAATCCTTTCGTGGGTTTCGATCACTTGATTTACCTTCCTCATGACGTTTATTAAGACACAATTTATCACCTTTACTTAGGTTACGGGTGACTCAACCAAAACTTGAAAAAGCTAAGTTCTTTATTTTTCACCCTTTTGAATTAATAAAAAAAAGAAAAAAAGGATAGAATATAAAAATCTTCCTCTTATTATTACATGTTTTTCACTTTATCCCCTTTATTAAAAAAATTAACAAAAAACTTTCTATGTCAGAAGTATGCTGTTAACGATGAAGTGAAAAATTTATTTTATTATTGTATGAAAATTATTAAAATATTAATATTTGAGTTTTTAAAAATAGTTTTAAAAATATATTTATGAAATGATGATTTTATCTTAGACATCATATTTTAAAAGATGAAAAGATAAGGGTATTTTTATCTTTTCAGTGTGTAAAAAGGCATTTTAGTCATAAAATTGCATTAACAGTA
This sequence comes from Liquidambar formosana, assembly GCA_039720395.1. Classification (NCBI taxonomy): domain Eukaryota; kingdom Viridiplantae; phylum Streptophyta; class Magnoliopsida; order Saxifragales; family Altingiaceae; genus Liquidambar; species Liquidambar formosana. The sequence goes on along the minus strand of CM077834.1, from coordinate 23,481,534 downwards.
TCACGTGCCAGTCACGTGATATATTCCCATTATTTTCCCAAGCGGTAGTTGTACGAAATGAGGTTTTTGTGAACCTTAAATAGTATGCGGGGTTTTTTGTGTTGAGTTTTTAATAAAAGAAGATAAAGTTAAAAATAGGTAATAATACGGGGGATTTTTTTTTTTTTTTTTTTTACCATTAAAAAAATATTTTAAAAAAAATGAAGAGAGAGGATATATTACACTTCCTAGCAAAAATACAAGTACCGGTTCTCTGTCTTTTTCTGTCATCTTTTTTCAGTACACCGCGTGAACATTTATGACCTTCAGCCCATTATTACTCTGCATCAACCAGAGGTTACTAAAAGCCACTTTCCCTGTGTCTCCCATGGCCTCACCCCTGCAGCTTTGGCCTGAAATATTTGATTTTAATAAGGGTAAATTACAATAAGACCTCCTCTAAAATCTGATTATTACAGATACACCTCCTTACGTCTTTAAAATTACACTGACATTCCTTACTTTACGAAATAAACTACAAAGAGACCCCTCTTTCTAACTTCCATCCATTAATCCGTTAAATTATATTAAAATTTTTTCAAAATACCCTAACTACTCTTAGTAGATGATAACTTCCATGTTAAATGCATATAACTCACTAGTCCAATAGTTCATCTAATACTTTTGAATTTTTTAATTATTATTGATAAACAACTAAAAGATAATATATATATATATATATATATATATATAAGAAAAATGCTAAAAAAAATTAAAATTTTCTATCCAATTGATGTGGCAGCTGTCAAATTTGCTCTTTAGAAACAATTATTTATTTAATTAAATTTTTAATTGATTTGCAAAATAAAAAATAAAAAAATTGATTTGCTAAGTTGCCACCTCATTTGAGTAAAAAAAAAAGGGGGGGGGGGGCTATGTAGCATTACTCATATGTAGAAATAAATAAAAAGAATTATTACAATGGAGATGCACGTATAGAGGTGGCAAATGAGGTGCCAACTTGGCAAATCAATTTTTTTATTTTTTTTTATACATCAATTAAATAGATAATTGTTTCTAATGAGCAAATCTGATGGCTACCACATCAGTTGGACAAAAATTTAAGCTTTTTGGCATTTTTCTTTTATATATATATATATATAAATTTTTTTAGTTGTTTATCAATAAATAAATAAATCAATCAAATGTACTGGATGAATCTGTTGGACTGATGAGTTATATGCATTTAATATGGAAGTTGTCATCCAATAAGGGTAATTAGGGTATTTTGGAAAAAATTGAAAGTGATTTAACGGATTAATGGACGAAAGTTAGAAGGAGGGGGTCTTAATGTAATTTCAGAAACGTGAGGGGGTCTATTTGTAATTGTCAGATTTTAGAGGGGGTCTTAATGTAATTTACCCTTTTAATAAAGTATTATGAGAAAAGCTTGCAGATATGACAATATCTTTGCAGCTTCAGGCCCCACCTCCTGCAACTTTGGCATGAAATATTTGATTCCAAACCTTTTTATATATATGTATATTATATATTAAGCCAATTGTCTTTGTCGTTGGATTGCACTTAAATATTAAAATACCTTTATAAGTTAATAAAGTTAAAAGATGATTTGGTAATTTTACTAACTTTGAAAAACTCATCACAAACTATTTCCCTTTATATCTCTCCCAGACACACATGTGATTTAAAAACTTTGAAACTGACATAGCAATTGCATTGATGGAAAGGAAATTTTAAAATATGTGTTGCACACGCATCGCGTGTGCTCGATTATTAGTGTATATATATCAGTTCGGTTCCAACAAGCAAGGACGCCATTTGAGTATCCCGCGCGAAAGGTAATCCTGGCCGTTCCCCTTAGATTTTAATTTTTTAACGACTCCCAACGTTTTTTTTTTTTTTTTTTGTTTTTTGTTTTTTGGTTAATCCCAAAGTTACTTTACTCGACCGTCTCTCTCTCTCTTCGACAAACCCTCTCTTCGACAAACCCTCACTTCACCGAAAGATCAACTCCGTTCACTACCATCCGATGATGTCGACTGTTGTCCTCTATTGCCAACGACTGCAACCCCTCGATCTTAGAGATTCTAAGAAAACCTATAAATTTCAGTTTGATTCAATATATTTTTAAGTATTGCAAATTGTAAAACCAATTTTTTTTTTTGCCTGGCTCATTTCCTTTGCAAATATGAACATGGAAATTCCTTTCATTGTTGATCTTTCTTGGGTAAAAATAACCACCATTCTTTTTTCTTTTTTTCTTTTTTTTTTTTTTGCCTATTTCAGATGAAAGAATCAATTGTTCCCAACGAACAACTTTATAAATAATTGCAAAAAAAATCTATTAAAACAGTGACGTTTGGCCCTCCTTCAGATATGGTTTTGCCCATTTGTTACAGATCAGCAGCCATGCGTTTGGCCCTCCTCTATCATCACAAACAGCAAACATCGAGAAGACTAAAGAGGAAGATGATAGTAGAGAGGAGGATTACGGTGAACCTTGTTGGTGAGAGAGATGATGGTAGAAGGGAGGAGTGTCGCAATGACGAGGAGCCAAGGGACACTGTCAAGTTCCAGATCGAAAAAAATAGAGGAAGAACATAGGGGCGGTCCTGAGTTTTTTGGGGCCTTAGGCGAACTCTTAAAATAGGGCTCTCTATACATATTCATACGCATAACAAAATTTATACCCAACAATTTTTTTTCCGTAATACACAAAATTTGCCTAAATATATGAGTATTAAAATTTGCTTATATAAATTAAGATAAAAAAATAAATCTTTATAAGAATTATAACTAAATAAAATCTTATCTTCTTTTTTTTTTTTTTTTTTTTTTTTTTTGATGAACGATCATGAACTTTAAATTAAGAATCAGAAACGTGATACAAATCCCCGAGGAATCGGTCCCTAATGAACTCTGGAATGTCCTCAATCCAAACACATACATCATCAATATTACTAGCATATCGAGCAAGGCCATGTGCAACCTCATTCCCTTCTCGATGAATGTGGCCAAAGGACACGCGAGCAAAAAACTGAGAAGCATCAGTGAGAATGTCTTCAATAATGAGGCCCAGCGGGGTGAGAAAGGTCTCATTTGAGTTAAGAGCATTGAATACTTCTAAACTATCCCCTTCCACTACCACGGAATGCAACCCCAACTCATGTGCCAATACCAATGCATACCTAATAGCCAAGGCCTCCACCACTGCCACCGAAAAGGTACCTGAAAGCTTCTTTGAGCTAGCAGCAATCACTTTACCTTCCCAATCCCTAGCTATCACACCTAGCCCCACATAATGATGCTCCTTAAATAATGCACCATCCACATTAATCTTATAAACACCCAACTGCGGTGGTCGCCAATGAATCGGTGGCCGACACCTTTGGATTTTCTCCTGTGTAGCGGCTGCCTCAGAGAAATCGTGCCAAAGCATAGTCGCCTTGCCCACCGTCACAAATGGTTCCTCCCGAATCCCTTCAAACACCCAACGGTTCCTCTTAAGCCAAATGGCCCACAAAGTCAACAAAAGCTGCCCAAAGAGCTCCTTATCTGCATGTTGATAGAGCTCGTCCAACCAGCTGCAAAAATCCGAGTCTACTGAACCACCTCCCTGCCAACCCAATCCACTAGCCTGCCAAACCATCCTAGCATTAACACAATCCCTGAGACAATGAAGAATAGTCTCTTCCGCCTGACCACACAAAAGGCACATAGGATCCGTAAAGATTTTCCGCCTCACCAATCCTGACCTTGTAGGGAGAATACCTTTATAAGCACGCCAAACAAAGTGTTTGACCTTATTAGGAACAAGTTGTCGCCAAATATCATTACACACATTAGGCTCTAGACTCCCAGCTGAACTTTCCCCCTCAACATGACCACGGCTCCTTCGCAAATGACCCAATTCCGTCATATAAGCACTGCGCACAGTGAAGACGCCTTTAGGATGAAAGTGCCACATCAGCGTGTCTTCAGGCAATCTATGGCTAAGAGGGATCTGACAAATAATGGATGCCTCATGGGGTAAAAAAATACTCTCCACCAAGTCCACCTTCCAGGCCTTTGTGTCAACATCAATCAACTCGCTAACCCGGGCATACTCAGTGAACCTATTAATTGGCGAGATTACTTGAAAAGTGGTTGGGGTAGGAAGCCACTTCCCTGTCCATATACCCACAGACTTGTCATTCCCTATACGCCACCGGAGACCTCTATCCAGCACAGCCTTCGCCCCCCAAATGCTACGCCAAGAATAGCTCGGATTCCTTCCCAGACCAGACTCCAAGAAAGTGCATTTGGGAAAATATTTGGCCTTCAACAACCTCGTTAGCAATGAGTTCTCATTCACAATGATCCGCCACGCTTGCTTAGCCAACAAAGCATTGTTGAAAATGGAAAAATCACGGAACCCTATCCCCCCATCTCTTTTTGAAAAACAAAGGGTTTCCCATTTCAACCAGTGAATTTTCCGTTCTGCAGCTGTCTGTCCCCACCAAAAGTTGCTTATCATTGACTTCATCTCATTGCACAACGACAGGGGAAGTTTGAAACAACTCATTGCATAAGTGGGAATAGCCTGCGCGACAGCCTTAATCAAAATTTCTTTGCCTGCCAGCGATAAAAGTTTCTCCTTCCAACCTTGCAATTTTTTCCACAACCGTTCCCTAAGAAGACCGAACACCACCTTCTTAGATTTACCAATGAGGGTGGGAAGCCCCAGATATTTACCCTGATTACCTGCTTGGGAAACACCCATCAATCTCCTTAATGACTCCTGCTGACTAAGACTGGTATTCCTGCTAAAAAATATAGAGGACTTGTCCAGATTAATTTTTTGCCCAGACACAGCCTTGAATTGGTGCAACACATCCATAACCACTCTACATTCTGACTCGGTAGCACTGCCAAAAAGTAAACTATCATCAGCAAAGAAAAGGTGAGATATTTTTGGGCTTCCCCTACAGATAGAAATTCCAGTCAAGCGGTGCTCCTGTTCTGCTTGGACCAGCATAGCTGTCAGTCCTTCTGCAACTAGTAAAAAAAGATATGGCGAAAGAGGATCCCCTTGTCGGAGTCCCCTGGACGGATGGAAGTACCCACACTGATTGCCATTAAACATTACTGAATAAGACACCGTACTGACACACGTCATAATCAAGTGAATCCAAGGCCTAGCAAACCCCAACTTTTCCATAATTTTTCTGAGAAAATCCCATTCCACCCGATCGTAAGCCTTACTCATGTCTAACTTTAAAGCAAAACACCCCTCGCTGCCATCTTTTCGATTCTTTAAAAAATGCATAAGCTCAAAAGCAACAAGCACATTATCAGTGATTAAGCGGCCAGGCACAAAAGCACTTTGGCTTTCCGAAATAATACGAGGTAAGATAGCTTTCAGACGGTTGGCTAAAACCTTGGCAATAATCTTGTAGACCACATTGCATAGGCTGATTGGGCGGTACTGGGTAATATACTCAGGACTAGCCATTTTAGGTATCAAGACTATATGAGTATAGTTGAAATTCTTGAGCATAGGGCCACCCTTTAGAAAAGACAAAACAGCCTGGGTGATATCTGACCCCACTATGTGCCAATATTTTTGATAAAAAAGTGCCGACATACCATCCGGCCCTGGAGCTTTACTAGGATGCATCTGAAACAGAGCATCTCGAACCTCATGGGGTTGAAAGTCCCTCAAAAGTGCCCTATTCATTTCCCCTGTTACACGTTGGTCAACCCCTGCCAGGGCACTATCCATGATATGGGGATGGGAGGATGAAAAGATATTTTTAAAATAATTAACAACAATACCTTCCACGCTACTCTCTGCATCATGCCATATGCCCTGATCATCCTTTATGCCCGTAATCAAATTTTTATTCCGCCGTTGGGAAGCTCTCGCATGAAAGAAAGCCGTATTTCGATCACCACTCTTCAGCCATTCAATACGCGAGCGTTGCCGCCACATGATCTCTTCCCGCGAGAGTAGTTCATCCATGCCCTGCATAATCCGATGTTCTTCATTAACAGCAAGGGTGGACACCGGCCCTTGCTTAACAGCTCTAAGTTGTTCTCGCAGTGCATTAAGCTGCCTGTGCACATTGCCAAAACTAGTCTTGTTCCATGCGATCAGCTGCATTCTTGTTGACTTAATTTTCTCATTAACACAGTGCATAATGGAGCCCAAACCCCCACCACCCCATCCTTCTTGGACAATTCGCTCACACTCCTCAGAACGAACCCACATTGCTTCAAACCTAAAGAATTTCCTCTTCCTGCCTACCCCTTGTGCACCACCGTCCAACTCCACCAGCAGTGGCAAATGATCCGATGCACTGCACACTAGGTTCTCCACCCGCGCACGGGGAAATAACAAATCCCAATCTGTTGACACCAGAGCTCGGTCAAGCCTTTCTTTGACACATGCCCCTCCTGGCCGATTATTACACCATGTAAACTTGGGGCCATGAAAACCTAGATCTCGCAATTGGCACCTGCAAATAGCCTGCCTAAAACCACGCATCTGCCATTCTGGCCGCGGAACTCGACCCCATTTTTCCCCTTCCTCAACAATCTCGTTAAAATCCCCTGCACACAACCATGGTAGATTAGAGTGTGTATAAAGCAGTTCCAACAATTCCCAAGACCGTCGCCGCTTAGACACCTCAGGATGCCCATAAAATCCAGTAAACCTCCATTTAGCAACCCCAGCCTCTAATATTCGAGAATCAATATGGTTTCCCGAATAACTGAGAATCTCCACAGCCACATCTGACCTCCACAGAAGCGCCAATCCACCTGCACGGTTATTGGCATTCACAATTAATCCATGAGCAAACCCTAGCCTGAATTTGACTCTATCCATTTCATTTTTATGAAGCTTAGTCTCCATGAGGAAAACTAAGTTGGGAGCTTTCCGCTTCACAACATCATGAAGGGCACGAACTGTTCGAGGGTTCCCAAGCCCTCGACAGTTGAAACTGAGTGTTTTCATGATGTCCGGCGCGACTGGAAGCCAGCCGGCGCCGATATCTCGTCAGTTTCCATCTGGGTCTCAACCCCCGCGTGTGCAACCCGGAGTCGTTTCCCAGTGCCCCCCAAACCGTTGCAACTAGCTTCCCCATCTGGGATCGCGTCAGAATTCTTCTTGCGTTTGCCCCCACACGCCCCTTCCGAAAACTCTCCTTCCCCCACTGGTCTAGCTCTAGCTCTGCGTTTCCAACTCCCCCCCTTAATCCCGTCGCTATCTCCTGGAATTGGTAAAGAAGACAACCCCGATTCTTGTTGTAAAGAGGAAGGATCTGGAATACCCCTCACGTGCTGAGCGGAGCCCATAGAAATCTCTGTGTGTCCCAACATGCCTTTGCCTGATTGGTCTAGGCATAAGTGGTGGGCCCCCTGAGAACCACCTTTATTGGATACATCTGTGTTATCCAGCCCCCCTTCAGGTGACTTGGTAAAGCCCCTCACGTGTGATCCACTATCGTCACTAATGAAGTGGGTAAAGCCCAACTCCCCCTCCTCATCAGTGGGGACCACATTAGGCCCCCATTCAGATGGGGCTCGCAACAAGTCAGTGGCTCCATCCGTTGACCCGCCCCTAGCTGCTTCCTCTACTTCCGCCGGACTCCTAACATCACATCCAGCATCCAAAATGGGCCTTGGCAAATTATCTTCTTCTTTTATAATTTAGAAAAAAATCACATATACAAGAAGAAGTAAAAAAAAACAAAACAAAACAAAATTTAAAGCTATAATATCAAAAAGAAATGAACCAACTATAACAAAGTATCACTTAAATATTACTCTTCTTACATTTTTAGTTGCAAAATCACTTATTAAGTTAGCATAATCAAGCTTTTTTACCATATCATGTTCGATAGATAATATAGATAATCCAGTCAATCTTTCATGTGACATAGTGGAACGAAAGTAATATTTAATCAACTTTAACTTTGAAAAACTTATTTTTGCAAATAAAGTTTTACCAATAGATTTTTTACTTAAATTTTTAATTGATTTGCAAAATAAAAAATAAAAAAATTGATTTGCTAAGTTGCCACCTCATTTGAGTAAGTAGAATTGCGTAAAAAAAAAAAAAAAAAAAGGCTACGTAGCATTACTCATATGTAGAAATAAATAAAAAGAATTATTATAATGGAGATGCACGTATAGAGGTGGCAAATGAGGTGGCAACTTGGCAAATCTATTTTTTATTTTATTTTTACACATCAATTAAATAAATAATTGTTTCTAATGAGCAAATCTAATGGCTACCACATCAGTTGGACAAAAATTTAAGCTTTTTGGCATTTTTCTTTTATATATATATATAATCTTTTAGTTGTTTATCAATAAATAAATAAATCAATCAAATGTATTGGATGAATGTATTGGACTGATGAGTTGTATGCATTTAACATAGAAGTTGTCATCCAATAAGGGTAATCAGGGTATTTTAAAAAAAATGGAAAGTGATTTAACGGATTATGGACGGAAGTTAGAGAGAGGGGGTCTTAATGTAATTTTAAAAACGTGAAAGAGTCTATTTGTAATTATCAGATTTTAGAGGAGGTCTTAGTGTAATTTACCCTAATTAATATGCGGGTATGTATGACATGTACCTTCTGCTTTTGCAGGCGATGTCAGGCATGTGTGAAGAAAGCATGGAGAGAGAGAGAAAGTATTGAGAGTCTTTCGGGTAATTTTATGGTACCTTACCCCAAAAAAAAGAAGAGAAGAAAGCATTGAGAGAGATTTGACCTCCGAATCTCCACCATCGACGGCCCCGTTACTCCACCTTCAATTTTGAGGTTCTGTTTTTCCTTTTTCGTTTTATTTATTTTCATATTTTATTTTATTTTTCTATACAGTAGTGTACTCAATCTTGTTATCTATGTAGGGAGTGATGGAACCGAATGCACTGATCGAGAGATGCTCTCAAGTTTGCGAATGCTTGTGGTGCATTGATTCTTATGGAGAGAGACATACACTTCCACCTTTCATTTCGATGCGCTTTTAGGTTCCCTGATCAAAAGGAAAGGCCGTGAAACTGCGATGGTGTTAATCAGGCTAGCTAGTACCAACTTGTCGCCTTCTTATGAAAATTCTGTGTGCTCGTTTGGCTTGTGTCTCTCCCAGGTTTCTTAAATCCAGACTTTCTCTTTGGTGTTTTCAAGCATTTATTTTTTGGAGTCCTCTTCCGATGTTTTGTTAATCTTCTTTGTTCGTGCGAGTTCTACACTTCCAAATTTTTGGAGTCTTGAGAATGCAGCCTCGCCTCTTGCCTTGATTTTGGAATGGTTCACTGCTTTGGTTCCTTTATTATTGCCTTTTTGGTGTTTGCTTTCGGGTTTGTGAGAAGCACTCTGCTGTTGGGCGGTGTCTTTTTTTTATATATTAATATGTGATGTATTTGCCCATCTAGGTTGCTTGAGGTTATATCTATTGGTCATACTGGGGTGCGCCGCTGTGTTGTTGAAGATCCAAGTCTGTTTTTGAAGGTTCAGCTATGCCGTCCATCCTTTAAGGGTTGAGCAGTCGATGGGTGTGTTTACTGCTGGAGCCCTCTTGGCGGGTTGATTGGTTGGATTGAGGAAGCTTTTGTTGTTTTCGCTGATGTGGATCTCTTTTCTGTGCAACTGTTCATTTTTGGATATCCTACTATATTGATTGGCTGAGCTTGGCTTAGAGTTTTCTTCTTGTAGCCTTTGTGCTTATGGTTTTGTCTCTGTGGGTCCTGTTGGTTGTGGCTTTATTTTCTTGGTGTTGTCTTGTGGGTGTGTTGCTTCTCGCGAGGATGTTTTTATGGGGTTTTGGTAGTCTTGCTTTATCTTTTTCCTTGGTGTTCTGGTTCCTTTTTCATTTAATAAAATTTGCTTTCCCATTAAAAAAATTAAAAAAAAAAAAGCTTTGCCATCTAGAGAAGAAGCTGTGCTGATTTGCATGCTTAAGTTGTCACCATCAGGTTTTCTTCCCTATTTTCTGAATGGTGACAATGACAATACCAGTTTACATTTGCGTAGGGTCAAATTTACTCCAATGATTTTGAATGTACACCCTATTCATTTCATGTTATTTAAGCTTTTTCTTAAGCTGTTTACATGATGATCAGACTCATATATTGAACCATGACTTCAAAGACATTCATGAATTTCTGAGGGACAACACAAATGACATAGCTTATTTGTATGTGATGTCTCTTGTTTTTGTTTCATTCCGCAATTTCCTTCTTATGCCCTCACCCCTGAGTCTTTAGTCTTTACTGCGACAACTACCAATTTTTTGGATCCAATATAACGGCAACAATAACCCTTCTAAAGTTCTGCAAATTTGTTTGTCTCCATATTTGCTTGTGATATCTTGTTAGATTCAGGGGAAAAATTGCGGAGGCATTTTGTTATGAGGGATTTGTTACTTTGAAATTGCTGGTAGTATGAAAATTACTGAGCTTCAGAACTCCATTGAAAATCAAAATTTGAGTAGAGCTGCTTTATTGATTTTTAGACAAATTTCCACATATTACTATGATATTCTGTATTATGAAAAGTCCTCAATGTGTAGGACTATAGGTTTTTGGCCAATTAGCTTTTCTTGTACATAAGTTCATTTTAATTTCTATTTTTTAATTGGCTGGGATGTTAACTATGGAATTGTTGCCAATTCTAGAGTCTAGACTGAATCAATTTGCCTGGTGCATTTGTTGGCTAGCTGTTGTGTGTTCTAATTGAATGATTTCAGCAAGAAAATGATGGTGGTGATCCACCATATATATATGTAATTTACAGACTACAGATTTCCCAATTAAACGATTTTCCAGGCATATTGTCTGTTTGTATGGTAGATTCATTCAGCAGAGCAGGATGGCTTGAAGAATCATATGATGTCGTAAAATGCCTTCCGCCCAGACACAGTGCTACTGCACTAGGTGATTTTGCTTGCTGCTTGAAGAGTTGATTGAAATACTGAGATGGGGGGAGCTTATAGGAAGGCATCTCCCAGATCTAGTGCCTGAGAACTCTGGTACCTAAGATTTGGTGCCATATTTGTATGCATGAAGTGGCCTCAAAAATGATTCAAATTTTCTATTTATTATCAAATTGCTCAAATTGGGCCAATACTAGTCTTCTTATTGATTTATTTATTTGTTTTGAGTATTTTATTGTTCTCAATCATGATCGTGTTTCTGATTTTAAGTTTTATTGGGACATATTTTCTTTTAGAAAGATAAATTGGTCTATTCTTATGTGTGTTTCAACCAGTTGCTGCTATTCACTGAGATAAATTGGTTTTTGGAATGTTTGCTCTGATTTTGATTGAATGAACAGGTTCAGTGCTACCATTCAAAGGTTGAAACTTGACAGAATTGTTAATACTCCCTCTATTTCAAATTAACCACCCCTTTTGAAAAAACATGTTTTTTAAGAAAACCCTATTAAATGCTTTCACATCAATGCATATGTTTTGAGATTCTAATTTTGCCCTCAAGTGTGCAAAACATTAGAAAAAAAGAAAATGCCTTTTTAAAGGTATTTTAGGAAATGAATAAAAAAGAACCAATGACTTTTGAAATGTGACAATAATTTTGAAATATCCAAAAAAGGAAAATAGGCCACTTATTTAGGAACATAGAAGGGAATATAATTTAGGCAGCTTCGGCTCATTAGACATCTTCAGTGGAGAAGGGTATCCATTGTTCGCAACTCGAACCCACTGGCCATTTTCTGCATTTCCCAAACAGCCACATTCTTCAGGCCACGCAATAATTAGTCTATTCCGTTTAAATGAAATTTCACTTTGCTAATATGCTTTTATTTCATTTTTTAACACCATGGGCAGGTATGAGGGAAGGCTTCTCAAGAAAATCATGCAGGGCATTTTCAATTGGCTGAATGTACCCCTCCATGAGGTTGGACTAAACTCTCATTTGTGAAAATTAGTTTCCCTATTAAGTATAGAAGCAAATGACGTTCGCATAATAGGGATCTGTGCTAGGGCGGAATGGGTAAGACAACAATTGCCAAAGCGGTTTATAACGAATTGTTTTGTGGCTTTGATGGAAGTAGTTTCCTTGAAGATGTGAGAAACACTTCAAAGCAACCCAATGGTCAATTAATTTCTGTGATAAGAGAGAGATTATATAATAAAAGAGTTCTTGTAGTTCTTGATGATGTAGACCATTCAGATCAATTAAGTGAACTAGCTATAAATCGTGATTGGTTTCATTTGGGAAGTCGAATCATCATAACTACTAGAAACATGCAATTGCTTGAGCAAATTGAAGTGAATGACAAATTTATGGGTGAACAATGTATATCAAGCGAACAATGTGCTTCCTACTAATCTTACAAAAAATTATTCAAACCTTCTATTTGTTATTACCGAATTGGGCCAATACTTGTCCATTTTTGTTTATTTATTTTGAATCTTTTACTGTAATCATTTTATGATTTGTGTTTCTGCTTGTAAATTTTAGTGGGAACAATCTTTTCTTTGCAAGGGATGACTGCCGAATGTTTAGCAATAGCATTGCTGGCTATATCTACGATTCTAGTCCAGTAGACTTACTAGTGGTTTGGGTACTGCATTTGTTGGGTGGGCTTGGGGATGCCATGCTTTTGGTTGGGTACCGCTCTTTAGTTAAGCGAATTTGATGTGTCTTTATTTCCATGGCTGAAGAACAAGAATTTTTAGGCCCCTTAATCTTCTCGCCAATTTTATCAGCCAATTGGAGTAATATGGAATTCTGATACGTTCCTGTGAACATTTTGGGCTATTAATTGCTTGATGTCGTCAACTCAAGGGACTCGAGGCTTTTCATTGTTGTTGCTGGGTCAGTAGGCAGTTGCCGTGTGAAGGACGGGGAGACTTTTAGCTATCATCCCCATCGCTTCAGAGAAATTAGATGTATGGACCCACCAAATTGGCTACATTCATTAGAGCAAATGTACAAAATATAAGCTTCACCTAGTGGTTCCAATCCAAGCAATAGTACCTTTCCGAAAAGATCAATTGGTTAGAAGGTTAAATGTTCAAAAGTGATGCCTCGAAATTTCAAAGTTCACTACTCCCCCCAAAAAAAAACAAAAAAAGAAAAATTGAAGTTCGACAGGTCAATTGTATGGCAAATTTTCCAATAAATGGTTGTGCCATTCATTTAAGGTGGAACTTATATTTACAACTCAATTCTTTGGATCCCACACAAGCATGCATCACACACATAGTAATCGAAATCTGATGAAACATACAAGCGGCATCACACACGCACCAATCACACTGTGAGTAATCCAATCCTCTCGATTGTGATTAGCATTTCTCAATTAAATAAAGGTCATTGAAAGAGAAGGCCCTCCATGCATAAAGTGAGCCACAATAAGAAAAATAAAAAGTTGTCAAAAAGAGATAACAAAAATGATAGGAGCATATGTGATTGTGGTAACTATTTATTTCACTTTCGGACGTGTTATGATTTCCAAATTGATATGTTTACGGTATGTAATTAAGGATATTAAATGTGTGGAAAATTATTTAGATCAGTCCACCAGCTTCTCTAATTGGTTGATAGAAATAATAATTAAATAAGTTTTCTTTTAATTAAAAGAAGTATTATTAATTAATCGAACTAGTATAGGTAAGCATATAGAACTACAGATTGGGTAATGTCATAGTTGTGATTGTACTTGTTGTTGGGAGAATAGATTTCTTAGAGGGTAGTGAAAATTTTGTATGAAAGATTGTTACAGCATTATTAACCCAATTTGCAGCCATATTAGATTGCTTATAAATATGCCTAAATGTAATCGTATCAAATTGGTTTATAATATTCCAAATATCATGGATTAATTAAATGAAATACTAATAATTAGAGATTACCTATCAATGGAAAATTTAAAATATTTAGAAACTAGAAGTCACAAAAATAAGATTATTTATTTATTTATTTTTGGGACAATAGGTGGAACCTGCCCTTAGCCCCTTAACCCGGTACCCCCAAGGCCCAATCCCATGACCCCTTAAAAATTGAGTTTTTTTTTTTTTTTTGGCAGACGCCTCTATTGGCACCCAAAAACTTGCTTTTCATCCCCCACTTATTTTATGCTTTACGATTTTATAAAAAATATATAAGATTTTCATGAAAATTGATCGCGTTATCTATTAGAGAACATCATTTTGAATAATTTTTTATAAGAAAGTTTTTTCAAAATCTATCGTTTAAATAGACTTTTTAGTCATTTATGGAGCGAATACTGTAAATGACAAAAAAGTACACCTAAACGATAAATTTTGGAAAAACTTTCTTCTAAAAAGTTGTTCAAAATGATGTTTTCTAATAGAATATGTGATAAGTTTTTATGAAAACCTTCTGTGTTTTTCGTAAGATCTTAAAATGTAAAATAAGTGGGGGATGAAGAGCAAGTCTTTGGGTGCCAATAGAGGCTCTCTTTTTTTTTTTTGGTGAAATTAGCAATAACCCCCATTGGGGGACTGCTTTTAACAAAAAACCCACCATAAGATTTTTTAACTTCAAAACCCCTTTTTTAAAAGAATTTTTAAGTAAAAGGAAATATTTTTTTTTGAAATACCCGTTTTACCCTTTTATATTTCCATTACAACTGATGTTATTTACGGGAAGAGTGAGGGGAGGGAGGGAAAGAGAGAAAGAGAGAGAGAGAGAGAGAGAGAGGGAGGGGGCTCCATGGTCGAGGCTCAACAGAAAAACTAGATCGTCTCATGGGCGATCGTCTTCGGTGGTCGAGGGCCGACGGTAGCGTGACTCAGTGGCTTGGGGCTCCACTTCAGCCACAAGTCGAGTAAGAGGGCCGACGGCACAGAGAGAGAGAGGGGGCTCCATCAACGGCGGCTGAAGTGGGGAGGCGACGGGGATGCAATTGCAGAGGGCTCAAACGACAACGGGGGCTGGTGGTGAGTTGCCAACGTTTGTGAGTCACTGATGACGGGGATGGAAAACCAGATTTGGTGTTTTTTTTTTTTTTTGGTTTGATAGATGGAAAAAATTTTGCCGATGATGTGGGGAGGCGGCGGGGCTGGTGGTGTGTTGCCGATGACGGGGATGGAGAAACCACCTCTGTGTTTTTTTTTTTTTTTTTTTTTTTGGGTTTGACAGTGGGTTTGAAGGGAAAAGGGTTTTGGTCTTGATTTGGGTTACTGATTTGTTGCACGATGATGGACATAAGGTGAGGATGGTGTGGGTTTGGTAGAGTTTGATGATGGTGGTTGTCAACAAGTTTGAGGTTTTATGGGAGGGGTTCACAGTGGTGGTTTGGTGTTGCAAAGGGACGGTGGTGGATTGAGGGTTGTGCTGTTATTTTGTGGTATATAATTTTTCTAAAGCACACAACAGCAAACTGATATTATTGTTTGTGTATTTTTTTCAAAGCACACAAGAGTAAATTGGTACTATTGTCTGTATATTTTTTTCAAAGCATACAAGAGTAAATTGGTACTGTTGTCTGTGTAATTTTTGTGTATTTTTTTCAAAGCACAAAAGAGTAAATTGGTACTATTGTTTGCGTATTTTTTTCAAAGCACACAAGAGTAAATTGGTACTATTGTCTGTGTATTTTTTGTGTATTTTTTTTTAAAGCACATAAGAGTAAATTGGTACTATTGTCTGTATAATTTTTCAAAGCACCTCTCTGTAAATTTTTCAAAGCACACCCAACAGTAAATTGTTACTATTGGCTGTGTAAACTTTATAAATCACACAACAGTAAACTATGCACCTTCGCCATTGTTGTCAATGGTGGAATGGAGAAGGTAGATCGAGTGGAAGGGGGAAGGTGAAAATGATTCGTTACAAATCTGGAAACCAGATCTGGTAATAGCATAATAAAAGGTAAATTAAGATCCTTTCTTCTCTTCTCCTAACTTGTTCGTACCTCTTCTACTAGGTTCAATTCTAACCAGCAAGTATTGTGTGATTCGGATAGTTACATAGTTGCTGGAATAGCGTTTACAGCTTGATCGGCGGTGGCCAAATGTGGGAGGTGATGGAACCACGGGAGAGAGGGAGAGAACGTGAGAAGAAAATGGCATGATTTGTAATTTGATTTAAATTGTAAATGGGGGTATTTTTGTCACTATGAGATCAAAAGGGGTTTTCACAAAACTGTTTTTCACTTAGGGCCTATTGTAAAAGTACTCTTATACTTGGGACCTATGACCAAAAATCCCTTTTTTTTTTTTTTTTGCGCTTCCACATTTCAGCATTTTTTTTCTTCTCTAGCCTCCGTAGCCAAATTTGTTGGGTATTACATATTTCTCCTTCTACGGGCAAATAATTACAATTTTATACCAATGATTACAAACTTCCTAATAAATGACTATTAACGTAAGTAAGAATGACTACTAATTGTATTTATTTTTCTGTAAACGGACCAATGTGTAATTCCCCCTACTTGTTTTACTATCTCACACCAGCACCAAGTCTGAGACCATTCTCTCTTTTCATCTAGTCATCTTCCATCAAGAAATCCAATGTTCTGTCTCCGAGGCCCGAGACTTTCTTCTCTTATTAAACCCTTCAAAAACCCTTCATTCTCATCACAAATTCTATACTCCTCAGACCCTTTCTCAAACCCACAAAACCTTTCTGAAGTCCTCAAAAATCCCATTCTAACGTTGTCTCCTCTGTTACAACCAACTTTGGCGAATATTCAACTGGGTATGGTTTGATACACCCCATTCATCAAATGGTTCATTCCAAGTTGTGGTCGTGGAGCTGCTTCAATGTGCAAATGCTACTTATGTAGTCAATTGCTGTACTATTGGATCCAATTGGATTGGTTTCAACGATTTGGAGGCTAATCAGAACTAAGGTTTCATATGCAAAAGAAAGAGAAGAGGCTACTTGGTTACCGTGTGTGGCAGGTTCCTAATGTTGACAAATGGGTACTTTCTCAGATAGGTAGGTAATGCTTTACCAATTATCATCCCATTTTTTCAAGGCCCCTGATGATGTCATTGGCCTCCTTGTCAGAATTGTGCAAGGAAAATCTAAAATTAGGATTCCACTGCGTGACCCAATACTCTTAATATTAATCTAATTTTCAACCCTCAGACCAGTATTCGGCCATGCTGGTGAAAGACAAGTCAACAACAAATACATCTGCAAAGTGCAATGAAACATGCCTGTATTGGGTCTGTATACCCACATTCAATTATAAGGGGGAAAAAAAGGGAAAGACAAAGAAAAGTGATAGGGCGCGACCAAATTTGGTTTTGTCAAGACGGCCCATCAAATTTAATTATTTGTTTACTTAATTACTTTCATAAGGTTCAATCCTCGTGAAACATTTAGCCTACCAAATTCGGCGCAGCCGTGAGGTCGGTATTGTTTTCCTCTGTATTAACAGAGCATGCAGTGGGAAACATATCACATATCTGTTGTCTGTTCACAATGAACTTGCGAATGAAATGAGGCATATATGATGATGCCATTGGACTGTCCAGGCAAACCGCAAACCGCTGACTTCTCTGCATCAAAAGGAGCCCATTGTATTTTTGCATAACACCATTGAATATGTAGATAATCATAGAGAAATTATAATAGTACTCTTCATTCTTCCATGTACTCAACATGTGCTACAAAGTTTGAGCTAGCTATCACCAATGGCATCCAAACTTATAGTCTTCCTTCTTCTCTTTCTTCCTTTTGGATCGCACCCTTCAAACGCACAAAGCTGGATCAAAGCTGGTTATTGGTATATAGGTAGTGAATTACCCGCTCGTGACATCAGTTCCGCTCTCTTTACTCAACTTTTATGTGCTTTTGCCGGTGTCAACAATTCCACCTACCAGCTCTCCTTCCCTTCCTCAAATGTACAATTATTCTCCAACTTCACCGGCAGTGTCAAACGTAAGAACCCGTTGATTGTAACGCTTTTATCCATCTGGGCAGGACAGGCCGCAACGGGTCTGTCCATCTCCGGCCAAATACCAAATTCTACAGTCTTGTCTTCAATGGTAAGCCAAGCTTCTTACAGGAAATCTTTCATTGAATCTTCAATAAAAACAGCAAGGCTTTATGGGTTTCATGGCTTGCACTTATTTTGGGTTTGGCCGAGCATGGGCTCTGATTTGAAAAATTTGGGGACCCTCTTGGAGGAGTGGCGAGCCGCTGTAAATTCTGAGTCAAGAAACTCGAACCAGTCACAATTAATCTTGACAATGGGCCTTCGTTATGTGCCATTCTTCACTCGGTGAGTTACCCGGTGGATTCAATAGGGAGGAATTTGGATTGGGCACATGTTATCGCATACCACTATGATCTGTCTTCGAAGGTGAATTTTACACACGCTCATGCTGCTCTATATGACCTTTCGAGCAATGTTAGTACAATTTTGGTATAGGGGAATGGACAAGCAGAGGATTACCGACTAGCAAGCTTGTTTTGGGTTTGCCTTGCCATGGCTATGCTTGGAAACTTGTGAACCCCAATGACAATTCTCTTGGTGCACCATCAGCTGGTCCAGCCCTTACATTGGATGGATCTATGGCCTATAAGTTAGCCAAATATTACATTCGAAGTTATGTTTATGGAGCTGCTTCATTGTACAATGATACTTATGTATTCAGTTACGCCATCCTTGGACCAGATTGGATCGGTTTCGATGATGTGGAGGCTATCAGAGCGAAGGTTTCATATGCAAGGGGGAAGAAGCTACTTGGTTACAATGTGTTTCAAGTCTCGAATGACGACAATTGGGTGCTTTCTCGGGCAGCAGGTATTTAATAATTTACTATTTTTCATCTACATGGCCAATTTTTTATTCCATCTAGTTTCTCTTATTTCTTTTTTTAGTAAGCAAGTTGATGAGAAAGGTGTTCAAGCTCAGGCAGAGACTTAAACCTAGGACACCTTTCTCATCAACTTGCCTATTGCTAAGATAGCTGGCATCTTTTGTGTGGTCATTATTAATATCATACCACTACAAGGAAAACAACATTGTTGAGCTCGCACACAGAGGTTAGTGAATAATAATCGTGGCTTGATTGATCATTTTAAGCAAGTGAGAGTGATTGAGCTCCCTCCTATCACATAAGGAGAGTTTGATGGCTCCAACATGCTATTTTGAAAACATCTTAAGGCTTGCGCCAATATCCTTTATCAAAAAAAAAAAAAAAAAAAAAAAAAAAAAAAAAAAAAAAAAAAAAAAAAAATCTTAATGGCCTGTGACAAACTGACAATGTCACTGACCTAGTGGCCTCCCTTATCCAAGTTGTTCAGCTGGCATGAGGCACGTATAAAGTTAGTATTTTGGCCATTAAAAGTCAATATATCTAAGCAACCAGTTCAAACTTATTTGGTTTAATAAAGTATTGTAGCTTTTTCAAAACAAAAAGAACAGATGGATAAAATGACGAGGTGAAGGAGAAAAATCCTTCCCTTGATGGAAGTTGGATTCACTGATTTTTCGGGGATTTCCTTTGATTGGCTATGTTTTAGGTAAGTAAGGTCTCTAATGCACCCTTCTTGTGAGAACTATTAAGACATCATGTAATTTTCCTTTAGGAATGTCTGAAGCTGAATAAAACTGGATTGAAAATTGTTTGAAGATTTTTGTGAAACATTCTAATTAGTATAATGAACTACACTCACAGCTCAAATGGAAAATGAGGAACAAGGAAAGGTGCGGCAGTTATTGCTGTGTATTTTGGTTCCATTTTGTGTAGTTATGCTTGTACTGGGCTTCACGATGTTTTACCTCCGAAGGAGAGCACTCACGTCAGGAGGTAAACTTGTTTAATTATGACATTTAACTATTCATGGTCTAAGTGAATTCACCATTTACCAAAATCTAATTAGTATTTCTTTGCTTTTATTTTCTTCTTAATATTACAGGCATTATCGAAACAGACAAAAAATCAGTGTGAAGCAGAATCTGAAACATCTGCAGCTGAAAATCTTGACAGTAATGCTTCCACTCTTAAAATATTCAGTCTTGCTAACATCCAAGCTGTCACAAATAACTTTTCAAGTGAAAATAAGCTTGCGGAGGGTGGATTTGGACCTGTTTACAAGGTAATATTTGGTCTTCTATCTATCTGTTTAATGTTTATGCAGAGGGTAACTTTGAGATTTACGGTACAATTGTAAGATTTACTTATTTCTTTGGCTAAACAAACACACACAACGCACAAATATTGTACTGTATTTATGATATATACAGTAAAATTGTAAGATTTGCTATTTAAAACAAGTGTGGAATGATTTAAATAGTTTTAAGGGATAGCTGAAATGGTGAAATAGGGGGGAGAACAGGATTTCTGAGGATAAGCTGACTGTATACAAGTGGGATAAATTCTTGAGTTGCAGTATTGTTAATTATATCTGTAGAAGGCATCTTAAAATCAGCTGTAAATCTGGGTTCTTACTAGCTAACATTATACTAACTATTAGTGTTAATTTTGCTAGGGTAAATTACCGGAGGGAGAAGATATATCGGTGAAGAGACTTTCAAAAACTTCTAAGCAAGGGCTTGAGGAGTTTAAAATGGAGGTCACACTTACAGCAAAACTGCAACATGTAAATCTACTAAGAGTTTTGGGACGTTGCACCAAAATGGATGAAAAGATGCTGATCTACGAGTACATGCCAAACAAAAGCTTGGATTTCTACCTCTTTGGTCTGCAATCATTTATGCTTTTAAATTTTTTAATTATCGTTCATGGGAAAATATTGAGTGTAATGCATTATGAGCACTTTAGGGGTCTCTTAAGGAGTGGTGGCATGGCAGGCCATCACTTCCTAGCAGTGACATTTCCATTTAAATTAGGAGGGACCTGGAAAAAAAACATGGCATAAACTATGCCTATAGAGGGAGCTACTCCACCCCGGCTCCCATTTGTTTAACTTGTTGACTTATTAAAGCATACCATATCATGGTAGGCTGGGCTCTGCCATAATTTAAGTACAGGAGTTAGTAATTGCCCTGAATATGTTTACTGTGTTGCACTTGCATGTCATTATGCATAATGCGTTCCAGCAAGAAGTCCCGATGCCATTTCACAGACCCTCAAGGTTGAAAGAGGCAACTGTGAAGCCGTCTGGGCATATAGGGGTGTGGTACCACATGGCATTTAGGTATTTTTTTGTACATTTATGGGTATTTTGCTCTGTTTTCCCTGCATTAATCAAATAACTGTTTATAAAATCTAATTTGTTGTAGATCCGGTAAGATAGCATATGTTAGACTGGAGAAAACACATTCACATCATCGAAGGAATTACTCAAGGGCTTCTATATCTCCATGAATACTCAAATCTAACAATAGTTCACCGAGATTTAAAAGCTAGCAACATTTTGCTGGATAATGAGATGAACCCCAAGATATCAGATTTTGGTATGGCTAAATTTTTTAGAAAAGATGAACATGAAGCAAACACAAGCAGGATTGTTGGAACATAGTAAGTAAAATGCCTTTCAAAGCTATCTCACGTGTTTTGTTTGTCAAATATTTAGCACTTTCATTGATTTATGCAATGCAGTGGTTATGTTCTTCCTGAATATGTGAGGAAAGGCATATATATATACTCCACAAAATACGATGTTTATAGCTTTGGAGTTGTACTTCTGCAAATCATTAGTGGCAGGAGGAATTCGTGTTACTACGGTTTGAATAAAAATCTGAGCCTTCTAGAATACGTAAGTTACTTATATAGACCTTTATATCATCGTTGTTATTTGAAATTATGCATTTGACCTATGAAGATGAATAATGTTAAATTATCTCAGGCTTTCAAATTGTGGAAGGATGGTAGAGGCATGGAGTTTATCGATCCATCATTGGATGATTCATCTTCATCTTGTAAACTTGTGAGATGCATGCAGATGGCTCTATTATGCGTCCAGGAAAATCCGGTGGACATACCATCCATGTTGGAAGTCTTTTCAATGCTCAAAAATGAAACTGCAGCTATCGCGACACCTAAAAAGCCTGCATTTTCAGTACGAAGAGGAGGCAAAGGTATCCATATTGCTGGAAGAAATTTATACAGTCAATGATGCATCCATTTCCCAAATGGTACCATAAGGAGGACGTAGGCTTTTGTGCACCTAAAAGATATTATGATTTTGTATTAGGTTGGTATATATGTGTTCTTCCTCAATAACCATAGTCATTGTTATTTGTTTATGGTTATTATTAGCTGACATAAATTCTTCAACAATGTTAAACCACTAGGTTATTGACAAACCCTAGTTGAAAAGATTGGTGAATTAGGTTTGATTGATAATCCAGTAGGGTCTCCATGGCAGGGGAGGGCGTGTCACCTGTCCTAGTAATCAGGTAAGACCAATAATGTCCTATAGGCCCATAATGTAGGGCTGGACCTAGTTTGATCTTTGGGTCTGTTTAGCTTTTGTTTGGGCTAATGAGTAGAAGTTCAAGCTTAACTCAGTCCAACAGATATGTCCTCTGAAGTGAGGCTCATCTGATTTTTGAAGAAGACCATGCCATGTGAGCAAAAGGTGGCTATTAAAGTGGCATTTCATAATTGTTGTTAGGTACTCAGCAGCCCTGTATAGAATGAGAAAGACTTTTCTTGATTTTGAAGTGATGGTGTATGAGCTTTTTCAAGAAATGACATGGGTTAGGGGGTTAATGTTCAAAAATAAGACTTTTGAAGTTTCACAGGCCAATTTTGTATGGTAAGTGTTTCTTGAAATGGTGGTGGCATTCATACCTTGATGAAGCACATCAGGAAAAAGCAAAATGCCAAAAGCCAAAAGCCAAAAGGCTGTTGATAATGGCATTCATCCATGGCTGTGTGGAGACTGTATAAGGAAAATTGCAAAAAGGTCTGGCGTGTGTGAAGTAAATACAAAGTGATACAAAATTTGACACTCACAAGCAAAAATTCTGGTGGGCAAAAAAAATTCATTGCAATGTACATGTTCACTTTTTTGTAAAGAGCAATGCTACTTGGTTGTGGGCCACAACCGATATTCATTCCCCCCACCCCCCCACCCCCACATTTTATTATTATTATTTACAATGGAGGTGAAACGTCCCTAAACTTAAGACTATCAAAACCTCAACCCACCTAGGTAGCACTATTAGGCCACAAGATCAATCCACAACCAATATTCTATCGAAACTAGGGCTGCAACTTGGGCGGGTTGGGCGGGTTGAGAGGTCAACCCAAGCTCAACCCTAAGTGTAAATCCTTACGCCCAAGCCCAACCCAACCCATACTTCAGGTTGAACTTTCCTAGCCCAGGCTCAACCCGTGCTTGGGTTGGGCGGGCACGGGTTGGTTGGGCACGGGTTACATGGGTTGAGCGGGTTGAATTCAGGTTGTGCGGGTTAGCTTATTAATTTCATTTTTTATTTTTCATCTTTAGTAAACCTACTTCAATAAAATAAAAATGTATTATTGTATATGCCCATAAATCTTAATCATCCAAACTCAATTGATTAACCTGTTTCAATAAAATCAACGGCGTTACTCGTTAGTAGCCGATGGGGACTGGGGAAAGAAGAAAGAAGTGGCGACGGAGTACTCTGATACCAAAATAATAAGAACTAACTCATAAAAATAAGAAAAATTGACAATCATGGACACTTATTTAAAGAGTCTTTTAGGTCAAACATGAATTATAATCCCATGATTCCAGTAGATTTTATAGATTTTTTTTTTCTTGCTAAGAGATGAGATTTTATAGCTACAAAACACTAGTTAGGGCTAATAGTCTAAATAAAGCTCCCCTTTTAAACACCCCCCCCCCAAAAAAAGAAAAAAAAAAAGAGGAAAAACCAATAGAGGGTAATCTGGCTACACATCTTTCTCTAGCCAATTGCACATCTTCCTCCAGCAATTTCTTATACAAGCCCCCTATGTCCACACCAAATGACCACTAGTTAAAAACCATATGATGTCATATTTAATGGATATAAAAATATTTTTAAAAAATTATATATTATAAAGGTCGGATTCGGGTTGGGTTTGGGTTAACTAACCCCCTTCCCAAGCCCAACCCAATTTAAATCGGGTTGATATTTTCCAACCCAAGCCCAACCCAATGTATGAAAACTATTTGTCCAACCCGTCTATTGACCAGGTTGGGTTCGGGTTGGGCGGACTCAACCCACCCAAGTTGCAGCCCTAATCGAAACTCACGGACTTACGGTTCTCAGATATGGTCTCCAAGTTGCTTACCACCATAGAGCTACTTAATTTTATTTGACCAATTCATTAGTTTTAATTTTGGGCATCCAAATGAAAATTAAACAAATTTGAGTATGTTTTATATAGTATTGAAGGCACAAAACTGTCACCTTGAATTGAAAAATTCAAGATAATAATAATTATCACCACAAATGGGAGTAGAAATTCAAATATGGGCATTTCATGGATTTCTACAAATTAATCTTATAACTTCAATTATATGGATTTTATGCCTTCACTACTGTGTAAAATACATTAGAATTATTTATTTTCGGTTTGGATAATCAAACAGATTTTTAATATTTTGCCCTAAGTGCTTGGATTAGAATGACAGGTTTATTAAAGATTATTAGGACACAATTTACTTCCTAGACTCTAATTAATATAATGAAGCGTATATATGGTCACAGCTCAAAAGGAACTTGAAGATCGTCAATCCAAGTAGCGATTGGTGGTAATTGTTGTGCTTCCGATTGCTATGGTTATTTTTCTACTAGGCTTCATCATGTGCTACTTACGAAGGAGAATACTTATGTCAATAGGTATCATTTTTTTTTTCTATTTAAATTCATTGTTTTTAATTAAGAAAAGAGAATTCACCTTTTACCATTATGAATTGAAGTGACTAACATTTTTCATTCTTTTCCTTTTTGTTTAATCGAAACTTGGAGGTGGTATAGAAACTGCTGAAAGCCTTAACTGTAATGTTCCAAATTTAGAAGTATTTAATTTTGCTGACATTGTAGCGGCTACAAATAATTTTTCAATCAAGAATAAACTCAGAGAGGGTGGATATGTGAGACAAGGTACAATGGGGGTGATGAGTAATTTTAGGGGAAGAAATTAAATCATTTCCTCCAAATTGCATTAGGAGATTAAATTTCTTTTGTGCAAAAATTCACCCCAAATGGATCTGGCTTAGTGGCCTTTCTCTTTGACTTGTAATTATTGAAAAATACTAACCATGGGATTTCATTTTGTTAGGGTGAGTTACTGAATGGGTAGGAAATAGCTGCAAAGAGAATATCAAAGATGTCTAAACAAGGTCTTGAGGAGTTCAAAAATGAGGTCATGCTTACTGCAAAACTACAACATGTAGATCTAGTTAGACTATTGGGATTTTGCATTCAAAGAGAAGAAAAAGATCTTGATCTATGAGTATATGCCAAACAAAAGCTTGGATTTCTACCTCTTTGGTATGTAGTCTTTTATGCTTCCTAATGTAGTCACAGAGTGTTGGGTGCATGTAACTCAACTTGAGGTTTCGCATTTCATGCAATGGGTATCTTGAAGGGTAGTGGCATGGCAAAAAATTGCATCCTGGTCGACGTGACACTTCCTTTTGCACCTATGGCATTCATCCATGCCAACAATGTTGGGCACTCTGTGGGTGACAATTCAGCTTGTTGAGATTTTAAAGCACACCACATAATGGTACAGAGGGCCTTGCCATCCTTTTAATAATTATAATAAGAATTGTGCCGTTTTATGCTAACAAAATGTTGTTATGCCTAAGGGTTTGTATTTATCAAATAACTGATCGATGTCATGCTGCACCCCTTTAAGCTTGAAGGAAGCCTAGGTTGACCCATTTTTATAAAGTTGTAGCATGATCTCCTTTTTCTTTTTCGTTTATATTTTTGGTATGTGTTGTTTAGACTAGAAATTACTAATTTTTCATGAAAATATCTATTCTAATATAGATTTGGATAAAGGATTACTATTAGATTGGAAGAAACGAGTGCAAATCATTGAAGGGGTTACTCAAGGGCTTCTATATCTCCAAGAATACTCAAGATTAACAATACTTCACAGAGATTTGAAAGCTAGCAACATTTTATTGGACAATGAGATGAGGCCCAAGATATCATATTTAGGCATGGCTAGAATTTTCGATGAATGTGAACCAAACTCAAAACGAATTGTCGGAACATAGTAAGTAAACCAACTCCAAAAATTACTTCATACATGATTTCTTGTTTAATACTTGACAGTTGTGTTGGTTCATAAAATGTAGTGGATACGTTCTTCCAGAATGTGTGAAAGAGGGTGCTTACTCCATGAAATCCGATGTTTATAGCTTTGGAGTTATACTATTACAAATCATAAGTGGCAAGAAGAATACCTTATATTGTTCAAATAAAAATATGACCCTCCTTGAATATGTAAAGAAACTCAACAAACCTTCCTATCATCATTGTGATTTGAAATTTTGCAATAATTTGAACTGCAAGATGGCTGATATATATTGAATTATTTCAGGGATATGAGTTGTGGAAGGATGGAAGTGGCATGGAGTTTATGGACCCATCATTGGATGATGCATCTTCATTGTGTAAATTGATGACTTGCATGCAAGTAGCTCTGCTATGTGTCCAGGAAAGACTTGCAGATAGACCATCCATGTTGGAAGTTTATTCAACGCTTAAAAATGAGACCTTCAGCTTTTGCTATGCCTAAAAGGCCTGCTTTTTCGATAAACAGAGATGAAGATGAGAAAAAGAACCCTATATTGCAGCTTGCAGTTTGTTCAAATGATGCAACAATTTCTCAAATACTACCCCGATGACATTGCTGGCTTTGGTGATTGAGGCATGGTTTGTTTAGGAATTAGGATAATTATGTGTTTTTACAACTATTATATGGTCATTGTTGTTCCTTTATGATATCACCAGCAACTGGATTTTTTTTTTACAATGTTGGATCATGAGCAATTGACAAACCATGATAAAAAGATTGGTAGACGAGATAGATACCCTTAGAGAAAAATTATTAGGACCAATAGGATCTTAACATGAAAGCATATAGCATAAAGAGTATATCTGAGATGCTAAGAAAGGAATATATATATATATATACACACATACAGAGGTGTGAAATTTTGACCACTTATGCAACATCCCAACACGTGATGTTCATGAATGACTCCAATCACTACGCGGCGTGCTGCAAGTAAGCAACATTGTATACTTTTAAGTTTTAACAAGAAACAAATACCAAAATTCAACAAGGGCATATTTGCGTGTCCAATTCAAAATTAAATAATTCGATATTTTTACTCCTAGTATTCAAATCACAAATCTATCATTTTGAATCAAAATATTTTAATTAGTTGGGAGTCATTCTATATGTAGTTGATGTTATGAGGTCAATTCTTAGAAATTCATGAAATGTCATTATTCTAAATTTCCATCCTTATTTGTGATGATGGCTATCATTTTCTTGAAATTGTTAACTCAAGGTGTTGGATTGTGCTTATAAAACAATATAAAACTTGTTGAATTGTTTAATCTCAAATTGGACACCTAAGCAGGTCCTAACCGTTATACATAAATAATTTAAGTTCATTTGCCAGGACTAGAAGTCAAAGGCAATAAAGATCATACTAACTCATGTGTGGAATTTTCATACTTCTGCATAGAAAGCAATTTCCTTTTTTGCACGTCAAAATGGATGTCTCCTCGACTTATTTAATTTGGTGCAACGTACTCACCACGGCAGTGCTAGCAATTAATGAAACAACACACCATCACTGGACTGATAGATAACGACTGTTCTCAAGTTGTCAAATTAGTGGAAATATCAGTCCATCCTTTTGCAATCTCAACAATCCCTAAAACCCATGGCCTGGTCTTTACGGAAGATATTCTCTCCAATTAATAAAAGGTTTAGGGTTTATCATTCATATTACGTGGAAGCCATCAAAATATGTGGAGCCCATGTTGTATGAATAATCTAGATTTCACTCGTCCATCCATTGTGATAGAAAATATCCTTGCTCATTACAGAATTGTTGATTTGTTGGTCACATTCAATGGAAATAAGCTGTCTCAATTATTGTATTTGTGGTTAATCTTTAATTAGGAGAGACTGGCATGGAATAATGCCCATTATCCTTCCAATGTATAATGGGGGTGATCATTAAATTTCAGGGGAAGAAATTAAAGCCCTCCCCTCCAAGTTGCATTAGGAAGTTAAAAATCTTTTCATGTAAAACTATATCCCATATTTCTTTAGCTTAGCAGCCTTGCTCTTTGAAAGATATATATCGTATCTAGAACTGTTTACCCACCAATTAATTGGAAACTCTCACATATGTATTGTCATTGTAGAGCTTTCTTGGGCAGCCTAATTTTTTCACCAGTTCAAATTAAAGTTATGGCTAGCTTCAATCAACTTAAATTTCTTTTAACTACCAATCTACCATATAAACATTAGACAACACTATTCATATTCCAGTGGTTTAAGCTTACTGCACTCTATAACATTGGTGAAACGTAATGAATACCCCTGTTTTTCTTAGATTCATCTGTGTTTACATCCATACGAGGCATTTTACAATCAGCTATTGATTTGATTGGTGCTTATTGAAAAACATTGACCCCATGGGTGTTCGTTTTGTTAGGGTGAATTACCGAATGGGCAGGAAATAGTGGTAAAGAAACTATCAAAAACATCTAAACAAGGACTTGAGGAGTACAAAAATGAGGTCATGCTTCCTGCAAAACTACAACATGTAAATCTAGTTACACTTCTGGCATTTTGCACCCCGCCAAGAGAAGAAAAGATGCTGATTTACGAGTACATGTGAAACAAAAGCTTGGATTTCTACCTCTTTGGTATGTAGGCTTTTATGCTTCCAAATGTAGTTCAATAGTTTTGAGAGCAACTCAACTTAAGGTTTTACACTTCATGGGTGTCTTAAAGAGTGGTGCCACGGCAAGTAATTGCTTCCTGGCAGTGACACTTCCTTTTGGACATATGGCATTCATCTATGCCAACAATTTTGGTTACTATTACTCTTTAGGTGGCACTTTGGCTTGTCAACATTTCAGAGTACACCACATCACGGTACTAAGGGCCCTGCATGCAATCCTGTCAATAACAATAATAATGATTGTGTGGTTATGTAGATAGGAGAAATTCCCTATTTTTTTTTTCTTTTTTGGTTTTCCATTTTAAAAAATGATGGCAGTGTCCTTCATAGTTCATACCATAGTGTGACACACTTATTGAGTCACAAGAAGTGTTGGAAAAATAAAATATGGAAGCTACAAGTAAACAAAGCAGAAACTTATCGGACTGAGGCGTGTGAGAACACTGCCCTTAAAAGTAGATCGCGCCCCACGGAACAAGTTGCTCGGTGCAGATGAACAGTGGTGGCCTACTCTCTAGGGTACAACAGTCACATCTCCCGCAAGCGTGCACTCGCAATGCTGGAGAGATGTGAATAGCTCAGATGACTCTTTCGTAGAACAAGAATTGCAGACCTAGAAAATTTAGAACTGCAGAACTGAAAATAATAACTTGAAATAAAAAATATAGAGAGAGAAGAAGAGAGGAGAAGAGAGCAGTAGCTGCTGTGTGTTTTGGAAAGGGTGGAAGGACCCCTTTATATAGTGTTTAGAAAGTGAAACTGCTGCAAAGAATTAAATAAAAAAAATTTACTTACGAAATAAATTTTGAAACTGCCACAAATGAATCTGGACAGAAACATGGCAATATGCAGAGTTTACAATCTGCAACAGTCAAAAATTTAATCTGCCAACAGTCAAAAAATAAATCAGGGAAATTAAATCAAAATAAATTTCTGATTTGAATACAAACGGTCAGATCAAATAATTGGACTAGAAGAGTGTTGGGCTTGGTCCGACCCAGAAAGCTTTAGACTTGAAAGTTCTAATAATTATTCATGAAAATATCTACTTTGATGTAGATTTGGATAGACAATTACTGCTAGATTGGAAGAAAAGGGTTCAAATCATTGAAGGGGTTACCCAAGGGCTTCTATACCTTCAAGAATACTCAAGATTAACGATACTTCACAAAGATTTGAAGGCTAACAACATTTTACTAGATAATGAGATGAAGCCCAAGATTTCAGATCTAGTCATGGCTAGAATTTTTGAGAAAGATGAATGTGAAACAAACACAAGACGGATTGTCGGAACATAGTAGCCAGACCTGCGCACACATGTGAAGCCAAATATCCGGGATTTGCACCCCCACCGCGCGCACGTCGCACGCGTGCGTTGCGCCAGACTAAGTCAATTTTCGGACCCCTGTCCCGCAAATTGATCAATTGGGCTTCAGCTCGTGTACACGTGGCCTCCTTAAACTCTACCACATGTTAACCAAACATAAAGAGTATAAAGGTATATAAACACAAGGCAAGGCTTTATAGATTTCTAATGTGGGATAAGGTGTTTTGGGCCAACAACAAGATTACACAAGAATAAGGAAGTATTTTGAAATACCCACTATATACAACAAGAAGAACCACATTCAAGTGCTATTTAGAAGTGCTAAACTCAATGTTGTTATGCATAGAGGGTTTATAGTAAAAGGTACCTAATGCCATGCGACACCCCTTTAAGCTTGAAGGAAGCTTAGGTAGAACCGTATTAAGCTTATAATTAAGGTTACAGCTTGCTTTCCACTTTTTCTTTTTTTTTTTTTTCTTTTTTGTTTTTTAAAAGGGGAAAATTATATATATATATATATATAGATATAGTAATTTTTTATTTCTATTTGTGGCATCGTTGTTTAGACTTGAAAGTTCTAATAATTATTCATGAAAATATCTACTTTGATGTAGATTTGGATAGACAATTACTGCTAGATTGGAAGAAAAGGGTTCAAATCATTGAAGGGTTACTCAAGGGCTTCTATATCTTCAAGAATACTCAAGATTAACGATACTTCACAGAGATTTGAAGGCTAGCAACATTTTACTAGATAATGAGATGAAGCCCAAGATTTCAGATCTAGTCATGGCTAGAATTTTTGAGAAAGATGAATGTGAAACAAACACAAGACGGATTGTCGGAACATAGTAAGTAGAAAAGCTCCAAAGATTACTTCATTTAATTTGTGTTTTCATGTTTAATACTTAACAACTATGTTGATCTATAAAATGCAGTGGATATGTTTCTCTAGAATGTGTGAAAAAGGGTGCTTACTCCATCAAATCCGATGTTTATAGCTTTGGAGTTCTACTATTGCAAAACATAAGCAGCAAGAAGATTATATTATATGGTTCAAATAGAAATTTAAGCCTTCTGGAATATGTAAAGAACTTCTACAAACCTTTTTATCATCATTCTAATTTGAAATTTTGCATTAATTTGAACTGCAAGATGGCTAATATTTATTGAATTATTTCAGGCATATGATCTATGGAAAGATGGAAAAGGCATGGAGTTTATGGACCCATCATTGGATGATGCATTTTCATCATGTAAATTGATGACATGCATGCAAGTAGCATTGCTATGTGTCCAAGAAAAACCTGTAGATAGAAACTGCAGCTATGGTTATGCCTCAAACACCTGATTTTTCGATAAAAACAGATGAAGATGAGAGAAACAACTCTAGATTGCAGTAAGTAATTTGTTCAAATAAAGCCACAGTTTCTCAAATACTACCTCGGTGACATCAATGCTGGCTTTGTTGGGACATAGTTTATTATAAAAATTTATGGTTTGGTAAGGATTTCTGTGTTCTTAAAACAATTATGTCCTTGTTGTTCCTTTATGGTTATTACTGGCATCTGAATTTTCCAGAGTATTGGATCACTGGTAATTGACAAACCAAGATAAAAAGATTGGCAAAGTAGATATGTACAAGAGCACACAATTTTTGGACTAATGGGATCTTAACATCAAATCATATAGAAAGAGTACATCTGAGATGTTAAGCAAGGAAATTCAGCCATAATATTTATATATAGACACGCACATATGAAATTTTGACCACTTACCCAACGGTCCAATGCTTGATGGTCACATTTGACTCCAATCATTGCGTAATGTGCCCACAACGTGAGCAATACAAATGTCTTTTAATTTCGGGAAATTACCAATGCATTTGCCTTATTAGAAGTAATTCCCAAGAAGGATGCTTTGACTATCAACTTGTGTTTGTTTGTAATAGTTTATTAGTTTATAGTGAAGTCAGTAATTAGTTTGTTACAAGTCAATAGTTAGAGGAATTACTGCAAAAGAGTGGAATGCAGTGGTAATATCAGTATTCAATAACTCTGCGATATATAAATAATAATTCTTGTTCATTTGTCGAGAAGTCAAAGCTAATAAAGATGCTTGATTATCCGTCTAGATTGAATCTACTTTATACATTGTTAGATTTTGTTTTTCTGATCCGACACTAAGTAAAATAATAGAAATAAAAGAAAAAGAAAGAACCTAGCCAAAGTCAATCATACCACTCCATGTGTATATATTAAAAAATATAACCATAGTCCATTACTGGGTGGAGCCAGGTGTTATCTTTAATGGGGGTACCGTGCTATGATTCTGTGAAGTAGGAACTGAAAGCTCTAGATATTTTTTAAAAACAAATTACTTTTTGGTAATCATTTTCTAATGTAATACCACACAAAGGATTTTTGTCTCAACTTATTACAAATGGACTGTATATATGCTTTAAAATGACTACTATCTTCCTTTTCTTGGCAATATCTAGGTAAGTGCTCATCAAATGGTAACTTATCCCCAAAAAAAAAAATTTGTTTGAGACCAATGGGGGAACGTGCCCCCAAAGGCCCCCCCCCCCCCCCCCCCCCCCGGGCCACCGCCGCCGCTGCTGCCGCTTCGCCATTGGTCCATTACCTCATATTAATTAGGATTCAATGTCAAAACCTAAGGGTATGTTGGGTTGTCCAATTCAAAATTAAACAATTCAAGAAATTTTACATAGTATTGAAGGCCACAATCTCTCATCTGAAATTAACAAATTCAAGATATTATCACAAATAAGAATGAAAATTCAAAATAGTGGCATTCCATAAATTCCTTAAAATTGATTTTACAACATCAAGTATAATGATAACTTCAACATTTTAAAATTTTTTGAATCCAAGTTGATGGATTTATGCCTTCAATTAGTAGTCATTCTTGGTTAAGTTAGTAATCATTTACCAAGAAATTAATAG
Organism: Liquidambar formosana; assembly: GCA_039720395.1. Taxonomy (NCBI): domain Eukaryota; kingdom Viridiplantae; phylum Streptophyta; class Magnoliopsida; order Saxifragales; family Altingiaceae; genus Liquidambar; species Liquidambar formosana. The sequence continues at coordinate 23,448,383 of CM077834.1, read as the reverse complement.
TAATTCGTATTGGACTTTAATTATTTTCGAGCCCAACCAATTTTAAATTCCCCTATTTAAAATCACCATTATTATATTTATTGTAATATCGTCACATCAAGTGACTTTTTATCACAAGAGAGTAGAATTGAAAATTTTAGAAAATTGGATGACGCAATAATATAATAATGGTGATTTTAAAATGAGCCGGAGAGAGTAAAATAGAAGAGGTGATTGAAAAACAGAGATGTGGGGTGGCCTTCTAAGTAGGGCTGCAATCGAGCCAGCCGAACCGGGCTTTTGAGTGCTTAGCTCGAGCTCGTTAGAAAGCTTGTTCATTATTTAACGAGCCGAGCTCTAAACGAGCCTTAATTTCAAGCTTGAGCTCGTCTCGTGAGAAAATATTAAAGCTCGAGCTTGGCTCGATCAGCTCATTTAGATTTTTTTTTTCTTTTTTTTTTTCCTCATCCCCAACAAAACCGTTCCCAGCAGCCAGCACTGATGGTAGTTCTATTTCTATGCTTCATTAAAACCTGATTGACACTAAAATAATCACTTAAAATTCAAATAATACAAATCAATCCATTATATCTCATGATCAAACAACCAAATAAGATCCTCTTTAACACATATGGAAAAAAAGGTAAAAAAGAAACACACTTCCACAGTGTTAACCACCAGATTCACAAAATTGTCCAACCCACGAAGTGAACGGCCAAAGAAAACGGCGATCTGGTGTAGATCCGGTGTAGATCCGGCGTAGATCCGGCGTAGATCTAGTGTAGATCCGGTGTGAGTGGTTGTGAGCTCCTTCACGGTGAGCCAAACTTTAAAGAGGTTAGTGCAGCAGCTTAGAGAAGAGAAACGACAGTGGTGAGCGACGGTGAGAGGTGGATCCCAGCGATGAAGCTTGTGCGATGAACTGCCGATGAGAACTTGCGATAAACTGGTGCAGCCGTGCAGAGCATAGCTGGCTATGAGCTTCGTTTGGATCTGGATGGAGGCTGATGGAAACAGTGAGAGGGAAAACGGGAAGATGGGCTGATGTGCTTATCGAAAAAGAAGGCTACTTACCCAAAAAAAAAAAAAGAGAAGGGCTGATGTAACTTGTAAGACAGTAAGAGGTACTTTTATCAGATCTACATCTCAACCGTTAGTTAGATTTAAAATGGAATGGAGGGCCAAGATGGCTTCAGATTGGTCTAGCTACTGGTAAGTGGTAAACAAGCTCATTAAAGAGCCCTAAACAAGCTTCTCATTGAGCCCTAAACAAGCTTCTTATTGACCTCTTAACGAGCTTGTTCACGAGCCTAAACAAGTCGAGCTTTGGTATGCTCAATCTCGGCTTGTCTACTGAACGAGCCTAAAATTAGGGCTTAAACTTGGTTCGTTTAGTTAATGATCAAACTCGATCCGAGCTTTTAACGAGCTTTCTCGCGAGCCGTTAATAAGCGGCTTAGTTTGTTTACTGCCCTACTCCTAAGAGCCTTACCCTATACTTCAAATTATAAATATTCCAATTTCCACGCCACAATAAATGCACAAGAGGGCTTTGCATCCACGATGGTTGACCACCCTCCATTAATTGCTCGCTCCCCATATGCCTGTATCATGCGATCTTTATTATTATTATTCTTTTTATTTTTTGCAATTTTTAATTCCCCAGTTTGCTGGGCTTCAAACACTGTTATGCCGTCAATATATATTTAATTATTTATTATTTAGTGATCCCCACAGTGTCAAGTGTCAACAACCAACGTCTCATTTCCTATCACTCTATTTAATTAATCGTACCAAATCAGGTTGATCAGGCCAAATAATAATAATAATAATGATACTTGAAAAATATTTTTAAAAAATACAGAATGCAAATTTGATTATTAACCGACTTGGTCAAACTATGTTTTGGAAATGAGGAATAAATAATTTGGGTACCATAGATTCCGTAAAAAATGGTTAAAAAGGTAAATTAGGAGAAAAGTTAAGATGAGGGCACCCTTACTAGTGTATTGACAAACCGATAAACTCACAATTTATTTCAATAGATGTTGTCCGGATATTAAGACACGCATTTTATTATATGGGTCAAAAACCTTATAAAGATCAATATACAAAATCTTATTATAGATTTGTAGAATTTATCATGATTTAATTAAGGAGAAATTAGCGAAAAGTCTATTTTTATAAGACTTATAGAGGCATAAGTCTATGCAGCAAACTTATGCAGCCATAAGTTCACTTTTAAGTAAAATGAGTTTACTTTTGTAACCGTGGTAAATACATAAAGTCAAGTTTACCCTTAAGTGTTATTTTTTGTTTTCAAATTTTAAAATGACATAACTTTCGATCTAGATATCGATTTCCAATAAAATTTATATATTTGAAATCTATTCGTCGAGCCTTTCGAAACAAGACCCATGATGAAAATAAAATTATGTACAAAAAAAAAAAAAATAGTTACATTGATTACATATTTACATGTATCGGTCTTAAAATAAATAAACATGTAACTATTTTAATGTGGATTCAATTTTGTACAATTTCCCATACCAAATTATTAAATTTATTAGATGTAACTATTGAATCAGTTAAATTGATGTGTTTGAAACCAAAAATTTATAAGATTTAAATATTTTGTGACTAAAATTTAGTCACAATTGCCTTAAAAGTAATTGTCTTCATGTAACTGTTTTTCTGTGGGTTTAGTATATACTTCAGTTACAAGTAGATATTTGTCCAGATTTAATTGATTTTTTTTTTTTTTTGGGGTAAAAATTAGTGAAAAGACTCATGATGAATATAAAATTATGTATAAAAAAACATTAAAAAAAAAATATACATTGATTATATGTGACTTTCTAAGAGAAACCTTTAGCTACATAATATGAAGGGGTAATATCGCCTGAAAATATCTAAGAGGGACCTTTGGCTACATAAGATTTTATAATAGACATATGGCTGCACAAGTCCAACTTTATGGACTTGTGGCCAAAGTCCTTTTAATTAATTATAGATGGGTTTAGCTACAAGCAAATAATTACATATCAATACAGGTTAATAATATTCTTAGTTAAGTTAATAGTCATCTACTATAAAGTTAGTGGTCATTTGTAGTGATATGAAATTATTTGCTCATAGTCGAACCAACCTGTAATGCTTAGCTGTTTTTGATTGTTTCCACAGCTATGTCAGTGGCATAGCTTTTCCCGGTGTAAGGTGTAAAATGTCAGCTAAAGATTTATTCATATTCATGAAAGAGAAGGATGCTATTCAATCCGGTAATAACCTTTGGCCATATGCGTCCATAAACTTAGTCAAGTATTTGGCAAGTGCCCAATAAAGAACCGCCATATATAAGCATGAAAAAAGAGTAGCTAGGGACCAATTTCCCAATGTGTAATATTGGACTTTTCTCGAGTAGGAGTTGGAATGGTCTGTGGGAGTGTGGGGTACGTCTTTTGGCCAGGAAGAGACCACTTTTTAGGATAAGGATTGGATTTCTCTACCTCCAGAAAATGATTTCATTGACTTGACCAAAAGGTATCCAGACTCGTATCTTAGGGAACGTGTCCAAGCCAAGGGATGTGAAATGGTCCCTTTTTCCATCGCTTGGGTAGATATTGTTACTCGTCGAACACACGGAGTCTTCATATGGCATGGGCTAAATTTAAAAATTGGGATCTGCTGATTTTTCAAAAAGGTGCCTAATTACGCGCACAAGAAACACAGAAAAAAGATAGATAAAAAAAAAAAAACAAAACAAAACTATTGTATCCACTACTATATGCATTAAGACACATAGCTCCCCCCCCCCCCCCCAAAACAAACAAAAAAAAAAAAAGAAAAACACAAAAACCCTTTTTTTTTTTCTTTTTTTTTTGGGCTGAGAGAGTAGACACATAGTCCTATAGCTATAAACTGAAACAGTTGTTCCTAAGATGGGCAAACCACATGTTTGTGATTGTAAAACTTTTAGCTCTCATTACCATTATGAATTGAAGTGACTAACATGTTTCATTTCTTTCCTTTTCGTTCGAAACTTGGAGGTGGTATCGAAGCTGCTAAAAGCCTTAACTGTCTAAACCCCTAAAAAAAAAAAAAAAAAAAAAAAAAAAAACCCCTTAACTGAAATGCTCCAAATTTAGAAGCCTTTAGTTACAAATAACTTTCCAATCGAGAATAAACTCGGAGAGGGTGGATATGGACCTGTTTACAAGGTAATATTTGTTGTTTAAACTGTTTATAGTTTTCAAAACCAGATATCGATTTGATATCAAATTGGTATTAACTAGTTTAGATTAGAATGAAATGGTCTTTTCCATTTTTTCACATCGCTTTCACGTCATTGTCAGGCCAGTATTCAAGCTAAAGCTCGATTCCAAGGACAGAACTACATGGGGACCAAGGGGCCATGGCCCTTGCAAAATTTTAAAGAAAAAATTAACACTTAGTGCTAAGTTCAATGATGGTGATGGAACAAATGCCGTGGTCGATGGGGAAGGTATTGAGGAAGAAGTTGCCGTAAGCGTTAGGTAAAAGAGTGGATGAGAATTAGCTTGATTTGAGCCCATATGTGTAGGACAGGATCATCAATTTGAAAAAGCTTACGAGTGTGGATTGGGACTCGGCTTCAGGGCGAGCTTCCATCTTGATTTGAGATCAGATACAATTTTTGTGGTCGATGGTTTTTGACGGCGACTATAATGAGTTTTGCTGTATGGCTCGATTATCTATTTCTCACTCATTGTATCATTGTCTTAATAGAAAATGTAAGAACCCTTGTCCAATATCTAGAGGAAATAGCTACAGATGGGCAAGTGTTTTCTGTTTACCTTGTCTTCATTTTTATGCTATTGGACACGTGATACCCAAGGTAGAACTACATGGGGACCAGGAGGGGCCATGACCCCTGCAAAATTTTGAAAAAAAATTAACACTTAGTGCTAAGTTCAGTGATGGTGATGGAACAGATGCCATGGTCGGTGGGGAAAATATTGACGAAGAAGTTGCCATGAGCGTTCGGTAAAAAAGTGGAGAAGGATTAGCTTGATTTGATCCTAGATGCGTAGGATAGGATCATTGATTTGAAAAAGCTCACGAGTGTGGATTGGGACTCGGCTTCACGGCGAGCCTCTGTCTTGATTTGAGTTTAGATACAACTTTCGTGGTCGGTGGTTTCTGACAGCGACTATAATGGGTTTTGCTGTATGGCTCGGTTATCCATTTCTCACTAATTGTATCATTGTCTTGATGGAAGATGCTAGAACTCTTGTCCAGTATCTAGATGAAATAGCTACAGATGGGCAAGTGTTTTCTGTTTACCTTGTCTTTTTCATTTTTATGCTATTGGATACATGATACTTTCACATGTCATTTAAGTTAAAGAAAAAACTATAAACCTGTGTTTAATTAAATATCATCATAACAATTAAAAATTAAAGATTAAAAAAAAAAATCATCATAATAATTTATAAAATGAAATCTACCAATTTTCCCATAGGTTATTTTACTTGGGAATTGGAATCCAAATTCCAAACAATAAAAAATGAAGTAAATTTATCAATTTAAATTTATAGTAAAACTTGTATTGTGAAGATAAAAATTATTATTGTTTAAAATGTTTTTAACTTGGCCCCCTGCATTTGCAGATTCCTGGTTCCGCCCCTGCTCGGCTCGTTTGCAGTCCTACCAGTAACCAAACAATGTGCAAGTTGACACCCTTGACTTGGGCTTTCCAGCTCACATTGAACTGTATAGAATTTGTTTGGATTTGACTTCTTTAGCATCATTCTCCACTAACATGGTTCAGAGAAGATTGGCGGTGTGTGGGAAAATCCCGTGCTCCAAGCTCAGAACGGGAGTGGTTGCATGTGAAACGGACAGCCCACTACCCGTCTTTAAATTGTCGGGTCGAGCTGCACCAAATATCCAGAGCCCAATTCATGTCAAGATAAACTACGTCCCGTGCTTTACGTTACTATAATAGTAAGGGGCACGGCCACACGACACTGCCTAATCCTCCGGCCAAGCGCACCATGGGCCAAGCGCATCACGGAATAATTAAGCGTGTGGTCTAACTGTTTCCGTAACAAACAAAGCTAACAGTTGACCAAACCATGGTTTAGGGGTCAACTAACCTTGGTTGAACAGTTATAGGCCTAACTCGGGTTAGACTTAACCTAATCAAAATCGTTGTCTAACTAAACCGTAGTTAGATCTACACCCGACTATAAATAGAATAGGACATTGCTGAGTAAGGTACGATGCACGATAACCCTAGTCCATTTACCTCTCTTTCTCTCTCTAAAACAAGTCACTTGACTTAAGCATCAAAGAGGTTTTGGCTGGACAAACTCCGACCACCCTTTGACATAGCGATTTTGTTGATTGCAGGTTATTCGATCAGTGAAAGAGCTCCGCCCATTCACTACATTTCTATGGTAAAATTTTATCTCCGTACAGGCGGGATATGACTTTTCTGGATACCATTTTCATTTAGAGAGTATCGTGGAAATCAATACTTCTTCCATGGCATCCAAACCTTTTTTAGCCTACCTTCCTCTCTTTCTTTTTTTTCAATTGCACACTTCAAACGCACAAGCCTGGATCCAATCTGGTTATTGGTACTTCGGCGGTGAATTTGCCGTTGGTGATGTCAATTCCGCTCTCTTCACTCACCTTATATGCGGCTTTGCCATTGTTGACAATTCTACCTACCGCCTCTCCATCTCTTCCTCAGATGCAACCATCTTCTCCACCTTCACCCGCACCGTCAAGCGCAAGAACCCGTCCATTGTCACGCTTTTATCCGTTTGGCCTGGACTGGCCGAATTGACTCAGTCCTTCCATGCCCAAATACCAAACTCTACAGTCTTGTCTTTAATGGTGAGCAAAGCTTCTCACAGAAAATCTTTCATCCAATCTTCAATCAAAACAGCTAGGCTTTATGGGTTTCATGGGCTGGACTTGTTTTGGGTTTGGCCCAGCACGGGCTTCGACTTGATCAATTTGGGGTCTCTATTGGACGAGTGGCGAGCTGCTATAAATTCCGAGTCAAGAAACTCGAACCAGTCACGATTGATCTTGACAATGGGCCTTCACTATGTGCCGGTTCTTCACTCGGTGAGTTACCCGGTGGATTCAATAGGGAGGAATTTGGATTGGGCCCATGTTATAGCATACGGATATTACGTGTCTTCGCGGGTGAATTTTACCCGCCCATCGGCCGCTCTATATGACCCGTGGAGCAACGTCAGTACCAATTTCGGTATAGGGGAATGGACCCGTCAAGGATTACCGGCTAGCAAGCTGCTTTTGGGGTTGCCTTTCCACGGCCATGCATGGAAACTTAAGAACCCCAATGACAATGGTTTAGGTGCGCCAGCATCCGGGTCGGGTACTATGTCAGATGGATGTATGGGGTATAAGTTCATCATGAGTAACATTCGAGGTTATGGGAAAGCAGTTGCAATTATGTACAATGGTACGTATGTAGTAAATTACTGCACTCTTGGAACCGATTGGATTGGTTACGACGATGTGGAGGCTATCAGATCCAAGGTTTCCTATGCAAAGGAGAAGAAGCTACTTGGTTACAATGCCTTTCTAGTCTCCAATGATGAAAATTGGGTGCTTTCTCGGGCTGCAGGTATGATTTAGCTTTACGTCTTTTATTAGCAATGGTGGGGTCAGGAAATTTGTCTTGAAAGGTCAAAATTAGTGATAAGTGTTTCTTTTTTATTTAAAAATTCTTAGATGTTTTTTTTTTCCATTTTTTTGCTAAACATACATAGGAAATACACATACAACACACAAATGAAAAAGCCCACATATGTAATATAGACCAAAAAAAAGTCCAAAAGCCTATAAAATTAACCCATACTTAATCTCCAAAAGAGTTTAACCCTTGAAGGAGAAGTGGAACCTTACAAATTCTTAATTGAAATGAGAAAAGAAAGGAGAAAAAACATTTCATTTTTATTTGGAGGGTCAAACTGAAGGTCAAAATAAAATATTTTCTACTCCGTAAATTCACGAAACTCAGTATAGGAAAAAGGAAAAGAAAAGGAAGCTTGGAAGGGTCATTTAAGCCCCTTACCCCAAGCTCGCTTAGCCCCTCCTCCCCAGACCCCAATATTAGCTTGCTACTTGTCAGGTGGATTTATTATTTATTATTATTATTAATTGGGTGGCTAATTGTTGGTGATAATAGTGGATTTTGTCAAATTCGTCACAGAATATTTATTAAAATTAAACATGAATATAATTTACAACATAAATTAAAAATCACAATTACAATGAAATTGAACATTGATAAATAAAATAATATTCGCAATTTGAATTAACAAAATCAACACAAGAAATATATTTAATTAAAATAAAATAGAGTAAGAAGAGCTTGCTTGTGGGAAGGCACGTGAGATCACACTGTCCTAAAGGAATTATCACCTCCCTACGTACAGGTGCTGACGGACGATAGAACCTCCAAGATACAACCCCAAAGTTCGCAGCTCCTTCTTCTATGAGTATGTCCACAAGAAGAGTATGGTGAACCCGTCCACGATCAATTGCCCGTAAATACAATATATAAAATAGCTCAATAAAACTCTTAGAGAAATATAGTGGAAAAGGATTGAGAAAATAATGTAAATCCATCTTTGTTCATGTAGAGAAGCCCACTATTTGTAATAGTAAAATACTGAAATTGATTTGGGCTAATAAAGGCCCAAAATAAAGATCATAATAATTCTTATAACCGCCCAATTAATAATATGAAATAAAAGCCCAACGGCTAGTAACGGACACTCATAAATTATAGAAATTAACACCTAACGGTCAATGAAATAAAACTCATAAAATCAGCCCATAAAGCCATGTGTGTGCCACGTCATATCTCTCATGAACCATGTCACAACACGGCCGGCCGGTCTGTGTCAAGGTAGGCTACATACGTGTGCACACGTGTGTGGTCCAAAGTTTTGAAACTTTAAAGAAAATCACATATTTTCTAACAATCCCCCACAAGATTCAAAACTTCAATAAATAAATAAATAAAATAAATATATACACAGATAAAATATATATTGGGCAACTATATACTATGCAATGGGTGTAGGTGTCTTCTGGACTTGAACCTCACTTAGTGTTAACTGTTTCCATTTGAGGAGTCATAGAGGCAAAGCCTTGAACTAGACCCCTTGAGCCAAATTTCAACAAGTCACACACATAGTATTGATATGGGACTTGGTTCTAGGCGGGTTAGCGCGATTTATGGTCATGCGCTATATCTTGATTTTCATGAGAGTTTCTAGGGTCAGCCCATACCCATAGCCGCGGCCTCACGGCAGCTCTCACATAAGTAAGTCTTCCAAGGGTACTGCGATTGTACCCTGCAGGAGTGTTCTTGCCTCGGGCTTATTCAGAGTAAAACTCTTCCTTACTATCACATCAGTAGCACTCTCATCATAGGGATGGGGAGGAGACTCTCTCCTGGTAGAAAGTGCTTTTATGAGTCACGCACTATGGATTGTTCCTACCCGTTGAACCTTCTTCATGGGATCTCCAATCACAAAGGTCGGGTTACCTCCATTGGTGATTCCCTATGGGTTTAAGCCCCATCCCCCTCGATGGATAAAATAACTGTATTTCTGCATAAGTCTTTAGTTGATTAATCAGTCACATTTCACATATCAAATTCTGCATCTCATCAAAATATTGGCATCAGCATTTTATTTCCTGCATCACATACTGCTTCACATAGACATTAGCCAAACTTTAAATGATATAGACATGCCAATATAGTGAACCTCCATAATTATGAATATTTTTCCTCTTAATGAGTTCACAAATAAACATAAACTAAATCTCTATAATTTATAAAAGCATTTCATGAACAATGTATGTTTTATCTTAAAAACAAATTATATTGATGATAGCATAACAAATTCTAAATAAACAAAAGATGATAAATTCCTCAGGAAAATTATCCATGATTGCTATATACATAACAAATTCTAAATAAACAGAATACGATAAATTCCTCACGAATATTATCCATGATTGCTATATACATACTCTATGAAAATCACAAGATAAAATAATCACTTAATTAATAATATCACGCTCCAAATAAAACAAGTATTTCTATTTCCAGGTCCACAATTACTCTTCATACAATGTTCAATAGTTCAAGTATCAAGTTATTTCTGAATTATTATTTTATAAAATCACAATCTTGGCCTTTTTAAAACTTTACCACAAAATATAAACCTCACATAAAATATAATATACTACAATAATCACTACCCGATAATAAACCCCCACATTCAAAAGATTTTATAATATACCACATACAACGAACTTTGTTCAACAAAATTCTACATGAGAATAATATAATTTTAAATCAAATTCTATGGAATTCATTCATATATACGAATCCATGTAACATAAGGTAGCAAAGAGCACATAAATAGAAATTTATAAACCAACAAATTTTTTTTTTTTTTAAATTAATAAAGAAAACACCAATTAGGCTTAGTGAGCACAAACAACTTTTAAGATAATTGACAACCTAATATGCTTCACTAAAATTAATTTTGTGATCATAGAAATAAACCATAATTATTTTTAATAAATGATTAGATTAAAAATTTTATATCAAGAAAATTCCTAGTTCACAATCAAATGATCCAACCATATAATTATTTATTTAATGCTACACATGCAAAGTCATATTTGTTTCAAATCATACAAATTTCGAATATTACACAAGAAAATTAAAAATTTAGATTAAGATCAAAGTCCCATGCAACATCTATATTTTAATTCATATAGCAGATTGAAAACCTCAAATTAATAACATTTTTTTTCTCCCACTCAAATTAAAGAACAACCACAAAAAATTTATCTTAGATAAATCTAATGTCCTATATAGAATTTATATCGACCATTTTTTTTATTTTAAAGATAATTCTATATGATCCAAAACTTTAATACATCCAAATTTCATTAGACAAAACAAAGCAAATGAAAAAACCCAACTATATTCATCTATAAAAATTTAAACAAATTTAAAGGAAAAACTAAATATGAGGATTAGTTATTAGCTATTATTCTTGATATACTCAACAGCTAGAGATCTCTAAAATAACACAAAATCAAATTCTTAATAATATAACACAAAATAATTTTCTCATTAGAACACTATTACTATTCATAAAATACACACTATCCGATCTTTACAATTTTAAGAAGCCACCATAGCATAATAATGTTATGTAAGTCCATCCTTCTCACTCACAGTTCCAATAGCCAAGATTAGATTGGAAAGATTTTAAATAAGTCTATTTTCCCTTAAAGTTGAAAGAAATTCACAATACATATGACGTGTGGGTTGTGTTGGAAAAAATCGCACAATAAAATATAAAACACAATCCGAAAAATTAAAACTTCTTCAACAAACAATTAATTAGAGGAAAGGAAAAGTACGAAGAAAAATACATTCTACCAACTTCTATGGACCTCTTTTCCAGTATGTAACAGTAGTAGTAGGGCATTAAAATTAGATAGTTTTATTACGTAACGTGTGAGAAATAAAATAGCAGTAAAACATTAAATAGCAAACAGTTATGGGCTAATGGCTTTAAAGCTAAAAACCGCCTAAATGTTGAAAACATTGGCTTGAAACCTAAAATGACTAAATATTGAAAACATGGTTCATCTGTTCTAAATTAAATAAAATAACGCTTAAAATATAAAGTATGAAATGACCAAAAGAGTGCTAAAAACAGATAGCTATGTGACTGCATTACTGTATCTAAGAAATTATAAGACACCCAAGGAAGCTCCTACTACATAATATAGTCACACCACCTAAATTATTAACATGTGCATGATCGAGGATCATAAAAATTCGAATTATAAAAATAAAGCTAACAAGCCTTTGATATTCTTGTAACATACTTGAGCAGACTAGACTATAAAAAAAAATGTAATTAACTTGATCTCAATCGTCAATAAAAACAAGGAAGTAGGAAGATAAAGACATTTTTTAACAAATTGTATATGTTTCCGTGTGTGTGTCAATGTGTCCTATTTTACAAAATTGCTAGTAAAATTCAACAACACAAAAGTCCAAAAGAACAATCATATATTTCATATAGTAGACCAAACCAATCCTGGATTAGGGCATATATACTCGTCCAATTAAATCATAAAAGATATATAAGATTTTTCATTCAAAATATTTAAATGAATCAACGAATTCAACCATTAGAAAAAATAAAAATAAAAATAGAGCAAAGATCAACACATTCAATCATTTTCACTTAAGATGTGACACATATCAAGTTTCAGACACTCTTTTTATATGTATATCAGTCTGTCAGATATGGTGCACCAACTCACTATGGTATGAGAAGTAAAGGATCAAGCATGACACATAGGATTGGACATTCAACACTATGAAGTGTCCGAAAGCCCCAACTTGCTTACATTATGTCATTGTATATACATGACACATGAGGGAACAAGATATATATAATTCAAATAATATCTACATAACTAGATCTAGACCACCAGTCCAATAAAACCCAGTTTTAATACCGTGGAGTATTGATAAAAACAAAAACGTACCAATTTGGCTACATATATATATATCAACCAATACAATTTAAATAAATTTTCCATCAACAAAAAACCACATTAATTAGAGATTGATAGTTCCTTTAGATTATTGGTGATAATAGTGGATTTTGTCAAATTCGTCACAGAATATTTATTAAAATTAAACATGAATATAATTTACAACACAAATTAAAAATCACAATTACAATGAAATTGAACATTGATAAATAAAATAATATTCGCAATTTGAATTAACAAAATCAACACAAGAAATATATTTAATTAAAATAAAATAGAGTAAGAAGAGCTGGCCTTTGGGAAGGCACGTGAGATTACGCTGTCCTAAAGGAACTATCGCTTCCCTACGTATAGGTGCTGACGGACAATAGAACCTCCAAGATACAACCCCAAAGTTCACAGCTCCTTCTTCTATGGGTACGTCCACAAGAAGAGTATGGTAAACCCGTCCACGATCAGTTGCCCGTAAATACAATATATAAAATAGCTCACTAAAACTCTTAGAGAAATATAGTGGAAAAGGATTGAGAAGATAATATAAATCCATCTTTGTTCATGTAGAGAAGCCCACTATTTATAATAGTAAAATACTGAAATTGATTTGGGCTAATAAAGGCCCAAAATAAATGTCATAAGGGAACGGCTATTGCAACCCCCCATTCCTATAAGCCCACCCCCATCCTTTAGGTTTTTAAGGTTTTATGCAAAATATAAAAAGTTTTTATGAAAATCAGCCATGATGTCCACTAGAAAACATCATTTTGAACAACTTTGCAGGAGAAAGTTTTTCAAAAATTTATCGTTTAAATATACTTTTTAACCATTTATAGCCTTTATTTCATTTTTTGCCAAAAAATCTACCTAAACAATAAATTTTGGAAAAACTTTCTTCTGCAAAGTTGTTCAAAATGATGTTTTCTAGTGGACATCACAGCCGGTTTTCATAAAAACTTTTTATATTTTGCATAAAACCTTAAAAACCTAAAGGACGGGGGGTGGGCTTATAGGAATGGGGGCCGCGGGTTGCAATAGCCGTTCCCATATCATAATAATTTTTATAACAACCCAATTAACAATATGAAATAAAAGCCCAATGGCTAGTAACAGACACTCATAAATTATAGAAATTAACATCTAACTGTCAATGAAATAAAACTCATAAAATCAGCCCATAAAGCCACGTGTGTGCCACGTCATATCTCTCATGGGCCACGTCACGACACGGCCGGCCGGTCCGTGTCAAGGTGGGCTACGTACGTGTGCGCACATATGTGGTCCAAAGTTTTGAAACTTTAAAGAAAATCACATATTTTCTAACGCTACATTGACAGGAAATTGATCCTGATCCAAGACTTTCGAAATCTAAACCCACCGAGCTAGGTATAGTGCCATCGTTAAGTCACAAGGTTGATCTCGGCTGAGCATGTCTAGTCCTTACAAAAGATATGATCTGACTCATTTAAATGATTTTTCACCATTTTATTGAAGCTATTGTTCTTCCCAAGACACAGTTAGAAGCCTAGCCAGTAGCCACTAAAATCAAACTAATCAAATGTCTAATCATTAATTGGGCTGATCTGCTGTTATTTAGAGGATATAATGCATTGCTTAGGACCCTCTTTGTCTAGTGGTTGATTTGCCACTACTATATGCATCAAGAGGATATAATGAATTGCTGCTTCTTTTTTTTTCTTTTTTTTTCGTTTTTACATTTTCGTTTTTTTTTTGTTTGTTTGTTTTTTTTTTTTTTTTTTTTTTTTTGGGTTTTGGTGTGAGAGAGTAGACACATAGCCCTATAGCTATACCACATGTTTGTGATTGTAAAACTTTTAGCTCTCATTAAATGGCACATAGCTTTATTGACAGAATGATAGGTTTATTAGAGATTATTAGGACACATTTACTCTCTGGACTCTAAATTAATATAGTGAAGCCGATATATGGTCACAGCTCAAAAGGATTTCGAAGATCGTCAATACAAGCCGCGATTGGCAGTAATTGTTGTGCTTCCAGTTGCTATGGTTATTTTTGTACTAGGCTTCGTCATGTGCTACTTACAAAGGAGAATACTTAAATCAATACTAGGTATCAATTTTTTTTTCCCATTTAAATTCATTGTTTTTAATTAAGAAAAGAGAATTCACCTTTTACGATTATGAATTGAAGTGACTAACATTTTTTTTCCTTTTCCTTTTCGTTTAATCGAAACTTGGAGGTGGTGTAAAAGCTACTGAAAGCCTTAACTGTAATGCTCCAAATTTAGAAGTCTTTAGTTTTGCTGACATTGTGGCGGCTACAAATAACTTTTCAATCGAGAATAAACTTGGAGAGGGTGGATATGGACCTGTTTACAAGGTAATATTTGTTGTCTAAACTGTTTTTTTGGTTTTAGGAACAAGTGAGACAAGGTACAATGGGGATGATTTTTTGGGGAAGAAATTAAATCACTCCCTTCCAAACTGCATTAGGAGATTAAAAATCTTTTGTACAAATATTCACCCCAAATAGATTTGGCATTCTGGCTTAGTGGCCTTGCTCTTTGACTTGTATTCATAACCATGGGATTTCGTTTTGCTAGGGTGAGTTACCAATTGGGCAGGAAATAGCTGTAAAGAGACTATCAAAGATGTCTAAACAAGGTCTTGAGGAGTTCAAAAATGAGGTCATGCTTACTGCAAAACTACAACATGTAAATCTAGTTAGACTATTGGGATTTTGCACTCAAAGAGAAGAAAAGATGTTGATCTACGAGTATATGCCAAACAAAAGCTTGGATTTCTACCTCTTTGGTATGTAGTCTTTTATGCTTCCTAATGTAGTCACAGAGTATTGGGTGTATGTACATAACTCAACTTGAGGTTTCGCATTTCATGCAATGGGTATCTCGAAGGGTAGTGGGATGGCAAGAAATTGCATCCTAGTCGTGAAACTTCCTTTTTCACCTATGGCATTCATCCATGCCAACAATTTTGGGCACTTTGTGGGTGACAATTCAGATTGTTGACATTTTAAAGCACACCACATCATGGTACAGAGGGCCTTGCCATCCTTTCAATAATTATAATAAGAATTGTGCCGTTTTATGCTAACTCAATGTTATTATGCCTAAGGGTTTGTATTTTTCAAATAACTGATGTCATGCTACACCCCTTTAAGCTTGAAAGAAGCCTAGGTTAACCCATTTTTATAAAGTTGTAGCATGATCTCCTTTTTCTTTTTCATTTTTATTTTTGGTATGTGTTGTTTAGACTAGAAATTACTAATTATTCATGAAAATATCTATTCTGATGTAGATTTGGATAAACGATTACTGTTAGACTGGAAGAAACGAGTGCAAATCATTGAAGGGGTTACTCAAGGGCTTCTATATCTCCAAGAATACTCAAGATTGACAATACTTCATAGAGATTTGAAAGCTAGCAACATTTTACTGGACAATGAGATGAGGCCTAAGATATCAGATTTAGGCATGGCTAGAATTTTCGATGAACGTGAACCAAACTCAAAACGGATTGTTGGAACATAGTAAGTAAACCAACTCCAAAAATTACTTCATGCATGATTTCTTGTTTAATACTTGACAATTGTGTTGGTTCATAAAATGTAGTGGATACGTTCCTCCAGAATGTGTGAAAGAGGGTGCTTACTCCATGAAATCCGATGTTTATAGCTTTGGAGTTCTACTATTACAAATCATAAGTGGCAAGAAGAATACCATATATGGTTCAAATAAAAATATGACCCTCCTTGAATATGTAAAGAAATTCAACAAACCTTTCTATCATCATTGTGATTTGAAATTTTGCAATAATTTGAATTGCAAGATAGCTGAAATATATTGAATTATTTCAGGGATATGAGTTGTGGAAGGATGGAAAAGGCATGGAGTTAATGGACCCATCACTGGATGATGCATCTTCATCGTGTAAATTGATGACTTGCATGCAAGTAGCTCTGTTATGTGTCCAAGAAAGACCTGCAGATAGACTATCCATGTTGGAAGTTTATTCAATGCTTAAAAATGAGACTTCAGCTTTTACTATGCCTAAAAGGCCTGCTTTTTCGTTAAACAGAGATGAAGATGAGGAAAAGAACCCTACATTACAGCTTGCAGTTTGTTCAAATGATGCAACAATTTCTCAAGTGCTACCCAGATGACATTGCTGGCTTTGGTGATTCAGGCATAGTTTGTTTAGGAATTAGGATAATTATGTGTTTTTACAACTATCATATGGTCATTGTTCTTCCTTTATGATTATCACCAGAAACTGAATTTTATTTTTTTTTACAATGTTGGATCATGAGCAATTGACAAACCTTGATAAAAAGATTAGCAGACGAGATATACACTCTTAGAGAAAAATTATTAGGACCAGTACGATCTTGTCATGAAAGCATATAGCATAAAGAGTATATCTGACTATCTAAGATACTACAAAAGGAATACACACACACACACACACACACACACACATATGAAATTTTGACCACTTGTGCAACATCCCAACACGTGATGTCTATGAATGACTCTAATCACTACGCGGTATGCGCACGTTGGGCAAGTAAGCAACATGGTATACTTTTTAATAAGAAACAAATACCAGGATTCAACAAGGGCCTGTTTAGGTGTTTAATTCAAAATTAAATAATTCAATATATTTTACCAAGTATTCAAATCACAAATATATCATCTTGAATCAAAATATTTTAAAAAGGGGAATTTTGGCCAAAACCCCCCATGTATAAGAGTTCTAAGATAATAGAACCCATTAAAACTGACGGTTAGTAAAAACCCCATTTGACAGTAAAAATACTAAAACACCCTTGTTTTTACAAGTTGCCATAATTTACAACCATGCCATCTCACACACCCGGGCGAAAAATCACGCTTCCCACCTTCCCACGTTCCATTTTCTCCGGCAGCAAATATAGGAAAATACGGCACATTCAATTCTTCCAAAAACACAACTTCCATTGTTAGAACAGCACCAGAACTCTTTTCTAGGGTTTTTGCCTCATGTTCGAATGTGCCCCAATAGAAGTTCTGCAAGATGATTGAAGAAACGGATTAAAGAACAACGATTGACGACCTAGGGTTTCGATTGTGGAATAAAAATGCCGAAAAGAAGTGAGTTACTGTTTCAGCCTGTTTTTTCTGTTTATTTTCATGATCGAAACAGTAAAATGGTATGTTTTTAGATTAAATCGTGTGAATAATATTACTAAAATAAGTCGGTATGTTTTGTAGATGAGTTTGATTTTGTTTAAATGAAATATTGTGGACAATGTTGCAAAAATCTAAACCCAATAGTGAACCGGGCCATATAGAAACTCCATTTGGTATATTTGTCATGCAAATATTTGGATTTGTGAAGTGATATAGAACCACAACACTGTTTTTTGGGTTTGAATGGGGAACTTTTGCATGCGAAAACCCCATTTAGTTTTGATTCTTGTGTGGTTTTGAGAAAAAAAAAAATTTCCAAAAACACACCTTCTTTTGTTTGCTCGGTGTCCACAAATTGACCCAACATTGAAATAAATTATAGCAGACAAATTATACACTTTTAATAGCATCACCTTACTGTTTCACATTAATATTTCATATTTATGATCCTTGTTATTGTGTGGTTCTGAAAAATATTGTTCCAACAGTATATTGGTACTGTTGGTGCGTATATTATGATTTTTTGTGAAATAATGTTGACAAATTAAACATATTCAACAACATCAACTTACTTTTGCACATTATTATTTCATCTTTCTGATCTTGTAATTGTGTGGTTTTGAAAAACGATTGTTCCAACAATATATTGGTATTGTTGGTTTGTAGATTATGATTACTTGTGAAATAATATTGACAAATTATACACTTCCAACAGTATCAACTTACTATTGCACATTATTATTTTATCATTCCAATTTTCTTCTAATTATTGACGTATGAATAGTAAACTGGTAATATTCAAACTTATATTTTCACATGTGTGTAATATGATATTGCCTGAAATCATCTCAAACCATGATAGTCCACGATTAATGTACACATTGTACTTTTTCCCTTCCCTCAAAATTATCACACTACTATTGTAGATAGTAGAAATTAACATATTAAGTTGCATTTATAATGTGTAATATTTTTCTATAATTGTAATATGATGCAATATATACAATTTATCGTTGTAAAACAGTACCAATTCAATGTTGTGCAATATTTATTTAATATTAAATTTTGTAATGTTTTTTGTTTGGTAACAGTAAACTGGTACTATGTAAGTATATTCAATAATAAATTGGTACTGTATGCTGTTATTAATTCATCTACAAACAGCACTAAAACTGACAAATTTTGACTTTTGCTATTGATAATCAGAAACAAGTTCCGATGTTGGCAACGCGAGCAAACAAAAGAAACCGAGGACCTCAACAAGGAACGAAATGAGATCCAACCTATTAGCCATTGAGAGGTTGGTTAAGCACAATCAATTCGAAGAAAGGCATGTGCAAAAGGTTAAAAGAACCCATTTTTGGGACATCATCTAAGAAATCATTGGGGACGGTCCCTAATTATGGACGACAAAATGGGCAAGGCAAACAACTACTCCAAACGAGAGCACTGCAATCACTGTCAAGCCGTTGTCCATCGCGTATCCAAAAACCAAAGGAGCCCAGAGAAAGTAAACATGGGTTAACTAGGAGTAGTGTGTTGGGCTAACATGTACAAAGAAGTATACTTACGCTTAAATTGTGATCATGGGTGTACATATTTTTTACTGACTATAGTGCCTTTTTTGATATTCTGTAATCATAACAATTCAAATTTACGAATACTATGCACAAAATATGATTACTGATTTGCACAAAAATGCTGGTTAATTCAACACAATAACTTCTAATATGGTAATGGTCAATGGAATGCATCCATAACAGTATCACTTTACTATTGGTAGTTTAAAACAACAATACCATGAATACAAATGCATTAAGTACGAACATCATTTTACCACATGTCCAACAAAGTAGTAGACACAGTGGGTTCCTATTGAAGATTACAAGATTGGAAAACATGTCAAAGCGTCACAAAAAAGTTGTACTCCAACTATAGTTACCATAATTCATTACCCAACAGTATCATTTTACGATTGACAATTAAAAATACGAAGGTCATGCACTTTAAGAATTAACTACCTCCGCTCATTGAACATCATTTTTGCACATATCCAATGACAACTTAACATGGTAGTAGTATTTGCATGACAAATTGAAATTGGTGTTCTTTGTTATTTTACATTACAAACAGTATCACTATACTGTTGTAAGTTTGAAGTAACATTTGACACATACTCATTGGCAATGTATACGCATCATAAGATCATATATTCCAACGTGTAATAGGAACGTTAACAATGTCACTCCGTGTTCATAAAATTGGGAGTCGTAAAACAAACTATAACAAACTCAAAACATTTAAAACTACCAAAAACTTAAAAAAAAAAAAAAAAAAAAAAAAAAAAAACACCCACAAAATTATGCTTTATCGGTTCTTGACATGTCTTCTTATTATGGGTTCCGAGCTTTCCACATCTGCCACATTTTATTTGCCTTATCTTCTCTCTTCTAGAAGGTTTCCTTCTCATAGTAAAGTATCCAAAAGTACACATTAAACATATGTTCTCATCCATTGCTATCCAAATGTGTATATTAACCTGAATAACAACATAAACAATATCAATTTAATGTGTGAATTTAAACAAAGCAACACATACGTACCAAAACCAAAACAGCATGTATGACATTCTCCCAACAATACCACTTTACTACTCATCAGGCATAACCATATAATAAACCGTAGACAGTATCATGATACTATTTACAGCTCAATTTTAACGTAAACCTATTTCCATCTAAAAACAAAGCAAAATAATTCGTGTGAAAAATACCACACCCAACACAGTTCATCATACACTTGA
The DNA here is from genome assembly GCA_039720395.1 of Liquidambar formosana. Classification (NCBI taxonomy): domain Eukaryota; kingdom Viridiplantae; phylum Streptophyta; class Magnoliopsida; order Saxifragales; family Altingiaceae; genus Liquidambar; species Liquidambar formosana. The sequence goes on along the minus strand of CM077834.1, from coordinate 23,427,792 downwards.
AAATCTTTGAACTACTCATCCACTTGTATAGGTCCACATACAAGAAATACTCACCCACTCGTACGAACATGTAAAAACATATCAAATTAATGTAAAAACATATCAAATTAATGTGTGAATTTAAACAAAACAACACATATGTACCAAAAACATAACAGCATGTATGACATTCTCCCAACAGTACCACTTCATTACTCATAATAAATAAATATATAATAAACCGTAGACAGTATCATGATACTGTTTTCAGTTCAATTTTCATGCACACCTATTTCTATCTAAAAACAAGGCAAAACAATTTGTGTGAAAATACCACACCAAACAAAGTTCATCATACTCAACAATCTTTGACCTACTCATCCACTTGTATGATACACATACAAGAACTACTCATCCACTTGTATAAAGCCCACTCAATGATTGAATGACAAATGCATATAACATGTAAAAATATCAAAACTAACAAAAATATATGTACACAACTTACATATACAGCAGCGGAACATGTATATTGAAATCCATACAAAACCCCAGCGATATTTCACGACCAACCTTCAATACAATACGTCGTTCTTTCTGAAATCAACACTACGAACACATTCACCACTGATTTCGCATCTACACTCCATATAAATCAACAAAAATCTGGGAAAACGATCGAAATAGATGAAACTAGGAACACCTTTGAACCTGAACTGAATCCCATGCAACCACCTGAAGAAAGAGAAAATTTTGGAATTCAAATTTGAATTCCCTTGATCGGCGTTGGTTTGAAGAGAGAGAAACATGATGGAGCCGAAATCTCTCTCCCACAAAATCATATCCCCCAAAAAAAGGTTACTCTTATGTATCTTAAGATGGAAATATGATTTTCCCATATCTGTTATACATGAGATGCGGAATGGTCAAAAAAAGGGTATAATTGGAAATAAAATCACCTATTTACCTTACCACAAATAAAAACTTAAAAAAAAGGGTTATTAAATTACTAAATCTTAAGTAGGGGATTTTGCTAAAGGCAGACCCCTAATAGGGGTTATTGCTAATTTTCCCTTAAAAAAGTTGGGACTCGTTACTATACATAGTAGTTGATGTTATGAGATCAATTCTTAGAAATTCATGAAATGTTATTATTCTAAATTTCCGTCCTTATTTGTGATGATGGCTATCATTTTCTTGAAATTGTTAACTCAAGGTGTTGGATTGTGCTTACAAAACAATATAAAATTTATTGAATTGTTTAATCTCATTCCTAACCGTATTATACACAAATAATTTAAGTTCATTTGCCAGGACAAGAAGTCAAAGGCAATAAAGATCATACTAACTCATGTGTGGAATTTTCATACTTCTGCATAGAAAGCAATTTTCATTTTTGCACGTCAAAATGGATGTCTCCTCGACTTATTTAATTTGGTGCAATGTACCCACCACGGCGATGCTAGCAATGAAACAACACACCATCACTGGACTGATCGATAACGACTCTTCTCATGTTGTCAAATTAGTGGAAATATCAGTCCATCTTTTTGCAATCCCAACAATCCCTCGAACCCATGGCCTGGTCTTTACGGAGATATTCTCTCCAATTAATAAATGGTTTAGGGTTTATCATTCATACCACGTGGGAGCTATCAAAATATGTGGAGCCCATATTGTATGAATAATCTAGATTTTACTGGACTCTCCATTGTGACAGAAAATATCCTTGCTCATTGCAGAGTTGTTTATTTGCAGGTCACATTCAATGGCAATAAGCTATCTCAATTATTGTATTTGTGGTTGGTCTTTAATTAGGAGAGGCTGGCATGGAATAATGCCCATTATCCTTCCTTCATGAAAACTAATGGTTCTTCAATGGCATCCAAATTCATAGCCTTCATCCTTATCTTTCTTTCTTTGGAATTGCACCGTTCAAACGCGCAAAGCAGCTGGATCCAATCTGGTTATTGGTACATTGGTAGTGAATTAGCCTCTCGCGACGTAAATTATGCTCTCTTCACTCACCTTATATGCGCTTTTGCTGGTGTCGACAATTCCAGCGCACCTACCAGCTCTCCATCCCTTCCTCAGATGTATCTCCAACTTCACCGATGCTGTCAAGCCTAAAAACCCGTCAATTGTAGCGCTTAATTTTGTCTATCTGGGCTGGGCAGGCTCAAACGGCTCAGTCCATCTTTGCTCAAATACCAAACACTACAGTCTTGTCTTCAATGGTAAGCCAAGCCTCTCACAGGAAATCTTCATCCAATCTTCAGTAAAAACAGCAAGGCTTTATGGGTTTCATGGGCTCGACTTATTCTGGATTTGGCCGAGCACAGGCTCTGACTTGACCAATTTGGGGAACCTCTAGGAGGAGTGGCGAGCCGCTATAAATTCAGAGTCAACAAACTCGAACCAGTCGCGATTAATCTTGACCATGGGCGTTCGTTATGTGCCGATTCTTCACTCCGTGAGCTAGCCGGTGGATTCAATACGGGTGAACTTGGATTGGGCACATGTTATAGCATACGACTATTATGTGTCTTCAAAGGCGAATTTTACACATGCGCATGCCGCTCTAGCTTTCTGACTCGTCAAGCAACGTGAGTACCGATTTTGGTATAGGGGAATGGATCCGTTGATTGCCGGCTAGCAAGCTGCTTTTGGGTTTGCCTTACCATGGCTATGCATGGACACTGGTGAACCCCAATGACAATGGTCTCGGTGCACCAGCGTCGCCTTCAGTTCTTACAGCAGATGGATCGGTGGCCTTTTAAGTATGCTAAAACTTTAGTTAGAAGTTATGGTAATCAAGCTGCAACAACGTACAATGCAACTTATGTAGTGCATTACTGCACTTTTGGAAGCAATTGGATTGGTTACAACGATATGGAGGCTATCAAAACAAAGGTTTCCTATGCAAAGGAGAAGAGGCTACTTGGTTACAATGTGTTCCAAGCCTCCAGTGACGAAAATTGGGTGCTTTCTCTGCTGCAGGTATGTGATAGTTTGCTCTGTCATCTATATGGCCTTTCTTTATTTCTTCTATTTCATGTCGCAGGTAAGAGTTTTGAAGTGCACCTAATACAATTTCATTAGGTGTACTTTATATTAAAAGGACTATATATAGATACACACACTTCTCAAAAATGCAAGTAGATGAGAAGAGTGTTTAGGCAGAGATTTGATCATTTGAACCTAGGTTATTTAGCTAGCTGGCTTGTTTGATCATATGATCTTTCTTTATATCTTGCCAGATAATTGCCATTATAATTTTTTTTTTTTTTTTGTGGGTCAGAAAAATGGAAATAGATTTCATTAAGATTTAAAGAGATACAAACCAAAATAAGATAGAGCAACCCCTTGCAAGTTACAATCCAAGATAAAAACAGAACCCAGAATAGAAAGAAACCCTCAAAAACCCCCAAAAGCAATACGAGACTTTCAACCCAAATAGTAGAGCCTCTGAAGAAACAACACTACTTAAAAACAGACAATGAAGACAACCCGAAAATAACATCAATCAAACCCAGAATTTAAGCCAAAACAGGGTTGAGACAGAGCAACCCCGAAAAATAACATCTATGGAATACCCAGAATTTAAAGCAAAACAGGGTTAGGCAGAGCAACAACAGGGTAAATATTACAAGGTAAACACTGCAACTGGAGATCCTTTACCTCTTTTATTTTTGCTTTCTTGCCTCCTTTATATCATTAGGTCATTAAGATTTAATGAGGTGCAAACCAAAAACAGAACAACCCCAACAACCCCTTGCAAGTTACAACCCCAGAGAAAAACAGAACCCAGAATAAAAAGAAACCCTCAAACCCGCGCCCCCCCCCCCCCCCGGGTCTCTTTCCTTTAAACACTGCAATTGCATTATACATACGTATTTTGATTTTAACAAGAAACAAAGATTCGAAAGCATGCCACACACACACACACACACACACACACATATATAGATATATATATATATAAGTTCATTTGCCCAGGACTCAGCCAATAAAGAAGCTTGAGTATCCATCTAGATTGAATCTACTTTAAATATATATTGTTAGATCTTATTTTTCTGATTTGACAATGACTAAAAGGAATAAAACAAAAAGAAATAACTCAGCCAAAAAGGGGGGAGGGGAAGGCTTCATATACCTACTGGCTACTTCATGTTTCATATACGTACTTATTTAGACTGGCCACCTAATAACATAAAAGTTAAATCTTTTATTTGTGAGATTATCTTTATTATTCACATGACAAACCTGTTTTTATCTTATTAGGTTTATATAGTGTTAGAAGGTTTCACATCACACATTGAATATAGGTAGCTCTCAAATATTTGTTGAGCCTTTCACCTTTTTGGTCGGAAATTTAAGACATTCATTCTTCTCTTAAGGCCCATAATGTTCTTTTTGCAAGTCAAAATTGACGTCTCCTTGACTAGCTTATTTGGCGCAACGTACAGACTACGGCTATGCTAGTAATGAAACGACCCACCATTTAATCCAATTAGAGCATCTCCAGTTGCTATATTATCTGTGTTAATACTATTTTAGCACATGTACAGTGTCAAATGATATAATTTGGCACAATATGCTCCAATGGTGCAAATGACATAATAAGTAATTGTGCTATTTTAGCACAAGGTTGAGCTATTGCTATTTTTTAGCACACCTTTTAGCATACCATTGGAGATGCTCTTAGTGCGACTCCTACACCCTTGACTTGGGCCCTATTGTCCACATTCGATTGTCATATATAATTTGTTTGCACATGACCATTTTTTTTTTACTAAGCAGTTGGGTAGCACTTTCATTAGGAGAGGCTATCATGAAAAGTTCCCCTTATCCTTTTGCATATGGAAATTAGTAGTTCTTCAATGGCATCCAAATTTTTAGCCTGCCTTCTACTCTTTCTTTCTTTTCTTTTCTTTTTTTCAATTGCACCATTCAAATGCACAAAGCTGGATCAAATATAAACTAGCTTTCTTCAATAGCAATCAAAACTACCATTATCCTTCTCCTCCTCCTCCTCCTTAAAGTCCACAGTTCAAGTGCCCAAACCTGGATCTGAGTAGGCTACTGGTGGTCCAGCAGCAAATTCCCCATCCCCATTTCCAACATAAATTCCGCTTTCTTCACTAATTAAAAACACTAACCACTGTTGTCCCTTTTGCTAGGGTAAATCACCGAATGACCAAGAAATAGCGGTAAGAGACTATCAAAAACTTCTAAACAAGGACTCGAGGAGTTCAAAAATGAAGTCACACTTACTACAAAACTACAACATGTAAACCTAGTTAGACTATTGGGTTTTTGCACCCAAAGAGAAGAAAAGATGCAGATCTACGAATACATGCCCAACAAAAGCTTGGATTTCTATCTCTTCGGAATGTAGTCTCTTATGCTTTCACATATATTTAGGGAGTCCTGAGTGTAATTCAACTAAAGGTTTAGATAGCTTAAAGGGTGGTGGCACAGCAAGCAATTGCTTCATGCTGGCAATACTTCCTTTTGATCCTATATTCCTATGGCATGACTATGCCAACTATTTTCGTCATCATCTTCATTTTTTAGAAAATTTGTGCATGGATTGTTTAGCTGGAAATTACTACTTATTTATAAATCAACTAGATCTGATGTAGATCTGAAAAGACGATTACCGTTAGATTGGAAGAAACGTGTTCAAATAATTGAAGGGGTGACTCAAGGCTTTTATATCTCCAAGAATATCAAGATTAATAATACTTCACAGGGATTTGAAAGCAAGTAACATTTTACTTGACAATGACATAGGCATGGCTAAAATTTTTGAAAAAGATGAGTGTGAAACAAACACACATCAAATTGTTGGAACACATTGAGGAAACCAACTCAAAATACCATTTCATTAATCTTTTCGCGTTCAATGCTTACAGGCAATTTTAATTACCAAATTCTGTTTTTATTTATCAAAAAAATACTTAACAATTTTGTTGATTCATGGAATGTAGCGAATACTTTCCTCTAGAATGTGTGAAAGAAAGCATTACTCCATGAAATCCAATATTTATAGCTTTGGAGTTCTACTATTAGAAATCATGAGTTGCAAGAAGAATAAATAATTATATGGTTTGAATGAAAATTTAAATCTCTTGGAATATGTAAGAACTTCAACAAACCTTTCTAACATCAACATTGTGATTTGAGATTTTTGCAATTGAACCGCTAGATGACTAATATTGGATTATTCTGGATGATGGATTATCATCATGTAAACAGAAGACTTGCCTGCAAGTAGCTCTGTTATGTGTCCAGAAGAAACCTGCAGATAGACCGTCCATGTTGGAAGTTTCTTCAATGCTAAAAAACCAAACTGCAGAGATTGCTATGCCTAGTTATCCTGCATTTTCGATTACAAGAGACGAAGATAAGGGAAATTACTCAATGCTTCAGCATAAATTTTGTTCAATCGATGATGCAACAATTTCTCGACTACTACCCCGACGATACTGCTAGCTTTGGTGACGCATAGTTTATTAATTATAAAGATATTTTGGGTTTTTTTTTCTCTCTCTCTCTCTCTCTCTCTCTCTCTCTCTCTCTTTAGCTTATCATGTGTTCTTACAACAATTACGGTCGTCGTTGTTCCTCTATAGTTGTTATCAGTAGCCGAAATTTTCCAACAATTTTGCCATTTTGGATCAGTAGCATGGTGTGATTTTAGATCAATCATGGTGATGGTGTTCACTGAGGTTGCTGTTTTGGTGACGGGGTTGCTTCAAGTGAAGAGGATGGTCTGCTTCTTCTGAATATCATATTTTTTTCAATGGGAAATCAAATCTTCTATGTTTAGTTCTCTGTAATTGATGGGGTGTTAATTGGAATTGGGGGGAATCGGAATGAAATGGACTGAAAGCTCACCATTGAAATCTCATTCCATTTCATTCCGATTCCCCCGACTCCAACCAAATAAACAAGCCCTATAGATCAATCACGGTAATTTCTGTCCTATATTGTATGTTCTCAGAATCAGTGTTTCAGAGTCGATAGGTTAAAGGGTGGTTATTTCTTGATGTTAGTTGTGCTTTTCTTATTGTTTGTAAGCATGGAATTGCTCTTGGGCTAGGGGGCTGGTTTTGATGTTTTTGGTTTACGCCTCTGGAAAGATTTTTTGGGGTTGCAGGGTTGTGTATTGCTGGTGTGGGGTTGCTGTGTAATCTTTAAAAATCGAATAGTAAAAATATATTTTGCCTACCAAATTTAAAAAAAAAAAAAAAAATGTTTGAGCAGTAACAATAGACAAACCTTGGTAATTAAAAATTGGGAAATCTGGATAGATTTATAATTCAATAGTCTCCAAGATAGGTGTGAGCAAATTAGGTTAGATCAAACAAGACATCTCATGACTATATTGGTTTACAGTTTAAACCTCAATTCCTGATCATCAGGGAGAGGGGCTTACACAAAATGGTCGACAAAAATAAATTAATGAAATAAGTGAATGTCAAAAAACGGAAAGGAATTTAACCCACCCACCAACTAGTCAACGTGGAGTTGCTACTATTCAGGTTAAAAAAAACAAAAAAAATGACACCATTTCGTCGAATTAGTGGAAGTCTCCCAAACACCGAAGTCAAATTAATGGAAATAGATCAGTCCCCCAAACACCAAAGTACTTTAAAGCTCAATGATTTTTGTTTAGGAAAGAATCATTTGGTGCCCATTTGGTAGATCCAATTCGGAGGAACTTGGATTGGGCCCATGTTATAGCATACGGCTATTACGTGTCTTCGAAGGTGAATTTTACCCGCCCGCACGCCGCTCTATATGACCCGTGGAGCAACGTTAGAACTAGTTTCGGTATAAGAGAATGGACCCGTAAGGGATTACCGGCTAGCAAGCTGGTAATGGGATTGCCTTACCATGGCTTCGTATGGACACTCGTGAAACCGAATGACAATGGTTTAGGTGCACCAGCATTCGGGTCGGGCATTACAGCGGATGGATCGATGAGCTACAAGATGATCGTAAGTCTTATTCGAGATTATGGTAATGCAGTTGCAACAACGTACAATGGTACTTATGTAGTGAATCACTGCACTATTGGAAACATTTGGATTGGTTACGACGATGTGGAGGCTATCAGAACTAAGGTTTCCTATGCAAAGGAGAAGAAGCTTCTTCGTTACCATGTCTTTTTTGTCTCCAATGACAAAAATTGGATGGTTTCTCGGGCTGCAGGTATGGAATTGTTTGCCCCTTGTCACCTAGGTGCACATTCTTCGTCTATTTTTTTTTGTCAAATCACAAGATGATACATACCCACACATATCTAGACTTGTCAATGGATCGGATTGTGATCCAAATCCGATTCAAATCTGATCTGATTATTAGGATATGGTAAGAAAATTGTGATTCGTTAATCTATTAATAATCTAAATTCAATAATCTGTTAGTTAACAAATCAAATATGAATATTGCTTAATCCAATCCGATAATTTAAATAATATATTAATTTAAATATTTTATTAATTGTTAGTTTACCACATATATATAGTGTGTGGGTCAGATTTCGGACCACTTCACGAATCAAGGAAAGGAGCTCTTCTCAACGTCTGATTTGCAGTCACAATCTGTAAAACAAGTTAGAGGGAGGTCGAAGTGGGTTTGGCCAAGCCCTCTCCAAAGCTTAAGTCAGCTACAGTAATGGAGGAAGGGAAAGAAGAAGAAGAAGAAGATGATGGGCGTGAGAATTAGGGTACTATTCATACCTCATCCAACTGCGTAAGGTTTTATATATATCCACTCGTATGGACTAATCGAGGCTAGATCGATCTAGTAACCGCTTGGATCAAGTTAAATCGAACCTGAGTTAGTTCAATACCCGTCTAACCCTAGTCAGCTAACCATGGTCAAACAACTAACCTCAGGTTAAGGACAACCACCTAACCAAAGTTGGATGACCATGGTTTAGGATTTGATCTACAGTTTAGGTAACTGTTTTCTTCCCCGCCCTGAGGAGGGTTCGTTTAGCACAGTACTAGATGGTCGATTGAGCTGGATCAAGTCTTCAGATCGGGCTATGGAGTAAACACATTCAGACGTGAGCAAAGGGTATTTGTTGAGCTCACACTGACTCTCTTGATGAGCTCAGTACTCCCGTTCTGATACTGAGGTGATATTCTTCGTATATAAGTCGAGTTACCTGGCCACTTCGGGTTTGTTCCCATACATATAGTTTTTATGAACATTATATAGTATAAATGTTGAAATTTATCCTCAAAGTTAAAATATATTTCATATGATTATAAAAAATTTTAAAATTTCTAATTTTTTTCTCTAAATTTCATGGCAATTTTTGTTAGCTATATGTGCGGGGTAAAATCTGCTCCCCGAGAATTATTGGTGATGAAGGAGCTGAACTTCTCGTGTGGACCTGCACTCACAGACTCAGAAACAAAGTCAGAGGGTAGGCCAAGGTGGGTTTTAGCTAAGCCCTCTCCAAAGCTTAAGTCAGAGGTTGTTTATGGAGGTAAAGGTAAGGAAGAAGATGAAATTCAGAGGATTAGGGTACTGTAGCTTACCTTATTCGGCCATATCGTATTCTATTTATACCCACCTGTACAGATTGACCATGTGAGGTCAGATAACTGCCTTAGTTAGGTCAGATCTGACCATGGTTTGCTAATAACCGCCTGATCATGGTTTATTGATCATGGTTGGGCAAAGGACCATGGTTTCTTGTAACTGTTGTGTCAGGAATTATAGCTGTAGTCACAGTTTTGGACTATAGTAGCAATTTGAATTGTAGTGTGAGTCATAGGACAAGTGTCCCGAGTTGAATGTAAGGCCTCGAACTGGGAGGCCACATGCGTTGTAACGGGCTTAGTTGAGCTACCGTTGCCACGTGTTAATGGTCTTGATTTGAGCTATTCGTCCCGAGTTGTATCCTCGATTTAGGGATATTTCCACACAACTTGCCCTAATTATGACTTTCCCGAATTGGGATTTGTTATAATTTTACAATTGTTGAATGTCTTTCACTGTGCCCTTATGTCGTTTGGCTTTCTAGAGCTTAGCTGGCGGAGGGCAGTTACGCCCTTCCGTATTTCAAGGCGTTGACGTCATGTGTTATGAGGCTATCTCGTCTGTCGAATATTGCATTTATTGCTTTAGCAGTATTATGCCTTTGGGAAAAACAAATCACTGTTTACTTTACCTTTTGCCTTCTCTCTCTCTATTTTTATTTTTTTAGTTTACTCAGTATTATTTTCTTGGCCTGAGACTGTTCATGTTGTTCTTGGGGTTTGTTTCGCAATCCTAGGATTTTCCTTTGATTTTTGGGGCAAATCGCCAAGATTCCAATTTTCCCGCCTTTTAGGGTTTAAAAATCCCACTTCAGGGTAAAAATAGGAGGAAGACCCTTAGTCTCCTCATCTTGACTTTTTCCAACACCAAGCTAGGTGACTCCCAAGCTGACACTTAGAATAATTTTTGAGTTTGTTAAGGCAAACATACCTATCAAAACATTGTTCTGGAGGCTCAGGTCGAGGCATGTGAGGAGGGATAGTAGATCTTGGAATTTAACCTTCCCTATTTCAAACTTGGCAGATGTCGTATTTTTATGATATTAAGGACAATCCTGGAAGGATAGCAGAATTTAAGGCCTTGTATGGCTTCGAGGATGGGAAGTTCAGTTTTCGGTTCGCTAAGCCTGATGAGGACATTTATCGGTCAGATTCTCAGGGTGGCCTTCCCATTCCTATTGCTGCGTTCATGGAGGACGGAGTTCGCGTCCCCTTCTCTGACCTTCTTATTGAATTTCTTCTTTACTGTAATCTCGTTCCAACCCAACTAGGGCTAAACTCCTTTCGGATTGTCTCGGGCGTCCATGCCCTTAACCAAATTCTAGGGACTTCTGTTGGGGTTCGAGAGATATTCCAACTGTAAATACGCTATATCTACTGCATATAGCACTCAATAACGGGTCCAAGGACATACCTTAAGCGGAAGAGACCCGAGGATGTTTGTCGGTTGTTGTTACAAGCTCCACGTAGTCGCTGCACGAATGGCTGCTCCTCCACTGCGAGTCTGACCTCCGTGTATGCTCCTCAATGTCGTGATAGCCGTAGGGATCGCTACTAGAGTCCTCCCACGCAATCCACACTACCAAATCCACTAGGCCAATGGTGATCCTAGAGAGAGAATACTAGAGAGAGAACAATGGAGGCTGCTGTATTTTTGTGTTGTGGGTATCTCAATCACTAAGAGAGACATTCAATATATATGTGCCCTTATTCCACAGTCCAAACCCTAGCAGGAGTTGGTTTCCAATTACAATTAGGAAACCTCATAGAATAGGGGACTTAACCACTAGGTCCAGCACCCACACATGGGCGGACCATGGGTTCGGGTCACGACCCAATGACCTATATATTAACATCTCCCACTCGCCCACGTAGGGTGAGTTATCTCCATAATTTCTCTATCTCTCAACATTCATCTCCTCATACAGGAAATGGAGCGTGCGACCTCACGAGAAGAACATACAACTACAGGAGCGTAAATGTTAAGTATCACCAAACTAACAAGAACGCATCACTCGAAAGTATCTCGCATATGCCCTAGACAATTCATAAAACACCGAATAAGCACTCTCTAATCCCTCATATAAACATAAAAGCAGTGCTGTATCCCACATATGTAATGTACCCATGTCTCATATCATAACAAAATACGACATAGACGCTGCGCAACTAATGAGTCACAAAACATGGTGTAGTATCAAATCGTCTTCCCTAAGCCCTCCTGCCAATTCAATTCAACTTAACCGCTTTCCAAGACATGCCCCCATAAGACCGAATTGTTTCCTGGCCTTTGGAAAACACGCTAAAGTAGCGTCATTAAGCATCCTCTTCATGACATAGTCTCAGGTCAAAAAGGGTATAGAGTTGGATTATAGCGATCCATGTGGCTCACACAGTGATGAAGCAGGGATCCATTCATCACTCCTACCATCGGTCGACATAAAGCATATACAGTATGAAATGTATGCTATAGCGTTTAACTCATAAACATGAACATATCACTATAAGTAAAAACAAAAGAACGCCATACGAATCTTAGTCCAGTCGCTACTCAAGCGCCTAACCTGAGTTTTCCAGCCCAGTCGCTCTTTCAGCGCCTGTCTGAAATCTCACATTCGGCTATTAAGTAGGCTATATAGAGTTTGTGGAAAAACTCCATGATCGATCTAATAGAGATCTCATCTTAGCTCAATCTAAGGCGACATATAATATAGCAACTGTATATCTTGCTCGCCAACCAGGCGCCAAAGATATAAATATCTCATCTTGCTCGCTAACTCAGCGCCAAGGTGAATCACCCGTGTGAGTGGGTCGATTCAAGCCCGGTAACATTACAAGGATGTGTGTACAAATGATATAAACAACCCATGTACTAAAATGAAAGGAATAAATATCATATCTCAATAATAATAATGTTAATTACAATTGAATTGTCTAATCATATCAAATCCTACGTAATCCCATACTCCTGATGTGAGAAAGGAAAACATCTTTGGCAATAGGCTTAGTCAAAGGATCAGCCACCATGCTACCAGTGGAGATATGCCTCAGGACAACTTCCCGACGCGCAACCATATCTCGAATGAAGTGAAATCTAATGTCAATGTGTTTGGATCTACCATGATACTTGGGATCCTTTACATAAGCTAGGGCTAACGTACTATCTGAATATACGACCACAGCTTCCTCTGCATGAGCTGTAATGCCTAGACTCTATAAGAACCTCCTCAACCAAACTGCTTCCTAAACAGCTACTGAACATGCTATGTACTCCGATTCCATTGTAGAAAGGGCTACGCAAGTTTATTTCTTGCTACACCAAGAAATAGCTCCACCTCCAAGGATAAAAACATAACCCGAGGTGGACTTGCGCCCTAACTTCTCACCAGCCCAATCTGCATCACTATAACCCCTCAGTCTCAAGTCTCTACCCTAGTAACAAAGGACGAGGTCAGCTGTTCCACGTAGGTATCGAATGATTCTTTTCACTGCTTCCTAATGAGCGCGTCCAAGGTCACTTTGAAATCGGCTGACAATACCAACTGCATGATTGATATCTGGACGCGTGCACATCATCGCGTACATCAGACTTCCTATTGCAGATGCATATGGCGTAGTGGACATCTGATTCTTTTCCTCTTCAGTTTTAGGACAATGGTCTAAAGATAAGGCATAGTTCTTTTCCATTGGAGTGTCAATGGGTTTGGAGTTATGCATGCAAAAACGTTCAAGAATCTTCCTAATGTAAGTCTCTTGAGACAAACCGAGAAGCTTCTTAGAACGATCTCTAACAATCTTAACTTCCAGCACATAATTTGCTTCACCCATGTCCTTCATCTCAAAAGTAGAGGACAGCCACTTCTTAGTGGCGACTATAGACTCCATATCATTCCCAGCAAGAAGGATGTCATCAATATACAAAGAAAGAATAAGGATTTTTCCATTGGACCATTTTAGATATACGCAATGGTCTTGTTCAATCATCTCAAAACCCACAGAGGTAATAGAATCATGAAACCTAAAATACCACTGCCTAGACGACTGCTTGAGGCCATAAATGGAACGTTTGAGACGGCACACTTTGTGCTCTAGTCCCTTGACCTCAAAACCCACGGGTTGATCCATATAGATCTCTTCGTCTAGTTCTCCATTGAGAAATGCGGTCTTAAGATCCATTTGGAAAAGTTCCAAATCCAACTGTGCGACAATAGCTAGGATAAGGCGAATAGATGCAAACCTCACTACTGGGGAGAATGTATCTTCAAAATCAATACCCTCACATTGGGTATAGCCTTTCGCAACAAGGCGTGCCTTATACTTGTCGATTGAACCATCTGCCTTGTGTTTAATTTTCAAGACCCACTTGTTTCCAATGGTCTTATGCCCAGGCGAAAGATCAACCAAATCCCAGACCTTATTCTTGTCCATAGAGCTCATCTCATCCTGCACAGCAATTATCCACTCATCTCTAGCATGAGAAGAAAGCGCTTCTATATAAGAAGCCGGCTCATCATCTTCTCTAGGACCACATAGGAAGATATCCCCCTCAATCTCAAAATGACGACGAGGAATATTTCCTCGTTTACTCCTGCGCACTTGGGATTCTTGGTTTTGCGGGACAATTTTCTACAAAACACCCTGCGGGATACTCCCACTGGGTTGAAGACCACTCCCACTATCTTCAGCGACTACAGGATAAGGAACTAATTCCCCACCCTCACTCGAAGATGGTAAGATGTCTTCACTTTCCTCTATTTCATAAAGGTCAATATCCCTTTTAGTGTCACCTATGCTAGGAAAATCATTCTCTATGAAATCAACATCGCGCGACTCTATTTCAGTCATTCCTCCATTAGGGTGTTCACCATACATTACATAACCTTTCGAGCTATCGGAATATCGGATAAAAATATGTTTTCTAGCTCTAGGGCCTAATTTCCCATACTTATGGGAGGTACTGTGAACAAAACCTACTGAACCCCAAGGGCGTAAATGCTCCAAATTAGGCTTTTCGCCATGCCACAGCTCATAAGGGGTTGAGGAAACTGACTGAGAAGGCACTCTATTTAAGATGTAGGCAGCAATCATAAGCGCGTCCCCCCAAAAGGATATAGGGAGATTAGCTTGCGCCATCATCGATCTAGCCATATCTAGAAGTGTTCTATTCCTTCTCTCCACCACGCCATTTTGCTACGGGGTATCAGGAATAGTGAGTTGTCTGCGTATCCCCTTTTCCTCGCACAATTCCTTAAATTGATTGGAAAGATACTCGCTTCCTCGATCTGTCCTTAGAGCTTTCAAGCTCCTATCTGTCTGATTCTCAACTTTTGCTACAAAGCGTTTGAAACAATCCAAAACTTCATATCGATGAGCGATCAGATGGACATAACCATATCGCATGTAATCATCAATAAAAGTGAGGAAATAAGAGGCGCCATGACGTGTCTTAACATTCATAGGTCCGCAAATGTCTGAGTGAATTAATTCTAATGGTTGAGTAGCTCTTCTAGCCTTACCAAAAGGCTTCCTACATGCTTTTCCAGCCAAACAAGGCTCACATACAGGCAGGTCAACCTTAGCGAGTGGGCCTAAGAGGCCTGCTCGAGCTAATCTAGTCATCCTATCACATCCTATATGTCCAAGTCTAGCATGCCAAGTTACAAAATCTATATTCTTATTAGCATCAGCAGTATAGGATAAAGAGTAAACAGAATCATCCAAATCAACTTTATAAAATTATTTGATAATAAACCATGTCAAAAAACAATTCCTCCTAAAAGAATATCCAAACCATGACCATTGAAATTAAAAGAATATCCATCCTCTAATAGTGCTAAAACAGAAAGTAGACTATACTGGATCCCAGGCACATATAACACATTGTGCAGAAGTAAAGTGCGCCTCGCGCGCAAATGAAGCTGATAAGAACCAACTCCAAGAGCTTCTTCACTAGTGCCGTTTCCCATGTAAACTCTATGTGTGCCAGACGGAACGCGGTGATAATCTACACACCCTACTCGATCTCTCGCTACATGCTTGGTTGCTCCTATGTCTACAATCCAATCAGGGAGAGAATGAGCAACTAGAACATGAAAACATACAAAAATGGAGAGAATATTAGGTGTAGAGGATACCTGCTTCTGCTCAGTGCAATCACTGGCGAAGTGACCCATCTTGTTACAATTGTAGCACCTCACTTTGGACATATCTCTTTTTCCACCACGCTTGCCACAGCGCTTGAATTTCTTGTTGCCAGCCCCTTTAAGCGCATTATTGCCAGCCCCTTTAGGCGCATTTCTGCCTGCCCCACCCTGCTTGTATTGTTTCCCTTGTCCATTGCGCCTAGGCACATTTCCTTGGCACTTGCCACTCTGGGCGATAAGGGTAGTAGCTCGGGTCGCCTCTAGGCGCTCCGCTTCAAGCTCACAATGATGCGAGATATCCTAAAAGTTCTTAATGTTCTCATTATGCGTCATGATCTGTTTCATGTGCACCCATGAATCAAGCAGGGAACAGATAACAGCTTGCACCTGTTGCTCATCAGTGAGATCATTCCCAGCAGCCTTAAGGTCTTGAATCATACTAGACATTGTCCTCAGATGTTCAGTCATCGAGTGCTTGGGATCCTTTCTGTACATCTCGAACTTCAGAACCAGACTCCTAAGTCTAGTAGTAGATGTACCACCAAAGGCAATTTTCAGCTGTTCCCATATTTCCTTGGCAGTTGGGTAGTTCTCATACTCCCCAATGAGATCATCATGCATGCAGTTCAACATGGTATACCGCGCACGACGTTCTTTCTTAAACTAAGCCTGGTAGGTTTCTTGCCTACGGCGGAATTCTCCCACTGGTGCCCCATCCTAAAGTTGTGGGGCATCCATGGAGGTGGTCAAGGTATCAATCAGGTCTATTTCATTCAGGAGGTAGGTGATCTTCCTATGCCATATGTCATAATTGGTCCCAACTAGTTTGTCAGCCTGATTTAGTCCAACAGCTAGGTTCTTAGTTGCCATCACTACATTCAAGAATTGCGCAAGGGTTGACATTATTATACACACATCCATTATTTATTTAGAAAACCTAATTGGAAAAACATTATCCTTCCCTACAAATCGAAATCGAAAAATATTGCTATTGCTCATAATCATCTCCCAATTATGTAGGTTAGGAGTATATTTTCCAATCGTTTTTCGAACAAATACGCATATTACCCACAGTATTATAACAATAATAATGATAACATGCTCCACATAAACACACGGATTCCCATATGGAATCATTTGGTAAATATTAGAACCTATGATAAGAAAATTCCATAGCATAATGCGTGTCGCGAAAACACATCCCCTTACATAATTCCTCCAAAAAATGGTACATAAATTAATACATTACATTCCCAAAAATCCTAATACAATGGATCTACTGCAATGAATAAATAAATGGGGATGCCGCGCCACACATTATGCCTCAAGGAATATCTTATACACAGAAGGCAAACAAACATAAGCTCTATCATATTTTACCAAAAATCCATCCATTTAATCCTATAACTAACATGCTAACACATATTAAGCAATTGGTCTATTAAATGGATGGTAGGGCCATGCTCAAACACATAAGGAGCGTGCCAATGGGTCTTATAAGGCGGGTAAAACGTTGGCGGCAATCTAATTGCGCAACGTAATAAGAATAATTAATTACACAAATTAATTAATTAATTACCGCATGTAATTAATAGATGCACAATTAATCCACGTCGCGTGACTCTGCCCGTAACACAAAATACTCCCACATACTCAAATAATAAAAATACAGCCTCTGGAAATTTTAATTTTGCATATAATAATATTATTTAATTTTTTTCGGTAAAGAAAAACACTAAAAATATAGTAAAATAAAAATCCAGAAGCTATGGTGGGAGGTGCAGCACACCACAGAGTCAAATGAGCCCCAAAAAAAAATCCAAAATTTTTCAGAATCACAAACACACCCTCACGCGCCTCCACGCGCGCGAGTGGTGTGGTTTTAATGTATTTTTATTAATTTTTAATTAAATAAATAATTTCTGGTAATTTAAAAAATAAAATAAAAATTACCAAAAATTCAGAAATAAAAAATAAAAAATTTCAGGAAAAAAATTGGCCAAAAATGGCCTTGGGAAGCCCCCCCACACGCCACACGCACCACCACCCGCGTGTGGGCACGTGCTGTTTTGTCAGCCCTTTTTTTTTTTTTTTTTTTTTTTTGTTTAATTGCAGATCCCCTTTCACGCGCCGACAATGGAGCGTGTATACCACGCGCCGTCGAGGAGGCTTCTGACGGTGACACCGCCGGCGCCGTCAGACTCGTCTCGGCCTTAGGAATCAAACTGTGGGGTCTACCCCTCATGGGGACCCACCATTTGTGTGCACGTGCTCACACTTTCTTCGAGTGAGAGTGGGCAAGCGAATCTCCTGCACTTCATCTTCTTCCTTTGAACAAATTCGAACCAGTTTCGAATGTTCACGGGGCCATCTTTGCGGGGCTATATCTTTCACATACGATATCGGATTTGCGCAAATTTTATGTCTACGGAAAGCCCTCGGGACATAGTTTAACAGTATACCAATTTCCCGCATTGAAAACAGGTCTAAGTGCATCAAAAATAAGCCCAAAGTTTCAAGAAAACCACAAATTCCAAAACTAGGGTTTGCGTTTTCTCTCAAAATACACGTCCGTTTCTCACGAAATTTTGTAGGAATGTTCCTCACATATAGGAGAACACATCCATATAAAAATTTTGGGTTAAAAACCACTTTTGAAAAATGTTTTTAAACGACCCATAAATTGTATTTTAGAGAGAGAATGCAAACCACGCGACAAAAGGGCGAATTAACAACCAAATAGCTCTGATACCAATGTAAATATGCTATATCTACTGCATATAGCACTCAACAATGGGTCCAAGGACATACCTTAAGGGGAAGAGACCCGAGGATGTTTGTCGGTTGTTGTTACAAGCTCCACGTAGTCGCTGCAAGAATGGCTGCCCCTCCACTGCGAGTCTAACCTCCGTGTATGCTCCTCAATGTCGTGATAGCCGTAGGGATCGCTACTAGAGTCCTCCTACGCAATCCACACTACCAAATCCACTAGGCCAATGGTGATCCTAGAGAGAGAATACTAAAAAGAGAACAATGGAGGCTGCTATATTTCTGTGTTGTGGGTATCTCAATCACTAAGAGAGACATTCCATATATATGTGCCCCTATTCCACAGTCCAAACCCTAGCAGGAGTTGGTTTCCAATTACAATTAGGAAACCTCATAGAATAGGGGACTTAACCACTGGGTCCAGCATCCACACGTGGGCGGACCATGGGTTCGGGTCACTACCCAATGACCTATATATTAACACCAACATTATAAAATTTGTTCCTTAAAAAACAAACTGGACCATTACCTCTCGATCAAGCCCAAGAGAAAACTATTTGTTACCCATATTCCTAATTCCAACCCGGGGGCTCACGACCTCATCATTTTCGTGTACGGGCCCGTGGATGGGACATTACCAACAGACAATACCATCATCCCTCGTGAACATGGCTCTTCCTATAAGTGTTAAGCTAAATTTTTCACTGTTATGTTTTCTTATATGGGTCCCGGGGTGAATGATAGATTTAGTGCTGATGCTTGTGTTCTGTTTCTTTCTAGCAGCTCCACATGCTAACGAACCTGCTGGGGAGTTAAAGAAAGAAGACATCAAAAAGCTGTTGAACTAACAAGTGAGCTAGCACTGCAGGGCTGCTCACACCTTGCGCCACTATTACTCGAGGTACCAGACTTACGATAAAGCAAGTCTCCCTCATTGGGAAGAACCTGAGGAGGACTTAACTCTTCCTCCAGAGCAGGACGAAGAAGGAATCCAGCTTCCAGCTAAAGGGGAGGGTGCTGTCGACGTAGGAGCCCTGGATAAAACTAGTCACTCCACTCCTCTTGTGGTAGAGAGCTCCAGTTCTGAGGAGACAGTCTCTCAGGCAATGGAGAAAAGAAGCTCCAACCCTCCCCCTTCCAAGAGGCAGAGGACTGACTCTGGGAATTAGAGGTCCAAAAAAGACAATGGGCTAAATCTATGGGCTTTAGTGGCCGAGAGGAGAACTATGGAGCAGGAGGCCGCTGAAAAGAAGGTTGCTCAGCAAAAAGCTGTCCAACAGAAACAACCATAGCAAAAACAGCCCCCGCAGAAGCCCAGCCAAACCGCCCCCTCTAAAACCACGTGGTCGTGGGTTCGATTCCCATAGACGGCGCTAAATTGTGCGGGGTAAAATCTGCTCCCCGAGAACTGTTGGTGATGAAGGAGCTGAACCTCTCGCGTAGACCTGCACTCACAAACTCAGAAACAAAGTCAAAGGGTAGGCCAAGGTGGGTTTTGGCCAAGCCCTCTCCAAAGCTTAAGTCAAAGGCTGTTTATAGAGGTAAAGGCAAGGAAGAAGATGAAATTCAGAGGATTAGGGTACTGTAGCTTACCTTATTCGTCCATATCGTATTTTATTTATACCCATTTGTACGGACTGACCATGTGAGGTTAGATAACTGCCTTGGTTAGGTCAGATTTGACCATGGTTTGCCAATAACCGCCTGATCATGGTTTATTGATCATGGTTGGGCAAAGGACTATGGTTTCCTATACCCGCTGTGTCAGGAATTACAGCTGTAGTCACAGTTTTGGACTGTAGTAGCAATTTGGATTGTAGTGTGAGTCATGGGACAGGTGTCCCGAGTTGAATGTAAGGCCCTGAACTGGGAGGCCACGTGCGTTGTAACGGGCTTAGTTGAGCTACCGCTGCCACATGTCAATGGTCCTGATTTGAGCTCTTCGTCCTGAGCTATATCCTTGGTTCAGGGATATTTCCACACACTATACATTTTGTGAGATTATCGGATTGGATCAGATTTTCGGATCGATCATCTAAAAATATCAAATTCAGATGTGGATTTGTATTTTATAGATCCGTCGAATTATTGGATCAGATTGAATCGAGGTTATTTCTTATCGGATCGGATTCAGATATACTATGATCCGATTCGAATCTGACCCGTTGACAGGTCAACACACATCCACATATAAGACAAAAAATACCATTAGGCTCGAGGGCCATTGGCTCTTTATTACATCTATATATATATATATATGGGATGGTCATTAGATGATGACGTGCTGATATAACTTATTTCAGCACTTGCATTAGGAATTGTATCCCAAAGCATATATTGGTGGGCACAAGGTACCTTGCTCTAATGCATATGTACAACTCCTAATGCATGATACTAATATAAGTTATATCAATACATACTGACATAACCGAGACTATATATCCATATAAGGAGACAATTAAGTGTGGAATTTTGACTTGCATTTAGAATTCTCACCTGGGACATATATTTGATTGAAGTCATAATGACTTACATTTTGCTGCTCAATTAGTCAATGATTGAAGTTGTAAAGAGTTAGAATAGAATTAACCACAGGTATATAATTTAAGAAAAAAAAAAAACTATATAAAAGTAATCAGATACGCTAAGATGCTTTTGTGATGAAATGAACAAAGATGATATTTTCTATAGAGGGGGTGATTTTAAAGGAAATAGATGAAGAACGAATAAACAACTCCTCAGTAATTGAGTACAAAAGGCTTCTTAGATATAGTGCCATTGTTTGTGATGAAATAAACAAAGATGATATTTTCTATAGAGGGGGTGATTTTAAAGGAAATAGATGAAGAACGAATAAACAACTCCTCAGTAATTGAGTACAAGAGGCTTCTTAGATATAGTGCCATCGTTAAGTCACAAGGGCCTATCTCTGCAGTGCATGTCTGGTCCTTAAAAAATATATGATCTGACTCATTTAAATGATTTTTCACCATCTTATTGAAGCTATTGTTCTTCCCAAGACACAATTAGAAGCCTAGCCAGTAGCCACTAAAATCAAACAAATCAAATGTCTATAATCATTAATTGGGTTGATATGCTGTAATTTAGATGATATAATAATGCATTGCTTAGGACCCTCTTTGTGTAGTGGTTGATTCGCCACTACTCTATGCATTAAGACACATAGCTCCCCCCCTCCCCCATAAAAAAAAAAAAACAAAGGTTTTTGTGTTTTGTTTTTTTTTTTTTTTTGGGGGGGGGGAGGTGAGAGAGTAGACACATAGCCCTATAGCTATACACTGAAACAATTGTTCCTAAGATGGGGAAAACCACATGTTTGTGATTTTAAAACTCATAGCTCTCATTAAATGGTGCATAGCTTTATTGACAGGTTTATTATAGATTATCAGGACACAATTAACTCTCTAGACTCCAATTAATATAGTGAAGCGTATATATGGTCACAGCTCAAAAGGATGTTGAAGATCGTCAATACAAGCGGAAATTAGTGGTAATTGTTGTGCTTCCAATTGCTATGGTTATTTTTGTACTAGGCTTTGTCGTGTGCTACTTACGAAAGAGAATACTTACATCAATAGGTATCATCTCTTTTTTCTCTTTAAATTCAATGTTTTTAATTAAGAAAAGAGAATTCACCTTTTATGATTATGAATTGAAGTGACTAACATTTTTCATTCTTTTCCTTTTGTTTAATCGAAACTTGGAGGTGGTATAGAAGCTGATGAAAACCTAAACTGTAATGCTCCAAATTTAGAAGTCTTTAGTTTTGCTAACATCGTAGAGGCTACAGATAACTTTTCCATTGAGAATAAACTCGAAGAGGGTGGATATGGACCTGTTTACAAGGTAATATTGTTTGTTTAAACTTTTTTTTTTTTTTTAGGAACAAGTGAGACAAGGTACAATGGGGGTGATGAGTAATTTTTAGGGGAAGAAATTAAATCAGTCCCCTCCAAATTGCATTCAGAGATTAAAAGTCTTTTATGCAAATATTCACCCCAAATAGATCTGGTTTAGTGGTGTTGCTCTTTAACTCGTATTTAATTATTGAAAAATACTAATCATGGGATTTTGTTTACTAGGGTGAGTTACCAAATGGGCAGGAAATAGTTGTAAAGAGACTATCAAAGACATCTAAACAAAGACTTGAGGAGTTCAAAAATGAGGTCAAGCTTACTACAAAACTACAACACGTAAATCTAGTTAGACTTTTGGGATTTTGCACTCAAAGAGAAGAAAAGATGTTGATCTACAAATATATGCTAAACAAAAGTTTGGATTTCTACCTCTTTGGTATGTAGTCTTTTATGCTTCCTAATGTAGTCACAGAGTATTGGGTGTAACTCGACTTGAGGTTTCGCATTTCATGCAATGGGTATCTTGAAGGATAGTGCCATAGCAAAAAATTGCATCATGGCCGTGACACTTCCTTTTGCACCTATGGCATTCATCCAAGCCAACAATTTTGGGCACTCTATGGGTGACAATTCAGCTTATTAACATTTTAAAGCACACCACATCATGGTACAGAGGGCCTTGCCATCCTTTCAATAATTATAATAAGAATTGTGTTGTTGTATGCTAACTCAATGTTGTTATGCCCAAGGGTTTTTATATATCAAGTAACTGATGTCATGCTACACCCCTTTAAGCTTGAAGGAAGCCGAGGTTGACCCATATTAAGCTTATAAAGTTGCAGCATGATCTCCTTCTGTTCTTTTTTTTTTTTTTTTTTTTTTTTTTTTTTTTTTTTTTGGTGTGTGTTGTTTAGACTTGAAATCACTAATTATTCATGAAAATATCTATTCTGATGTAGATTTGGATAAACAATTACTGTTAGATTGGAAGAAACAAGTGCAAATCATTGAAGGGGTTACCCAAGGGCTTCTATATCTCCAAGAATATTCAAGATTAACAATGCTTTATAGAGATTTGAAAGCTAGCAACATTTTCTTGGACAATGAGATGAGGCCCAAGATATCTGATTTAGGCATGGCTAGAATTTTTGATGAATGTGAACCAAACTCAAAATGGATTGTTGGAACATAGTAAGTAAACTAACTCCAAAAATTACTAATTCCTACATGATTTCTTGTTTAATACTTGACAATTGTGTTGGTTCATAAAATGTAGTGGATATGTTCCTCTAGAATGTGTGAAAGATGGTGCTTACTCCATGAAATCTGATGTTTATAGCTTTGGAGTTCTACTGTTACAAATCATAAGTGGCAAGAATAATACCTTACATGGTTCATATAAAAATTTGACCCACCTTAAATATGTAAAGAAATTCAACGAACCTTCCTATCATCATTATGATTTAAAAGTTTGCAATAATTTGAACTGCAAGATGGCTGATATATATTGAATTATTTTAGGGATCGATATGAGTTGTGGAAGGATGGAAAAGGTATGGAGTTTATGGACCCATCACTGGATGATGCATCTTCATCGTGTAAATTGATGACTTGCATGCAAGTAGTTTTGCTATGTGTCCAGGAAAGACCTGCAGATAGACCATCCATGTTGGAAGTTTATTCAATGCTTAAAAATGAGAATTCTGCTTTTGCTATGCCTAAAAGGCTTGCTTTTTCGATAAACAGAGATGAAGATGAGGATAAAAACTGTACATTGCAGCTTGTAGTTTGTTCAAATGATGCAACAATTTCTCAAATGCTACCCCGATGACATTGCTAGCTTTAGTGATTGAGGCATAGTTTGTTTAGGAATTAGGATATTTATGTGTTTTTACAACTATTATATGGTCATTGTTGTTCCTTTATGATTATCACCAGTAACTAAATTTTTTTTTACAATGTTGGATCATGAGCAATTGACAAACCATGATAAAAAGATTGGCAGACGAGATATGTACTCTTAGAGAAAAATTATTAGGACCAATGGGATCTTAACATGAAAGCGTATAGCATAAAGAGTATATCTGAGATGCTAAGAAAGGAATATATACACACACACACACACACACACACACATACATATGAAATTTTGACCACTTGTGCAACATCCCAACACGTTACGTTCACAAATGACTCCAATCATTACGCAGCGTGCTGCAAGTAAGCAACATTGTATACTTTTAAGTTTTAACAAGAAACAAATATCAGGATTCAAAAAGGGCCTATTTGGGTGTCTAATTCAAAATTAAATAATTCAATATATTTTAACTAGTATTCAAATCACAAATCTATCATCTTTAATCAAAATATTTTAAAAAGTTAGGACTCATTACTATATGTAGTTGATGTTATGAGATCAATTCTTAAAAATTCATGAAATGTCATTATTCTAAATTTCCATCCTTATTTGTGATGATGGTTATCATTTTTTTTGAAATTGTTAACTCGAGGTGTTGGATTGTGCTTTCAATACAATGTAAAATTTGTTAAATTGTTTAATCTCAAATTAAACACCCAAAAAAGCCCTAGCCCTATTATACCTAATTAATTTATGTTCACTTGCCAGGACCAGAAGTCAAAGGCAATAAAGATCATACTAACTCATGTGTGGAATTTTCATACTTCTGCATAGAAAGCAATTTCAAAAAAACTGGGAACAAATAATGGTGGCAATGATCAAAGACATTTGAGGCCAGAGAGTTAAATCTTCAAAATTTTAAACCCTGTTTGGTTATAGAAATAACTTCATAAACCACCTCTAAGGACACATTTGGCTTGTTGAATAGGAGATTTTGTACCCATATATATCCCGTATTTGGCGGCATTTATTGTTAGCGGTTGAATACACTAGTTGCTAGATTTTGACTTCTGATTTTTGTGTGAGGATCAAATTTGCAAAAACGATAATTTTTTTGGGAATAAAATAAAATCTTGGGAGGGTCGATTTTATTTTATTTTTTATTTTTTCCACCAAGAAAGATTAGATTAAATTAGATCAAAGTTTAGATTAAATTTGTAACATGGTCAGATTAAATTAGATCAGATTAGATTAAATAAAAGGGTAAAATGCAAAAAACCCCCCTCTATTGTTACCCATGTTGTAGGATACCCCCCTCTAAAAAAAAACTCATTAAAAAACCCCCTATATTGTGCTAGGGGGGTATACCATTAACGGCGATGTTAAAAGTCCATTAAACCCCTGTACGAAAAATAATAAAATATTAATATTTAACATTTATGAGTGGTTTTTAATAATTATATAAGAAACGGCGTCGTTTTGTACCTGCACGTTACACCCCACCTCCAAAACCGCCACCGCCTTTTCTCGCTACAGAAGACGCACCACCCTCGCCAGTTCCAACATCGGCTGTCCCCATTTTCGGCCTGCCAGAGTTTTCGAGCGATTCGTAACTTGGCAGCATTGGAATACACGAAATCTACATCTCTCGTCACCCAGCAGATCTAAGACCGGCACGGTGTGCCCACACCGTCGCTCCCTCTTCCATTACAACCATTCTCTCTCACTGATGATGCACTGATGATGACGACGATGCTGTTAATTTGGGAGTGTCACCATGGCACACCATTTTTAGATTCTTAAACACTGAAAACCAAATTTTAAAACCCACACCTCCATATTGAAAAGTCGGTCGCCGGGGGAATCGTGGGTGGTTTTGGGTGGAGGTCACGGTTGTGGTAAAAGTGGAGAGTGGGGAAGTGTTTAGGGAGAGAAAATTTAGAGTAGAGTGAGGAATGGCAGAGGCATCAACGGCGATAGGACTAAGTTGGATTTGGTCCTTTGAAACCCTAATTGGATTGAGTTGAATTTGGCTATTCGAAACCCTCAAGTGGGCTGTGTTCTTGGTATATACATGTAAAGAGAGAAAAAGGGGAGGGATAGTTGCATGGCACTGTGTATGTTTCTGGCATTGGATCACTGGTGAAGATGACGGACTGGTGGTTCCCTTAATTGGATTGAGTTGGATTTGGCCCTTTGAAACCCTAATTGGATTGAGTTGAATTTGGCCATTCGAAACCCTCAGGTGGGCCGTGTTCTTGGTATATACATGTAAAGAGAGAAGAAGGGGAGGGATAGTTGCGTGGCACTGTGCCGGTTTCTGGCATTGGATCACCGGTGAAGATGAAGGACTGGTGGTTCCCTTCTTCCCTCCACGAATTGTGTGACCCTCCCCATCGCAGTACAAGTCTCACCGCCAGCACCTCTCCCTACCAAGCACGAAGCTCACTGCCGACGGCACTGCAAAGCCCATCCTTTCAGATCTAAAAAAACCCCACCCTCTCCATTCTCATGGCCGGTGAACTGGTGTTCACAGAACTCATCCATTCTCGCCGTCGCCGTCTTCGTCTTAGTCAGCGATCGATGGTGATGGAGGAAGAGAGGAAAGGTGAAGAGGGATCTGGTATGTGCTCACTGTGCCGCTTGACAGGCGAGAGTCTCCGGCGACCCTTGACAGGGACGAATTGCATAAGTACCAAACGACACCATTTTATGTGCCGCAGGGTATTATAGTCATAAAAGTGATTTAATTGATCACGTGCATGGCATGTGATCTTTTGCTGTTAATCTAACTGACGGAATGTTGATGGAGAGGGTATTCTTCAACCCAGCACAATATAGGGGGTTTTTTGATGAGTTTTTTTTTAGAGGGGGGTATCTTGTAACATGGGTAACAACAGAAGGGGGTTTTTTGCATTTTACCCTAAATAAAACAAATGAAATAATCGAAAATATAAATAGAATTGCAATTAGGCATATGATAGATAATAAAACTGTGTTTGTGAAAATGCTATTGACACGTGTCATCTATTCTCTCATTCTCCATCAAATTTGAATATATATATATATATATACAAGTGTCAGGCATATAATTTTAAATTAATATTAAGGTTAAGGTAAAACAATATTATTTTTGATAATTTTATTTTTGTAAACATTATCCTTATATTGCATGGATCAGAAGCTCATGAGTCGTGAGTGTATAGTAAACCCAATATATTTATTCTGGAGTTTGTAATGGGATTGGGCCGGCCCATAAAATGTCCTTGGTATTGACTATTGAGCCGTTTGAGAACCAAGGGAACTACAGCCTCCATGGCTATGGCTTTAAAAGATTATCTCCCTTGAAGTAAGCTATAGGCCTGATCTGATGGGAAATGCTTTTGAATCTCCTTTAATAGTCACATAAAAACTCCCATGATGTGGTGTGAAAACAAAGATGGAGTAGTGGGACCTAATAAAACTAATCCCAATATGTTTTCAGGTTACATCATGAGATTTTTTGGGGCCTGTTAAAGAGGGTCAAATAGCATTACTTTGAATGTTCATCCAATTTACTATCGTCCTATCTCGTCTTTTAATTTGTGTGCCTAATGCAGCCGAAATCAATTGTGATTTCCATTAACAATGTGATCGAAAAGCAGATTACACTATCTACTTGGAAAATGTATGAATGGTATAGGGTAGATCCATACTAACCTGCTTAAGAAAGGACCCAATTGTCATCTAGCACAATTTTGCCATCCAAAGCAACCAAGAAATCCTTCTGCCTTAGCATATGAAATCTTAGTCGAAATAGTCTGTGTACCACAGAAACCGATCCATGTCGTTCCAGCATAGCAATAGTCCATAACAAACGTGGCATTGAACACTACTGTTATGGCGGTATAATTCCTTATGAACACAGTAATCTGATTTTAACCCATCGCCCCACTACTAGACCATTAACAGGTGCGAAAAGACCATGCGTAGCCATAGAAGGGCAATCCGAGGACTAATTTATTCATATTCATAAAAGAGAAGGATGCTATTCAATCCGGTAATAACCTTTGGCCATATGGGTCCATACAGTATAAGCTTAGTCGAGTATTGGTAAGTGCCCAATAAAGAACCGTGATATGTAAGTGTGTGGTCACAAGGTAATAGGATAGAGCTACTTTACGGTGGCGATATACCTGTAATCAAAGAAACCACAATCGTCAGAGGGCGCCTGGAGTGTGTTCGGCCGAAATCCCTTTGATGCTTAAGTCAGGACTGTAAGAGCAGGAGAGAGAAAGTGGTACTATAGATAGCGTTAGGTCATACCTTGCTCAGAGCATCTCCAACCACACTAGCTAAATTTGAGCTGTTTTAGCTAGCAAAAGGGCATTTTGTAAAATAGCTAGCTAGTTATTTTGGTTTGCACTCCAACCATGCTAGCTATTTTTTCACTACCCCAACCAACTTTCAACTTTCAAAATTTGAATTATAAAAGTTGTTATTTTTTCTAATAGTTATATTTTTAAACAGTAGCAAAACAGGGCCATGAAAGATAAACAGGACACCAAAACATAAGCTAAACACGTTTATATTGTTGTTCTCATTTATTTTGCCATTTATACAGATAACCATAGCTGGGGTGTCATAGATCACTTTTTTCATGTATATTCTGGATCTGTACAACTCAAATTCACACAATGAAGATAAACCTACCCTCCCAAAAAATAAAAATAACGAAAGCTAGATGATCAGATGGTGGTTGGGAAGTTTTGAACCAATTTGCATCCAACACTTGCCCGAAAAGGTTAAATTGCGCTCTCTCACTCTCACTCATTCCCAAATCTAGGGTTACTTTCTTACCTCTAACCCCAGAAACATTCCAAAAATTATAGGGAAGGGGAAAACCAATTTTTACACAGAAATAACCCAACTTTTACACAACCATGAAAGCAAGGAAAACCCCTGTATTAGAAACAAGGAAAGGAGAAAACCTTGTACACAGCTATAAAAACTCCTTACTCTACTTCAATAAAAAAGGGAAAAAAAGCCCTAGATACAATATACAAAAAAGAAACGATTGCCTTTGTGTTTGTTTTTGTGTATGTGTGTGAGACAGAGAAAAAGAGGTGTACCTTGGCCTTCGGAGGCTGGGAGGAGGGGAGGTAGAGGAGAACCACCGTTCGTTGTGTGTGGGTAATCTCGTGATGGGCAGTTGCACTTTATGATCTCGAACTGGAGAAGCTGGTAGCCTGCAATTGAAGTAACATGAGCTCAACGTACTGTCAGTACGGGAAAAAGGCGTCGATACCCTTTTGCATCCCGACCTAAAGGTCAGGATGTGAACAACCAGCCATAACAATTATGACGACCCGAACTCCTCCCATCACGAGCCAAAATTGAGTAACAGGTTCGAGCTTCACATGAAGAAAACACGTGACTAAATGGCTATCGCGTAACAAATGGGCAGTCAGTTATTCCAACTATGATTCTGACCTAACTATAGTCAGCCAACCTTGGTCACACAGTTATTGTTGGGAATCGAATAGGGAGGAAAAACTACAAAAGCGGAATTAAAAATTTTCCTACGATTCCCAAAACCATGAATCTTAATTATGCTTAATACAAAACAAAAACCCTAACTACCAAGAGAGTTAGGATACTTACAGTTGATTAATGTCTTCTCCTTTATGCTCCAAGCTTTGTCTTCTCCTTTTTGCTCCAAGCTTTGTCTCTGGACAGCGGTGAATGAGCAGCCCAAGTGTGCTGCCTCTAATGGTATCCACACCTAGCTTGAGCTTGAAGTCCTTTCCTTCTTCTTCCTTGTTGTTGCTAGAGGTAGAGAAGAGGGGGATAAAGAGAGGGCCTCCTTAGTGAATTTGGCCAGCACTTGGGAATGTGAGTTATTATGATGTCATCACATCATAATGGGCATTATATAGCCCACTAATAGGGCTGGCCAAGGGGGGATTTCAAACCCTAATGGGTTTTGCGTAATTACTCCTAATTACACAATAACCCCTCTAATTTGTATCATATACAAACTAAGCCCTTAAAGAACTATTCTTTATTCACTTATACCATTTCTCTCATAGACAATCAAGCTCTCTTAGCATGATCAGTGTGTGACCCATTGGGTTCATATCATCAAGTAGTAGGAATTGCACATGTTGTGCACAATGGAACACTTTTCATTAAGGGTCTAATTGGAACTCCTTCCAATTTCCTAATTGATTATAACTCATTTATATCAATTAGGGCTTCTACTAACCATGAGTAACACCTAGCATATGGCTCATGGTGTGGTCCTTAATGAGGTGAATAGTCATTTACAAAGAACCCTTCTGTTATAGTTTATAGGTTACAATTACATCCTTTCATCAACACAATGTCTCCAATTGAACTAATAGGACATGGAAGTCTGTCAAGTCCCTAGTTCAATTACTTTATACTCATTCATTAATATCAACTCATGATGAACTTATGGAAACTCTTTTCCATATTCATTCTACCATAGGCCCATGGATTTAATGAGTTATATTCAATGAATGCTATATGAGACATTCACTCTCTTTTTCCTGAGAGTGATGGATTCCTTGTTGATCACTCACATGCCTTCACACACATAGCAGTGGGGCCAATGAACACCCTTACAGACCCCTGAATAGGATCTGCACTTAGTGTTATCAAACTTCTAAAGCTACATACATAAGACAACCATGGTGTCTCAGGTCTAAGGATTACTTGTACCACTATAACAATGAGAAACTGATTGACAGGCAGGTTAAAACTCTATTCAATTTATCTCATATCTTTGGTCACATTCAGTGTACCTATTCTTATAATAGGCACCCACTCGTTAGTTGTAGTGTCTGCACACAAATAGCTTGAGACTAGCTATTCTCCTATAGAATCAACCTAACAAGTGCTAGTCCTATGGTTCATTACTGTCCATCATAGTGAACCTTCAACTAGGAATGATTTAGGAGTTTAGTACAAAGATATATTTACAGTCTCAAAATTACAACCCTTTGTAATTTCATATTCTCAACTCTAACTCCATGGACATATTATGTAAATATAAATGATGCATATAAACATAATAGAATAAGTCCTTTTATTAAATCAATAATAAATGTGACATGCATAAATGAAATCAATTGATTGTTCCTAATCCCTAAATAATCATCTCCATGATTAGTTCTAGGGCATAATCCTAACAGTTATTAACTGGGCTTAGGTTAAACTTAACCAAAGGAAAACCACTATCTAACTAAACCATGGTTAGATCTGGAGACTACGATAAATAGAACTGTTCCAAGCCTGATCAAGGTATACGCAATACAGTGTCACATCCCATTTTTGCACCACCTTACTAGGGCTCATCATTTCATGCATGTTTTTTTTTTTTTTGTTTTTGAGTCTAGTCACTTGCATTAGTTTTTTAGGGTCACGAGGACAATGGATATGAATTTTGGTTCAATTTGGAGTTGATCTTGAGGGATAATAAGAGCTTTTGTGACTTGAGGGGCATAATCATTTTTTAAGTCCCAAACTTTTCATTTGACCTTGGGATGATCTCCAAATTGTCAATTGGAGTTCATATGGATGCATACGAGGTATTTCTAGGTTCAATTTGATGAATCAATTGCTTGAGATTAAAATGGCTCGATGTAGTTCAAGTTGGTTAATTGACCCTCTCTTGGATTAGCTCTAATTGACTCACAATTACCAACCAAATCTTTTCAAATTGACTTTAATTAGTCATCATTTTATCCCCAAAAGTGTTTCATAAGGTTTAATTTTGATATGGGAAGCATTTGGTTTGATCCTATGTGCATACCTATGCTTAGCGAAGGTAGAGCATAGCGGTTAACCGCCTTTGTCAAACCTAACCATGCCCCCATAGTTAGTGGTTTTCACCTAAAATGTTCAAAAATGTATTCCTCATCGAAACATGGTCGTTTTGGCTTTTGTTTCATCAAAATCGGAGTTCACTTGCCTCCTGAAACACTTCTAGAAGAATTAGGAGGCAAAATAGGAGAAAAATCAGAAGTGGGCTCGGGTGACCACCCAGCCCCGGGCAGCTAGCCGCCTGGGCCCAGAAGGCTAGCCGCCCAGGCCCTGGTGGTCACCCGAGACCACTTTTGGACGAGTTTCCTTCTAATTTTGGTAACTTCTGAGTTACTTAAGCCCCAAGGGGGTCTCTAATAACCCTTGGATTAATTCTTAGGGTTTTAATCCCAGCCATTGGCTTATCCTTAGTGAACTCTATAAATACCCCCCTATGCTTCAGCACAAGGGGAGCCACTTTATGCATTAAAACTTGAGTGTTTGAGAGAGAATAAGAGAGAGAGGCTTGAAGGAGAGCTAGAGTTCCTGCTGTAGCCTTGAAGAACATTGGTTCAAGTCATCCATAAGAGCAAGAGAGAGTCTAGACAGCAGCAAGGAAGGCTTTCCTAAGGTATTCTTCCTTTCTATTCAAGCTTAAACTAGGGTATCATGTAGAATAGCTTTATTGCATGCAATGCTTATGATTTCTACCATGGATTGAGGTTTCTATTAGTTAATACATGTGATAATAATGATGTTCATGATGATTTTTGCATGTTTTAGACTTAGTTCATAGGTCTTAATGCATAGTTGTGATTCTGGTGCTTCTATTGTCCTTATGTTAGAATAGTGTCATTGCATATTAGAGTTAGGATTTTTATCATGTTCTATTGCTTTAGTTAGTTAATATGCATGATTTAAGTTCTGTTTAGTTTAATTTTAGCATGTTTAGAGTTTGTTTTGTGTGTTTTCAAGCATATTTGTGAGTTTAGGGTTTTAGTGTCCTTGTTTTAGGTTAGTTTCATACAGCATGTTAAAGTAGAACTTTTTATTGATTTTTCTTCATAGTTGCTGTATATGTTTTGCATATAGAGTAATTATGATATTTTTGCATGCATTTTAGTTGATTTCTAGGGTTTTTTTATGCATGATATGGTTCTAGGATTATGTTAGGGCTTATGAAAGTTTGCTGTTTTTGCTGTTAGCATGTTTAGTGGATGATTTTAGGCCACAATACTATTCTGTCCAGATTTATATATCATTGTGTTTGCATGTTTTTGAGCACGTGTAAGGGTGCAAATAGGTGTGGTAATTGTCCTATGGAAAATAGGGCTGCCATTGCTCGAAATTGCTAATGTTTGGAGCTATCGCGCTCAGGTAAGTGGGTGTGAAGGTGCCCCAATTCACCTCCGTTCCTTAACTCTTTCTCTTCTCCCTCTTTAGGGTTATTTCCTAATATGAGTTTATGGTATAATCAAAGGTTTCCTTAACCAATAAAATTCTGGTTTTTTTTATCAAAGTTTCCATCTTGTGAAATTCTTTCTAAAATTCAAACTTGATTTGTCTATTATATTTAACTCTTTTTCAAATAAGGAAACCTAGGGTTTTTACTATAGGTGTATATTAGGATTTAACCCTATTTTCTAATCGAACTACGTGGACTTTGATCCATGTATTTCGTTGCATGGTACGTAGGCGCTCTTCGTGAGGCTCAAGTCCGTTCTAGGATCCAAGTATCCTAGGTTTCTTTCTTTTTTCTTTTCTTTCTTTATTTTCTATTTTTATTTGCTTGTTATGCATGGATGGATGAATGGAATATATGATATGTATGCAATTCTTGTGATGATATACTTACTGATTTTTGGTATGGAAAAGATCTTAATTTAGCCCAAATAAATCGAGAGACCGAAAGGGTGACATGGGTGCCTATAGGCTTTGCCTAGAACCTTCCCATGTCATAACTTAGCCTCCGAATCCG
The DNA here is from genome assembly GCA_039720395.1 of Liquidambar formosana. Lineage (NCBI taxonomy): Eukaryota > Viridiplantae > Streptophyta > Magnoliopsida > Saxifragales > Altingiaceae > Liquidambar > Liquidambar formosana. The sequence continues at coordinate 23,393,806 of CM077834.1, read as the reverse complement.
CGATTTCTTTGGTTTCCAAAAGACTGGTTTTTGCCTTTCCTTTTTAAACATGGAGTCATTCAAATTGTTTTCTTAAAACAAAACTATTTTTAGGGTTTTCCTTGTTTCCTTTAAAAAATAAGGTGGCGACTCCTTCTCTTTTTCAACCAATACCTATTTTCCTTTCAAACCCCTTGTGGGCCCAATTTCCGGGGTTCACATACAGTAACCCTAGTCTGAAATCCTCCATTTCACAGTCATCTGACTTAGGCATTGGAGAGGTGACGACTAGACTCAATCCAGTCTTCCCTTGATAGTGTGTTCATTGTGTGCAGGTCAGTTTGCTGGTGAAGGCGTTGTTCCTTTTAAACCAATCTAAATTCTTCGTACGGGAAATAACCCCGCACAATTTGGCACCGTCTATGGGAACCATCGTGATAGATGGCTTTACAACCTCCGACCACCCTAAATCGGACCAGATCTGAAGCAACCTTCACTCGCATTGACACGGCAACCGAAGGAAATGGCGGAACATGACCAGCTCTTCCGCATCAAACAATGGCGGCAGCGCTACCACTTCCACTCGATGCGGTTCCACCATAGTCCTCCTATCAACTCTCTCCGGAGATTTCGGTCATCCTACAGACTTTGGATAACCAACCAGGCTTACGGGCTATTTATGATCGAGCAATGGCAAATAACCCCAACCCTGCGGTGGTGGTTGAACTGATGGCCACCATACAAAATCAGATCCAAGCGGTTTAACTAGAACACTTAGCGGTGGAACAAAATTATCACCATCACATCCACAGTACCGTCGCGTAAGGGGAAACACCAGAGTTGGAGGCAGCAAGTCACACTAACCACCAACATTGCTCGCGCCGCCAGGATAGCTCGGCTCGAGATAGACATTCTTATCCTCATCATTTTGATCATGAGGGAGGATACAGATCTCCAGTCATTGAAAAAAGGACCCCTGAATGTAGGCATTACGGAGCTAGGGACAACATCGTTCAATGACCTGACAACCCAAGGCATTCAGGACGGTCAGAGCATCATCATGGAATTGACAATAGGAGTCGAGAGCATAGGACTAAAAAAATTCTGCATCAATTAAGATCTGTAGATCAGGAATGGGAACACTATTCGATGAGAGGCCACCAAAAATGCTCCCGATTTCAGGTTGATGGTGAGTCCAGTATTTCAAAAAGGCTACACAATCACTACAGAGAGCAGCCAGATCGAACTCATAGTTCAGCTATAGTCTACTCACCATTCTCAAAGTGGATAGAGCTCACTCTAATCCCTCGAGGTTATTCTAAAATCACTTTTACCCCTTACTCACTTTCCGTGGACCCTGTTCATCATCTAAATTACTATTTGCAACGTATGTCATTGTATATAGGGAATGAGGGTTTCTTGTGTAAGATTTTTCCTATGAGCCTGGGGGAAGTGGCTTTGAAATGGTGGGCCAAGATCCCAGACAAGTCTATCAACAGTTGGACCGAACTGAACAATTTATTTAAGAATCGTTTCATTACGAGCTGCAAATTTGCGAAAACTATGCAGAATTTATATGAGGTAAGACAGAAGCATGATGAGGGTATTCGGGAATACTCATAGTGGTTCTGGGAAATCTACAATGGGATTGATGATGTTGTAGAAAAGAATGCCATGGATCTCTTCCGTCTCAGGCTAAAGAAACCATCCCCATTGTTCAGCGAACTCACCTTAAATCCTCCAAAGTAGCTCTCCAAGTTACTTCATGTCATTAGGAAATATGCCGAACTCGACGATGTATATTGCAAGTCCAATGTCAAAAACAGCAAAGCTGAGTAGAAGAAAAAGGATACCCGAACTCAGAAGTATTAATCCCGAGGTGATCGAACAAGGAGAACAAGCTGTCACACCCCATTTTTGGCACCTTAGCTAGGACATATCATTTCATGTAGGATTTTGAGTCCTCTTCGAGTCTAGTCTTTTGCATTGAGTTTCTATGGCATTGAGTATCATGTGTATGAATTTTGAAATGATTTGGAGTTCATTTCGATGGTCAATAAGAACTTTTGCGACTTTAAGGGCATAATCATCTTTTAAGCCGTATATTTTCCATTTGACCTTGAAATGAAACCCGAGTCATTCCTTTGAGTTCATATGGTGACATAGAGTCTATATATAGGTTCAATTTCATGAATTGATGGTTTAAGATCAATTCGGCTTATAATGGTTCGGGTTGGCTAAAAGTCCCTTTCTTGGTTTGCTCAAATTGACTCATAAGACCCAACCAATTTTCTCTCATTTAACTTCAATTGGGCTTTATTTACATCCTAGGTGTGTTTAGAAAGATTGAATTTCGATTGGGAAAGCATTCGGTTCGACCTTGTGTACAAACCCAGCTTAGCGACGGTAAGGCACTATGGTTAACCACCTTTGTAAAACCTAACCATGCACCCATGGTTATGGATTTTTGTCCTAAGATGCTTAGAAATGTGTTCTCCTTCGAAACAAGGTCGTTTTGGCTTTTATTTCGTCAAAACTGGACTTAATTTGAACATTTTAGGACTTCTGAAGCAAGTAGGAGTCAAAATCAGAGTGAAATAAAGAGAGCCCTCGGGTAACCGTCCGGGGCTGGACGGTCAGCCGTTCAAGCCCAGACGGCTAACCGTCCAGGCCTAGTTGGTCACCCGAGGACTCCATCCTCAACTCAAATTCTGACTCTTCTCTCCCTCTTTTGACGGTTTCCTCCGCCATTACAACTTGTTTTCTCTTAGGAGTGTGTAAGTTTGAGTTGTTTGAGCACCAAGAGAGTCTCTAATAGCCCTGGGATCATTTTTTAATGAATTTATCTTAGCCATTGGTTTAGGGGGTCAGTTCTCTATATAAAGGACATGATATTCAGCACATAGAGAGAGGTTAATTGCACTTTACACTTAGAGAGAGAGGGAGCTACGAGTTTGGAGAGCTAAAAGGACATCAAGAGGAGGCTCTTCAACCCCAAACAAGCAAGGAAACACAAAGTTTGAAGACAAGGAAGATTCTACAAAGAGGTAAGCACTTTTCTTGAATGCTGAACATGGGATTTCTCCTTTTCCTTCTCCTTCTTCTTCTATGATAGTTCTAGTGCATGATGTAACTCCACATGTTAGGATAATTAAATATTTTTATTATGTGTTATGAATGATTTTGAGATGATTTATGGCTTTATATGCTTGATAATCCCTGGTTTACCAAGGATTTAAAGTATTATCTCTTCTATCCTCTTAAATCATGCATAGTTCACATGTTTAGGTTACTGTGATAATTGTCATGAGTGGATGCTCCTGTTAGTTAATATGCATGATATGAATGATATTCATGATGATTTGAGCATGTGTTAGAGTCTTTTCATAGGTTTTTATGCATAGTTGTGAAATTAGGGTTTCGATAACCCTAAAATCACATAAGTTTCATACAGCATGCTTAGCTTAACTCTGTGAGTAGTTTCTCATCATAGTCATTCTATATATACTGCATATAGTTGAATCATGCTAGGTTTGCATTCATATAGTAGATTTAATAGGGTTTTTGGACATATTATCCTTTTCTAAGGATAATTATCCTTTTTGTTAAGTAGGGTTTTGCATGAGAGTTTTCTGTGATGTGTTTAAGCATGAAATCACTTCTATTGTGTTCTAGTATACATGTTTTACGTAGGATATGATAATTGCAGCTCCCCATAGTGACTTTTTTACGTGAAATTATCTTAGGATAGTTTTGCTTAAGAAAGCTCGCCGTAAGAAGGCCTATTTTCATGTTTTGCATAAAATATCATCTTTTTAGTTAGAATAGGCTTTGCTATCATGTTTATTGATATTATTGGAGTCTCTCATGATTCTTAGAGTGTCTTTGGTAGGTTTTTTTATGCATGTTAGTCAGGTCATTGCATGTAGGATTGAGTTGGAGTCCTTAGTACGTTATTCATTATTCTTGTTGTTTGCATGATAAATGGATAATTTTAGGCCTTGTCATGGTTCTGTACAGATTAGTATATCGTTCTTCTTGCATGGTTTTGTGCACTTGTAAGGGTGCAAACAGGTACAATGCTTGTCCTATTGCAAATAGGGCCGCTATTGCTTGAAATTGCTAATGTTTGGAACTTTTGCGCTCAGGTAAGTAGGGTATGAAGTGCCCTAATTCACTTTTCCTTACTTTCTTTTCTCTTCTCCCTCCTAGGGTTCTTTCTTAATATGAACACATGGTAATTATCAAGGGTTTCCTTCATTAATAAAATTCTAGTTTTCTATCAAGGTTTTCCTCTTGTGGAAGTTTTCAATTTTGGATTAATTCAATACATTCTCAAATAAAGAAACCTAGGGTTTTTACCATAGATTTGTATTAGGTTGTAACCCTATTCTTTTCGAACTACGTGGACTTTAATCCGTGTATTTCGCTGCATGGTACGTAGGCGCTCTTCGTGAGGCTCAAGTCCGTCCTAGGATCCAAGTATTCTAGGCTTTTCTTTTCTTTTCTTTTCTTTCTGTTTTGTTTTATTTGTTTGATTGTGCATGGATGATGGGATGGAATATATGTTATGCATGCTGCCTTGTGATGATATATGATGATATTTGAGTGAAAAAGATCTTAAGTGAGCCCAATTAAATTAAGAGACCAACTCGGGCGATGTGGGTGCCTATGGGCTTTGCCCAGAACCTTCCCACGTCGTAACTTAGCCCCCGAACCCAATTTTCTGGTTTAAAGACTTTGCTTTTCCTTTAATGGAGTCATGTGGTTTTGAAAATAAAACATTTTTATGGTTTTCCTCTTTTCCCTAAAAAATGAGGTGGTGACTCCTTTTTGTTTATTGTCTTTTAAACTCCTGTATCTTTTTTTACCAAACCCCTTGTGGGCGCCGCGCTTTTTCGTGGGTTCACAGTTTGGCGACTCCACTGGGGACATCGAGGGCTAGACTCATTTAATTTGATTGGGCTAAATTAATTTCTTTATTGTTTAATAAAATCAATCACTTGCATCCGCTTGATTGTATGTTTTCATTCATTGCATTGTGTGCGCAATTGTTGCATGATCACTCTATTGTCCCTCGATATATCCTTGCCAACTGATAGCCTAGTTCAACCTTGGTTTTCCTGATTCCATGTGTTGGGTGAAGCTATCAAACCTCTCTTGCCAAGTACCCTTGGGTATATCAAATGGATCAATCACGTACTGTTGGACCCACGCGGCATTGCTGATGTCACATGTGGTTAGGTATAAAGATTGATACAAGCAAAGTTGAGGACCCTAGCCTACCTTCTTAAAAGAAAGAATTACATGTAATGGGCCTTCTAGGACACCGTTGGATCACCTATATGCACACACATTGTTGTGATGATATGCTACCGTGTTTGTGATGTGTTGCCATGCTTTGTTGATTGAGTGGGTAATTCAAGGAAACTTTACATCTTACATCCTTAAATACGTACCCTTCCCCATGACCCCCGCAAGGGTAATTGGCTAAGAGAACTAATTAAGGGTGTACGTTGTAAAAATTTTGAGATAATTATGAAAGCTTAGGATGGACCCTTAGGCTGAAAAATTGAGTGTTTGCCCTATGTTAGAGGGAGAGACGTCCTGGCTTGGATCCATAATCAACAAAGGCGCCTAGTCAGTATTAATTCTGTCACTGAGTCGGATATGGCCGAGGAAAGAACTAGCAACCAGGATTTCAACCTTGAGGCCACTTTGAAAGCTATCATGGAAAAGCTTGACCACACTGCCCAGGTATCCGAAATCGTGCTCAAGATGGCTTAAGACATTCAACAGAAGAACTCTGAACCTGAATCTAGGGCCTGTGCCACTGACAACAATCAAGGATCTAATGATTCCGAATCTGCTAAGGAACCATTAGGAGAGGGGGGAGAACCACCCAAGACCAAGGAAAGGGAAACCAAAGCCACATCAAGAGAGAGCTCAACCGTCCTGGCAAACAAGGTCGAGGCCTTAGAACGAACTCTGAAGGGAATCCGCAGATCTGATGATATGGTGGACATTTGTACTTTGTCCTTGTTCCCAAAGGCTCGCATCCCGCTATAGTTCAAGATGCCGGAGTTGGAAAAATTTGATGGGATAGGTTATCTTAAGACCCACCTCAAGATGTATGTGCGAGCTATGCACCCTCGAGGGGCAAACGATGAGTTATTGGCTCAAATGTTTCATGAGTCATTAGTGAGTTCCGCCTTGAAATGGTTTTTGTCATTAGAAGAGAACAGAACCAAGACCCGGGAGGATGTATGCAATGCACTCACGGACCACTACAAGTATAACACCAAAGTGGATGTCACGTGAAGAGATTTGGAAACTACCAAGCAAGGGGTTAATGAGACTTTCTCCGCCTTTATCACTAAGTGGAGACAAAAGGCTTCCAAAATGACGGATAGACCGAAAGAGGAAGATCAGATTCAGTTGGTGGTGAAGAATTTGTTGCTCGTGTATCACAAGCACCTCTTTGCTCACTACTTTCTGAACTTCAAGGCTCTTGTTGGGGCTGGCACACAGGTTGAAGATGCAATTGCTGATGGAACAATCAAAACGGAGGAGGTCCAAAGGAATCGAAGGACAAATTTTGGAGGAAAACCCAATGCTAAGGTCAATACCATTACCTAACCCACTCGCCCTTTCTCCCTAAATGATTCCACCTCACCCCGCCAATTCATCGAGCTATACATGCCACTCGAAAGAGTTTTTGAAAAGCTGAGAAGCCGTGACCTCTTGAAACCCTCGACCCAAGGCCTCCACTAAACCCACTGCCCAAGAACTACAATGAAAATGAGTATTGCAAGTTCCTCCAAACCAAAGGCCATCCAACCAATCGTTGTTATCGCCTCCGCCATGAAATTCAAGATTTGCTTGACAAACAGATCATCTCACCACCTACCGCACCAAATTGCCCAAATATCACTCAAAATCCCCTCCCCACTCACAATATGCCTCCTCCCAACAACATAAATGCCATCGAGCTTGACTCGTCCCAATCCCGTCAACCCATAAAGCAATACACACCACTTCCCATGACCTTGACTCAAGTTTTCCACCAATGTTGTGATAAAGGGCTCATATTGCCACGCCATCCAAAGCTGAGACCTTCGACTCCTCACCAATTCTGCTTGTACCATCAGGCGCCCGGGCATGATACGGAGGACTGTGTTATATTGAAGAAGGTAGTTCAAGACCTTATTGACCAAAAGGTTTTGGTATTGCCAAAGAAGTCTATTCAGCAACAATTGAAAGAAAGGTTCGAGGCAGGAGATCCTAAAGTGGGTTTACTGGGAGAGTCGTCCGGAAAGTTTGATTACTATGTACTCTACCCCGACCCCACCCCCGATGAGCCTATAGTCCCCACAGGTTGGGATGAATTGCCAGAGGAAGTTCAAATGGAGGAGATCGACATGATCACATGGGATGATCTCATGGGTGACGTAGGTGAGATTAATGATATGTAGATGAGCGATGATGAGGTAGAGCACATAACTAGAGGGGGTCACCATTTCAAACCTCCGCACTTAGAATCTGACAACCCATTGGGAGACTTGGAAGGTGATCACCACCTCGACTTGCAAGAAGAGGAGGACGAAGTGTGTAGACCCCGGAAAATGGTTGGTAAGGGCCCACGTGGGGGTTTGAAAAAGAGAAAGGAGTCGCCACCTCATTTTTTAAAGGAAACAAGGAAAACCTTAAAAACCATTTTGCTTTAAAGAAAACAAAAGAATGACTCCATATTTAAAAATGGAAAAGCAAAAAGTCTTTTGGAAACCAAAGATTGTGGATTCGAAGGCTAAGTTACGATATGGGAAGGTTCTAAGCAAAGCCTATAGGCACCATATCGCCCTAAACGGTCTCTTAATTTAATTGGGCTAAATCAAAGTCTTAAACACTCAAGGAATAGCAATTATCATCACAAGGCAACATGCATATCACCCATTCATTCATCCACATAAACAGTCGAATCAAAGAAAAATAGAAAAGAGAAAGGAAGGGTAGGAAACCTAGGATACTTAGTATCCTAGGGCGGACTTGAACTTCACGAAGAGCGCCTACGTACCATGTATGGAAATACATAGATCAAAGTCCACGTAGTTCAATAGGGAATAGGGTTATAACCTAATAGAGGCCTATGGTAAACCTTAAGTTTCCTTTCATAGATAAAAGAGTTTACAAAGATAAATGATTCTCAAAAGATCTTTTAGAAAATATGGAATTTCAAGTAAAGATAGAAACCTTTGTTTTGAAAAGGAATTTCTGCATGAATGGAAACTTTAAAGACTTACCATGTTCCCCTATTAGGAAACAACCCTAAGAAGGAGAAAGGGAAAGTTTTAAAGAAAGGAAAGAAGGGTGAATTGGGGCACCCTCATACCCAACTTACCTTTAAGCAAAAGCAACCTGTCAAAATAACCACCCTATTGCATAGGGTAATTACTTTATTCACAAGATTTCATCTCGCAATAGCCAAAATAACCACCCCACATTGGTGGGGTAGTTGCACCTGTCATATCCCACTTTCTATGGGTTTGTACCTGTCAAGCACTTGCAATTTGCTTACAAAACACACCAACAATACCAACAAACAAACCTAGTTTCTAATCAAGCAATTATCATGCTTAAACATAGGCTAACACATGCTCAAAATATCATATTAAGGACAATTGAAAAATCTGGACAGAATTGAAATAAGGCTTAAAATCAACCATAAATCATGCAAACAACATGAATCATAAGCTAACTAAACCGTAATTCAGCCATATATGCAATGATATGCAAAAAAACCCTAAAATCAACTATATGAAGACAAAAATCATCATAGTTATCTAATATGCAGCACATATACAGCAACTATAAAGAAGAGACAAAGAAAAACCCTAAGCTATCATGCTATATGCAATTTTCCTAACACAAAGATGAATGAAACCCTAGAATCACTCTTGTGCATAAAATCCCATGAAATAACTCTAAACCATGCAAAACAGAATATGAATAGCATTTAATCCATGCATATTAACCAATAGAATGATCCACACATGATAAAGACATAGGCTTTCACATGAAATAATGCTATTCTAAACATAAACTCAATTTCAGCACAAGAGAAACCCTAGAATCCCAACTATGCAGTAAATCACATGGAATAACACTCTAGCATGCAAATAGCCCATAAACATCATCTTAATCATGCATACTAACTAATAAAAGTATCAAAACATGATAAAAACATATGCTTTAATATGCAAAAGAGTTATTTCATGCAGAAAACCAATTTCAGCACTAAGGAAACCATAGAATCCCAACTATGCAATAAATCACATGGAATAACACTTTAGCATGCTAAACAGCCCATGAACCTCATCCTAATCATGCATACTAACTAATAAAAGTAGCAAAACATGATAAAAACATATGCTTTAACATGAAATCATGCTATTCTATGCAAAACCCTAACTTTAAAAGAGAAAAGAGGAGAAAGGAGGGTATACCTATGGTTGCTGCTGTAGAACTCCTCTTTTCTTCTTGTGGACAAGTTGAAAAGCTCTCCTTCAAGCCTCCAAGTAAAGCTCCAGCCTTCCTTCAAGCTCTCTCCTTCACTCTCTCACTTAGGATTTAAGTTAAACTACCCTAAGGATGGCTGTCATAGCCTCCAAGTCTCACCAATGCCTCCAAAGTGCCTCCTTCTCTAGAAATTGTCCCCCCCTATTGCTGAAGTATAAAGGGGGTATTTATAGGGTTTGAGGGAAAACCCTCAATGTTTGGGATTAAAACCCTAGGTATTGATCCAAGGGCTCTTAGAGGCTCCCTTGGGGCTCAAGTAGGTCGAATAGGGTTGAAAATGGCGGCTGGAGGCGGACAAATCCGAGGAAATAGGAAGGGATCCGCTTCAGCACTCAAAAAAGGAAAGTGGCTCGGGTGACCACCTGGGGCTGGGTGGCTAGCCACCTGGGCCCAGGCGGCTAGCAGCCGAGGCCTGGGTGGTCACCCGAGGCCATGTCATCTCATGCCCATTTTTGACCCCTTCGACTTCCAAATGTGTTTCAAGGCCCAAATCAACTCCGATTTTGACGAAACAAAAGCCAAAACGACCGTGTTTCAAGGGGGAATGTAATTTGAGTCACTTAAGGGCAAGAAACCCTAGCCATGGCTGCATGGTTAGGTCCTACAAAGGCGGTTAACCGCTAAGCCTCACCATCGCTTGGCTTAGGTATGCACATAGGGTTGCACCGAATGCTTTTCAATTCGAAATTCAACCTCCTGTCACACCCCATTTTTGCTACCTGTCACCTTAGCTAGGGTTTGTCATTGCATGTGTCATTTTGTTTCCTTTTTGAGTCGAGTCTTTTGCATTGAGTTTCTAGGGTCCTAAGGATGGTGTGTATGAATTTTGGTTCGATTTGGAGTTGACCTTGAGGGTTAATTAGAACTTTTGTGACTTGAGGGGCATAATCGTCTTTTAGGTCACAAACTTTCCATTTGACCTTGAAATGATCTCCAAGTTGCCAATTGGAGTTCATATGATTGCATTTGAGGTATTTGTGGGTTCAATTCGATGAATTGAAGGTTCGGGATTAGAATGGCTCAACAAGGCTCAGGTTGGCTAAGAGACCTACTTCGGGTTAGCTCGAATTGGCTTATGATTTTCACTCCATGACTACTCATGTGACCTTGATTAGTCTTAATTTCATCCCCAAATGTGTTTAGGGAGGTTGAATTTCGAATTGGAAAGCATTCGGTGCGACCCTATGTGCATACCCAAGCTAAGCGATGGTGAGGCATAGCGGTTAACCACCTTTGTAGGACTCAACCATGCAGCCATGGCTAGGGTTTCTTGCCCTCAAGTGACTCAAATTACATTCCCCTTCGAAACACGGTCGTTTTGGCTTTCGTTTCGTCAAAATCGGAGTTAATTTGAACCCTGAAACACATTTGGAAGTCAAAGGGGTCAAAAATGGGCATAAGCTGACAGGGCCTCGGGTGACCACCCAGGCCTGGGCGGCTAGCCGCCTGGGCCCAGGCTGCTAGCCGCCCAGCCCCAGGTGGTCACCCGAGCCACTTTCCTAATTTGAGCCTTGACGCGGCTCCTTCCCTATTTCCTCGGATTTGCTCGCCTTTAGCCGCCATTTAACCCTAATTTCAGCCCTTTTTGACCTACTTGAGCCCCAAGGTAACCTCTAAGAGCCCTTGGATCAATCCCTAGGGTTTTAATCCCAACCATTGAGGGTTTCCCCTCAATCCCTATAAATACCCCCTTATACTTCAGCAATAGGGGAGGCAAAATGGTGAAGTGTAAGGCATGTGTGAGACTTGGAGGCTATGGCAGCCATCTTTAGGGTAGTTTAACCTAAACTTTGAGTGAGAGAGTGTGAGAGTAAGCTTGGAGGAGGGCTGGAGCATTGCTTGAAGGCTTGAAGGAGTTTGTTTCCAGCAGCACCCAAGAGGAGGAGGACTCTCTACAGCAGCCACAAAAGGTATACCCCTCCCCCTTTCTCTCTTTCATTCAAACTAGGGTTTCTTGCATAGCTTTGCATTACTTCATGTTAAAAGCTTATCGTTTTATCATGTGTTGATGCTTCTAATGCTTAGAATACATGATTAGGATATTGTTTATGGCTGGTTTTGCATGATATAATGCCATTCTATGTGGTTTTATGAGTGTTGGTGTTTTTAGGGTTTCTTAGAGTCTTTTCTAGGGTTTTGCATTGAATAGTCACTATTTCATGCTAAAGTTTGTGTTTTTATTGTTTCTATTAGTATGTATGCATGTTTAGGATCATGTTTGTGGGCTGTTTAGTATGCTAGGATGCTATTCCATATGATTTACTGCATGTTTGGGACTTTAGGGTTTCTTAGGTGCTGAAAATGGTTTTCTGCATGAAATAACTCCTTTGCATATTAAAGCTTGTGTTTTTATTGTGTTTTGCTATTTCTATTAGTATGTATGCATGTTTAGGATCATGTTTGTGGGCTGTTTAGTATGCTAGGATGCTATTCCATGTGATTTACTGCATGTTTAGGATTCTAGGGTTTCCTTAGTGCTGAAATTGAGTTTATGTTTAGAATAGCTATATTTCATGTGCAAGCTTGTATTTTTCTCATGTGTGGATGCTTCTATTGATTAATATGCATGATTAGCATGATGTCTATGATGGGCTTTACATGATTTAGAGTTATTCAATGTGTTTTTTAGCACAATTGTGATTCTAGGGTTCTTATCATCCTTGTGTGAGTTTAGTTGCATATAGCATGATAGCTTAGGGTTTTTCCTTGTGTTTTCTTCATAGTTGACATATATGTGCTGCATATTTGATAGCTATGACATTTTTCTGCATTCATAGTAGTCGATTCTAGGGTTTTTTGCATGTCATTGCATGTAGGGTTGAATTAGGGCTTAGTTAGCTTATGGTTCATGTTGTTGCATGACTTGTGGTTGATTTTAAGCCTTATTTCAATTCTGTCCAGATCTGTTATTTGTCTTTGATATGATATTTTGAGTATGTGTTTGCTTGTGTTTAAGCATGATAATTGCTTGATTTGGAATCTAGCTTGTTTGGTTGGTATTTTTGGTATATTTTGCATGGAAATTGCAGGTGCTTTGACAGGTACAACAGGTGCAACTACCCCACCAATGTGGGGTGGTTATTTTGGCTATTGCGAGATGAAATCTTGCGAATTACCCTATGCAATAGGGTGGTTATTTTGACAGGTTGCTTTTGCTAAAGGTAAGTAGGGTGTGAGGGTGCCCCAATTCACCCTTCTTTCCTTTTCCTTGAAACTTTCCTTTTCTCCCCCCCTAGGGTTGTTTCCTAATAGAGGGGTATGGTAACTCCTATAGTTTCCTTTCAATAATAAATACCTTTTGAATCAAAGTTTCCATTTTTTATCAATATTCCATATTTACCAAAAAATCTTTTGAGAATCATTTATTTTGGAAACTTACCATGTTTTACTTGAAAGGAAACTTAGGGTTTACCATAGGCCTTGATTAGGTTATAACCCTATTCCCTTTCGAACTACGTGGACTTTGATCCATGTATTTCCATACATGGTACGTAGGCGCTCCTTGTGAGGTTCAAGTCCGCCCTAGGATACTAAGTATCCTAGGTTTTCTCCCCCCTCTTTCTTTTTTTGTTTTTCTTTGATTTACTTGATTATATGGATGAATGGATGAATGATATGCATGCTGTCTTGTGATGATAACTGTTGATTTGTGTGTGATTAAGACTTTGATTTAGCCCAATTAAATTAAGAGACCGTTTAGGGCGATATGGGTGCCTATAGGCTTTGCCTAGAACCTTCCCATATCGTAACTTAGCCTCCGAATCCCCGAATTCTCTGGTTTCCAAAAGATCATTTGCCTTACCATTTTTAAATATGGAGTCAATCTTTTGTTTTCCTAAAACAAAACTGTTTTTTTAGGGTTTTCCTTGTTTCCTTTAAAAAATAAGGTGGCGACTCCCCTTTTGTTTTCAAACCCTATTTTCTTTTAAATCCCTCGTGGGCCTTAACACATTTTTCTGGGGTCCACAGACTGGCGACTCCGCTGGGGATTTGTGGGCTAGACTCTATACAATTTGATTGGGCTAAGTTAATTTCTTTTGTTTAATTAAAATCAATCACATTGCATTCGCTTGATTGTGTGCTTTCATTTATTGCATTGTGTGCGCAGACTCTTGCATGTTAGGATCGATGTCCCTTGCCACTGACGGGCCTAGCCTCAACCTTGGTTTTCCTGATTCCATGAGTTGGGGCGAAAGCTCTCAACCTCTCTTGCCAAGTACCCTTGGGCTTGCCCTTGGGTATATTAAATGAGTTAATCACGTACTGCTGGACCCACGCGGCGTTCCTGATGCCACATGTGGTTAGGTATAAAGATTGCTCAAGCAAGTGAAGGACCCCAGCCTGCCCTATCATTAGTTCATATAGACAGACTTGTAGGGCACTATGGTTTCACCTTTATGCACCCATATCTGTTTGTAATGATATCATGACCGTGTTTGTGATGTGCTTAATGAATATTCAATAAGAGAACCTTTGCACCCTATATCCTTAATACGTACCTTTCACCCATGACCCTTGTAAAGGTGATTGGAGTAAAAGGGACTAATTGAGTATATATGGCGTGAAGTCATTGAGACAAATATGGAAGCCTAGGACATACCCTTAGGATGAGAGACTGATTGTTCCCTTTCATAGAGGAGTGAGAGGACGTACTGGCTTGGATCCGCGACCAGCAAGGGCGCTTAGTGAAGATTAATTCTACCAACCAGTCAGATATGGCCGATGAAGCAACTAGTGAAGGGGGTTTTGATGTTGAGACTTGTTTGAAGGCTATCATGACCAAACTTGATTACACCACTGATGTATCCAAGAGAGCATTGAAAATGGCCCAAGATATCCAACATAAGATGTCAGAACCCGAACAGAATAATGGCCGTACCCCGGGGGATAACACTGAAAATGGGACCCAGTCTGGAGAAGGCACTAAGACCAATGAGGGAGGAAGTACTAAGCCCAAGGGGAATGAATCACTTGAAGTTTTTAACCTAGAAGGGGGAAGTAAGGGGAAGACCTCTGATACAGACTCTATGTTGGCTAGCAAGGTAGAAGCCTTGGAAAGAACTATAAAGGGAATCCGTAGGACAGATGACATGGTGGATGTGCGTACCCTATCTTTGTTTCCTCAAGCTCGTATCCCACTACAATTCAAGATGCCCGAACTAGAAAAGTTTGATGGAACGGGTTGCCCTAAGACCCATTTGAAGATGTATGTGCGAGCTATGCACCCTCGAGGAGCGACAGATGAACTCTTGGCCCAAATGTTCCATGAAACCCTAGCCACTTCCGCTTTAAAGTGGTTCCTAGCCTTGGATGAGAATAGAACCCGGACTTGGGAGGACATATGTAATGAATTTTCAGAGCACTACAAGTACAACACTGAGGTGGATGTCACAAGAAGGGACCTAGAGACCACAAAACAAGGGGCTAATGAGACTTTCTCTGCTTTCATTACAAGGTGGAGGCAAAAGGCCTCGAAAATGGCCGATAGACCAAATGAGGAAGATCAGATTCAGTTGGTGGTTAAGAACCTATTGCCGGTGTATCACAAGCACCTCTTTGCTCACTACTTCCCTAATTTCAAGGCTCTTATTGGAGCAGGTACACAAGTTGAGGATGCCATTGCTGATGGGTCGATCAAGACAGAAGAAGTCCAAAAGAGCCGCAGACCGAACTTTGCTGGGAAAAACAATGCCGAGGTCAATGCCATAGCCCAACCCATCCAACCTATCTCCCTAAATGACACCAACCCACCTCGCCAATTCACCGAGCTGTATATGCCACTTGAGAAAGTACTTGAAAAGCTAAAAAGCCGAGGCCTGTTGAAACCTCTCGACCCAAGACCACCACCAAACCCATTGCCTAAGAGCTACAATGAGAATGAATACTGCAAATTCCACCAAGCCAAAGGCCACTCAACCAACCGTTGCTATCGCCTTAGGCATGAGATCCAAGACTTAATTGACAAGCAAGTCATCTCACCACCAACTCCACCAAATCGCCCAAATGTCACCCAAAATCCACTTCCCTCTCATAATTCATCCAACTCCATAAATGCCATTGAAGCCGACCCATCTCGACCTTGCCTACCCGTAAGACAATATACTCCACTACCCATGTCCTTGACCCAAGCCTTTTACCAATGCTGTAGCAAAGGCCTCATCATACCTCACCCTCCAAAGCCAAGACCCCAAACACCCCATCAATATTGCCAATACCATGGTATACCCGGTCATGACACTGAGGACTGTGCTATGTTGAAAAAGGTCGTCCAAGACCTCATTGATCAAAAGACCCTACTATTGCCAAAGAAGTCTATCCAACAGCAGTTGAAAGAAAGGTATGAAGCCGAAGACCCACAAGTGGGGCTATTGGGAGAACCTTCGGGGAAATTTGATTACTATGTGCTTTATCCTGATCCATTGCCAAGTGAGCCCATAATTCCTACGGGCTGGGATGATATGCCTGAAGAAGTACAAATGGAGGACATTGATATGATCGAATGGGATGACCTAATGGGTGACACAAATGAGATTGATGACATATGGGCTAGTGATGAAGAAATAGACCACATGACAAGAGGGGGCCGCCATTTCAAGCCTCCACACTTGGAATCTGATAATCCACTGGGTGAGTTAGACAAGCGCCTTGATGTGCAAGAAGAAGAGGATGAAGTCCTCAAACAATTGAAGAAGACCAATGCCAATATCACCATATGGGGCTTGCTCATGGCCTCTCACAAACACAGACAGACAGTGCTGAAGTTGCTTAACCAAATACAGGTTCCGGTTGATTTGTCTCCCGAGGGATTGGTGAATCTAGTAAACCCTGCTCCGAAGAATTCCACTATAGTGTTCACAGAAGCTGACTTACCTAAGAGTGGGCCAAGCCACTCCCAAGCTTTGCACATAACTGTTGATACCATGGGGAAGAGGGTTCCCACGGTCTTGATTGATAATGGTTCGGCACTGAACGTATGTCCCTTGAGAACTGCAACTGTTTTGGGCTTGGGGCCCACTGATTTCACTCCATCTGGGCAGACAGTGAGGGCGTATAATAATACCCGTAGAGAAGTAATTGGGGTAATCACTTTACCTTTAATCATGGGACCCACGGAGTTCAGAGTGGAGTTTCAAGTCTTGGATGTGCCGTCATGTTTCAATCTGTTATTGGGAAGGCCTTGGATTCATCCCGTTGGGGCTGTACCATCATCATTGCATCAAAAGGTAAAGTTCCCTCATGAGGGAGCCATTGTCACGCTTCAAGGGGACTATGATTTGAAAATGGCGGGTGTACCCATATGTGAAATAAAACCTGAATCAGTTGAGATACCCTTGTCTGGGTTTGAGTATGTGCAGTATATAGAAAAGGAGTTGGAAAAGGAAGAATTGATACCCCTTGACTATTATCCTCATGGTAATTTACATATTGGTGAGATAATGCGGAAAATGAATTTCTTCCCAGGTATAGGCCTAGGGCGTCGCCAACAAGGAATTCCCCATTCTATTCAAAGCCGGGTTGTTTCCTACACTTTTGGGTTAGGATATGAGCCCACCAAGAATGACTATGCAGAAATGACAAGGAGGAATAAGGAGAAGGGAAAGGCCCGAGCAGAAGGAAGGGTGTTGGACTTTAAGATTTCACCATACAGGCCGACTCTGAATGGCTATTTTATCAAGGAGGGGGATGACTTCTTGTACTGTGGGTTCCCAGAGCCTATGTTCAATCCAACAACCAAGATCAGAATCCCGGGGTTTGAGATTTTCTTCACCGAGTGGTATCCAATCACCGCTGAAATGGTGGATGATGAAGCCATCAATGACAGTTATTGGGAGAAGAAAGAAGAAGATTGGGTGGAGCACATGGATTCTGAAGCCATGGTCACTTTGTTTCAAGACATGGTCCTTACTATGGGGTTTGAAGGTGAACAAGAATTCGGAGAGGAAGAACCATCACACTATTGCACTTTTTACCCAAGTTCTGATCCAGCACTAGCAGACAAGGATTTTTGTGACAAGTACTTTACAGAGGGGCCGAATCCTCAAAGCTTAACAAGTTGGTACAATTCTATGGGAAAGAAGAAAGAAGACTGGGTAGAGCATGTGGATACCGATGCTATGGTCACCATGTTCCAAGATATGGTTCTTACTTTGGGAGAGTCAGCAACAGAAGATTGCCAAGATTCGTCAATTCACCATGCGACCATGCCACTTCATAATTGGTACCTAGAAGATGGAGCCATTGCAGAGATCCTAGAAGAGGAAGATCATGACCTGCTTGATAGTAGCTTGTAGGTTCCTTAGTTAGAGTCTTTCCTGCTTTCAATAAAGTGTGTCCGCCTATCCCACTTTGTGGAGTTAGGAGTCGTTTCATAGTTGTGGCACCAAATTTTGTTTCCTTTTTGTCTTCAAGTTTATGTCTTTTTGCTAGTTCCTTTAATGAAGTGTGTTTCTTTTATACATTGTTTGCTTGCAGTGTTTCGTTTCTTTCTTCTATGGATATTTATGGCATGGATATAGATCCTAGGAATGACGTCCCCCCGGAGCTCGTCGAGCGAAGGAAAAGGGGTGTCACCGAACCTAACATGGATGAATTGGAATCAATCAA
This sequence comes from Liquidambar formosana, assembly GCA_039720395.1. Lineage (NCBI taxonomy): Eukaryota > Viridiplantae > Streptophyta > Magnoliopsida > Saxifragales > Altingiaceae > Liquidambar > Liquidambar formosana. The sequence goes on along the minus strand of CM077834.1, from coordinate 23,375,647 downwards.
TTTAGGGACAAATGAATTGCCAAAGATAATTAAAATTGGGATAACCCTCTCACCACTTGAAAAAGAAAAGCTGATAGCCCTCTTAAAGGCCAACGTAACAGCCTTTGCATGGTCTTATGAAGACATGCCCGGCATAGATCCAGACATTGTGCAGCATTTCATCCCCACCAATCCCCTTAAAAAGCCGGTAAAGCAAAAATTGAGAAGGTTAAAACCTGAATGGGCATTGAAGGTAAAGGAAGAAGTAACCAAGCAACTCGATGCGGGGTTCCTACAGGTTGTGGAGTATCCGGAATGGTTATCCAATATAGTGCCTGTGCCTAAAAAGGATGGAAAAGTGAGGATGTGTGTGGATTTTCGAGACCTTAATGCAGCAAGCCCTAAGGATGATTTTCCTTTGCCCCACATTGATGTGTTGGTAGATAGTACTGTAGGACATGCGCTCCTCTCTTTCATGGATGGGTTTTCCGGATATAATCAGATAAAGATGGCGCCGCAAGATATGGAGAAAACAGCCTTTATTACACAGTGGGGAACATATTGCTACAAAGTGATGCCGTTCGGTTTGAGAAATGCCGGGGCTACCTATCAGAGAGCTGCTACAACATTGCTGCATGACATGATCCATAAGGAGGTGGAAGTGTATGTGGACGACATGATCGTGAAGTCCGTGGACCGAGAAGGACACTTCATGGCACTAGAAAGGTTCCTGGAGCGAGCAAAGAAGTACAACTTGCGGTTGAATCCACAGAAATGCGCCTTTGGTGTCACTGCGGGCAAGCTATTAGGATTCATGATTACTCAGAGAGGAATCGAGGTTGATCCAGGAAAAATCAAGGCCATTGTAGAGATGGAGCCGCCTAGCACAGAAAAGCAGATTCGAGGGTTTTTGGGGAGAATCCAGTATATAAGCAGGTTCATTGCTAATTTAACTATGGTGTGCGAGCCGATTTTCAAGTTACTTAAGAAAGGTGTGCCGAAGGTATGGAACGAAGAATGTCAAGAAGCCTTTGAGACCATTAAAAGGTATTTGAGTAATCCACCAATTCTAGTCCCTCCGCGACAAGGTGAGCCGTTATTGTTATACTTGACGGTCACTGAAACCGCGACGGGAGCTATGCTAGCTCAGTACCTTGCGGGGTCGAGAAGAGAGAATGCCATTTACTACCTAAGCAAGAAGATGACAGACTATGAGGTGAAGTACAATGCCATAGAGAAGGCTTGTGTAGCTTTGGTATGGGCAACTCAGAAACTCTGTCACTACATGATGTCCTATGAGATTTTCTTGATAAGTCGTATGGATTCGCTGAAGTACTTGATAGAAAGGCCGGTTTTATCCTACAGAACTGCTCGTTGGTCGATTCTCCTCAATGAATTCGACATAAAGTATGTAACACAGAAGTCAGTGAAAGGAAGTGTCATTGCGGATTACTTGGCTAGCTGCCCTGTGACGTCATCAGAATAATTCAATGATCAATTCCCCGATGAGGATGTCCTAGAAATTGGAAAGAAGGTTTGGAAGGTATACTTTGATGGAGCTGCAAATAAAAGAGGGTATAGGATAGGAGTCCTACTGGTTTCACCTGAAGAAGCATTCACACCCTTGGCGGTTAAGTTAGGGTTTGAAGCCACCAACAACATTGCCGAGTATGAAGCCTGCATCCTTGCATTGGAAGCTGCACTAGAATTGGGGATCAAAGAGTTAGAAGTTTTCGGAGATTCAGCACTGATTATCTGCCAGATAAAGGGAGAGTGGAAGACTCGTGATGAAAAGTTGCTGCCATATCATGCTTACTTAGAAGCTTTGACCAAGGAGTTCATGGAAATAGAGTTCAATTATTTGTCAAGAAATAAGAATCAGTTCGCTGACGCTTTGGCAACTCTAGCTTCTATAGTGGAAATCCCGGATGGTGGGAATGTAAAACCGTTGGTGATAGAATGTAGAGAAAAGCCTGTGTATTGCTGCTCTATTCGAGAAGGAGAAGTAAAGGATGGCTATCCTTGGTACCATGACATCATGAAGTTCATCGAAAAAAGGGAATATCCGGAAGGAGCATCCCGCGTTGATAGGAGAACCCTAAGAAGACTAGCAAGTCACTATGTTTTGTGTGGAGGAAAGCTATACCGGAGGTCATACGACGGGGTCCATCTGTTGTGTGTCACCGAGGAAGAAGCCGAACGTCTTGTTAGTGAAGTCCATGAAGGAGTTGGAGCACCGCACATGAATGGTTATATGCTAGCTAAGAAGATCATGAGGTTGGGCTACTATTGGTCTACAATGGAGAGAGATTGCCATGCACATGTCAAGAAGTGTCACAAATGTCAAGTCTTTGCTAATGGACAACACTTGCCTTCCATGCCTTTGACAAGCATGTCATCGCCTTGGCCATTTGCAGTGTGGGGAATAGATATAATTGGGCAGATTAAGCCGAAAGCCTCCAATGGGCATGAGTACATCTTGGTAGCTATCGATTACTTCACTAAGTGGGTAGAGGCAGCATCTTTCAAGACCCTGAATGCCAAGAAGGTAGCGCAGTTCATACAGCTCAACATCATCTATAGGTATGGGGTACCCCATGAGATTATTTCAGACAATGGTCAGCACTTTCAGAAAGAAACCAAGGAGCTTTTGCAGAAATACAACATAGTGCACCATCTATCCTCCCCTTATCGCCCGCAGACCAATGGCGCAGTGGAGGCCGCTAACAAGAATGTTAAGAAAATACTACAGAAAACAGCTGACACTTACACTGATTGGCATGAGAAGTTACCCTTAGCCTTGTGGGGCTATAGAACATCCGTGAGATCGTCAACAGGGGCTACCCCTTATTCTTTGGTGTATGGGATGGAGGCTGTTTTGCCTATTGAGTTGGAGGTGCCGTCACTACGGGTTGCCATGGAAAGTCAGATAGCAGAAGCAGATTGGGTTAAGAACCGTTATGATGAGCTGGCATTGCTCGATGAAAGGCGATTGAGGGCCTTGTATCATGTGCAGGGATATCAGCGAAGGGTTGCGAGAGCATTCAACAAGCATGTCAAAGACCGAGGTTTGAAGACAGGGGATTTGGTGTTGAAAGAAATCAGAGCTCCAATTTTTGATCCACGAGGGAAGTTTAAGCCAAGTTGGGGTGGCCCATATGTTGTTAAAGAGATATTGCCAGCAGGGGCTGTTCGCCTCATGGACTTAGATGGAATTGAGTTCGCTCGCCCTACCAATTTGGATCAATTGAAGAAGTATTATGTGTAAGGCCTGCTAGGTTGAAAACCCATAAGGGCGGCCTAGGCAAAAGTTAAGGCATTTGAACTACGAGGGCCTGATTCCCCCATTCCTAAAAAAAAAAAAAGAGAAAAAAAAAATGAAAAAAGAAAAGAAAAGAAAAAAAAATGAAAAAAATGAAAAAAAAATGAAAAAAGGATGGGGATACGTAGGCAACCCATAAAGTTACTTGGGTGCGGTCCAAACAACACCACAACAACAAATCTCAAAATTGAATTATTATTGGCAATTCATTTAGAACTAATTGATTGACAAAGCAATTTATTGGTGTTAGATAAAGAACTATTGACATGCCATAGATATCCTATTTCTAAAAGTCTTCAAGTCCTTTTGTTCTTCTTCAGAGTCTCTTGGTTTGTTTTCTTCTCTTTCCTTTCGAGTCTTCGCTTCTTTCGTAAATCATGGGCATGTGCTGCTTCCACTGCTTCCAGAATGTCTTCCCTGCAAAATCCAAGTCTTGTGTCCTTGATTAGGTCATAAATCTTTTCCCTGCGTATGGTTTCTCTTTCACCCAAGCTATCTTTCAACTATGTCTTGTATTCAGGGCTTATGACATAAGGCCCATCAGTATTTTCAACTCGAGTCAGTTTCAGTTGGTCAGTCCATCTAGTCTTGGCCCACTTAACCATTGTGGGGCCCACAAGTTCAATAGAATAATCAAATACTACAGAAGTAGGTATGGTTTGCATGGTACCCATCTGGCGAAGGATTCTTGAAGTCCAATAGAATGAAGTTGATCTCAATCCTATGAGCTTGACCATAGCACACCCAGAAGTTCGAAGAAGAATTTGTTCCTTGCATCCCCATGTGAAGACAAACCACTTAATGTTTTGCCATGAGAGAGTTTGGAAATAGCCTAACCATTCCCTCAAAGAAAATTGACCAGGGAGTTCAACTCGACGGCAACAGTAATGTTGAGCTTTGTATGGAATAATGGTGGTAGGAGGCAAGAAGTTAAGCCTTTCTAGAAGCCACATCTGCAGTAGAATGGGGCTCCCTCCTAATGGGGCTTGTGGGTTATCATGAACTTTATCTAAGCTATTCAGGGTTTCAGCTAGCACCATGGGAATCAGGTTGTTATGCTCAAGAAGAAAAGGAATCAGTTCACATACTTGAATAGGGACATAGAGAGTCCCCGTGGAGATAAGGAAGCGACCAATCAAGCAGAAAGCAAAAGCGTGTTGAGTAGGAAGGTTGAAATCCAAGGTACCTTTGCTATCATGAGCCAAAAAGGAAGTTGCTATTTCCATGAGATTCACCATATGATCCTTCACAAATATGGAGGCCTCTTGTTGAGAAATCCCAAGGAAGTTGGAGAAGGAAATCAAGTAACTGGAGCGTGGAGTAGGGAGGATGAAAGGTCCTACAGGTGAAACTCCATACAAAGCACAGAACTCTTCCATTGTTGGGCATAGCTCTTCGTAGTTGAAGCGGAATACATGAAGTTGGGGATCCCAAAAATATGTAGCAGCAGTAAGAAGAGTGGTTTCAAGCTTCACATGCATCAAAGAAAACAACGGATCCAAGCAGTAGCGCTTGAACTCCTTCCTTGCCTCCGCACTCATAACTTTCAGAAAATCACTCAAGAGTTTGTCTAGGGCTTCCATAACTTTCTCTCAATGAATGTTAGTAGGGTTTGAGACCCCTTGGATGTGCTTTTATAGGAAAAAATTCGGAAATCCGCGTTTTGGAAGGAGGAATCCCGTCAAAATAGGAAGTTTCCTAAAATCAGGCGAAACACCGCTTCGGGCTCGGGTGACCACCCAGGCCTGGGCGGCTAGCCGCCTGGGCCCAGGCGGCTAGCCGCCCAGCCCCAGGTGGTCACCCGAGGCCGCCGCTTTGTTTCGCCCATTTTTGCCTTGTTATGCCTTTGTTTGGCCCTTTTGTGATGTTTTGACTCTTTAGTGCTTAATTTAAGCCCATTTTTCACACAATACAAGATCATATCATTGCAATAAAGTTCAACATAGATTCATCAAGTATCCATAATAGGAGTTCAAGTTTGGGAATTGAAATTCCTAGTTAATACATAACAAGATAGATAGAAAGATTCCAAACATTCCTAACAAGAGGTGAGTGAAACTCAATGATTTCCCGTGGGCCTTCTCTTTCGACTTGGCCCAGCTCCATCATGCCCTGAACGAGGTGCTCTAGGAGGGGGCATATCCTGTGGTGGATTAGATGATGATGCCTGTTGCAAACAAAGATAATGAGTTAGTAGGGTAATGATGCCAACCCTAGTTGAAAGTTAATAAGATGATCACTTACTTGGGGATTCAAGCGTGCTTCTAGAACTGAGTTCTCTAAACTCATTCGCACAAGATCCCTCCTCAATCCTTCATTAAGTTCAATACATTCCTGGGCGTACTCCCGTGGAACCTAGGAGAGTATGAACATGGTTAACAATAATGAAAGAAGTCAATTTCAAGAAGGGAAAAGTTTAGAACTCACATTCTCATAATATGGATCAATTTTGGGATATTCATCAAATGGTGGATGGGTAATATCAGTCTTCACAAGTTTTGTCCCACTGCACAAGTTCACATACCAATTTAGTTGTGGGAGGGGTGGAGGTTGATGTCCTTCAAGGTCCTCATCCCCGTCATTGTAAGTCATCCCTGTAGCAGATCCAACTGTGGAGCTATGTCCCCTTGCCCGTCGGCCCTGAAATTCAAATGTTTGTCAAGTGAAGTCTTTCTTATGATCTTAAAAAGAGTTTGAGAGTTTGGGAAGCTCACCCCTTGAGGTGGGAGACCAGTGACCCTAGGGTTCATCAGATATTGTCGACAAAAGGCAGTGTATTCTATGCGAGGAGAGGTGAATCCCTCAGCATCCCAACCCCTCAGAGCTTCTTCTAGTTCATCTCCCACCAGGTGGCTAGTATGCCTCATGTCCTTTGGTGGCATGGAAGGTGTCACAGCTGCATTCATATTTCCGTGGACTTGTCTCAGGACTCGCTCCCCAAGATACCAGCTTCTACCTGTGGGGCCTTCAAAAAGGACCCTTTTGCTTGTCAACTCCAAACAAGAGGAGTACTTCTCGGGTAGCCTATGCTGCCACAGCCTCCATGGATCCCATTCCACCTGTTGAGTTTGAAATGGGAAATGAGAAAAAAGATAAAAAAGATAAAAAGAGAAAGAAAGATTCTACCATATCAGCAGTCAAGCTAGCAAGATATGCCCTTGCATGGGCATAATCATGTCGATTGGAGGCTCTTGTAGCCAAGCAAGATGGGGCGTAGTTCTGAAGTATGGGCCATGACATGGCATCACTAGCAAGAGTCGGGCGGCACATGTTCAGGTACTCGTAGTACCATATCTGTGAAAAATCAAAGAAATAAGAGAAATCATGCATGTGTTAAGTTTCGGGAAATAATAGAGAATTGAATGTTCTTTGTTACCTCCCAAACGAAAGGAAGTCCCCCAAAGTTCTTTGCAACTCCTCGGGACATGTCAGTCATGGAGCGATACATGTTTGCAAAAGCAGCTCCACCCCAGTTGTATCTCCCAATTTTGTTCACATCCTCCATGCTAGCTAGCAACTCTAGTCGAGCCATGTCATTGGTGCCCGCAAAGAAGGTGCATGAAATCATGTAGAGCAAGAAAGCTCTCACAATGTATTGGGGATCCGTCCCCTCACTCTCTTCTTCAGTAGCAAAGGTGTTGTAGAGCCAAGTACGGCGCACACCTTTTGGACTTAACTCCGCTTCAACCCCGAGTAGAGCTACTATGTAGTTCTGATCCATGTTGGCATGTTCATAGTATTCCAAGCGCTTGCCTTTCAAGCTCAACCCAGTTATCATGGTGAAATCTTTAGGAGTCATGGTCATCTCCCCGAAGCTAAAATGGAAAGTGTTGGTGGTGTCCCACCATAGCTCAGTCAAGGCAAATAATGCTTGCCTATCCCATTGCTCATTCCATAGAGCATCTAGGAAGGGCTCGAAACCCGCTTTCTTTATTATCTTGCGAGCACGTGGTTGGGCATGATTCATATGTCTCCACCATGAGATGAGCCCCTTTATTGATGTCCTTGTGCGGAGACTTTGGAAGTTGGGCTATGTCAAAGGATTGTGTATTGAGTTAGCATTGAAAACATAGAGATATTGGGCATGCATTGGTAATTGATTTCAAATGGTTTTCCAAAAAGTTTAAAATATGGGTTTTGATTCATGAAATGAATTAGGAATGAATGCCCATGACTTTGTGTATTCAAATTCATTGATTTTGTAAGGATTGAACATGGTTTTGCCTTTCGGGCATTTTATCGAACACTTGGTGTGTGACTTGTTTTCAAGCAATGTAATGAAGGATTTTGTATCTCAAATCCTTGCCAAAACCATATGACTTGGTTCTACAATGCAAACCAATTGATTTTTCAAGAATTGAACATGTTTTCGTCTCTTTGGCATTTTATCAAACACTTGGTGAGCATTTTTTCTCAAGCATTGGGAAACAAGCTTTTTACACATTCAATCCTTGCCAAATCAATGAACTTGGCTTAACAATGATAGAAACAATCAAAAGAAGATCATGGGAATGCATTTTATCCAATAGAAATCAAGTTTTCAAGATAAACATGTTAAGTTGGGAAGAACTAACCTCATGTTGGGAATGGAGGTATGAGAGATGCTTCTTGGGTTCAAGCAACACCTTGTCTTGGGATTCATCATAGATTGGTGCCTTGTATGTATTCTTGATCACATAGTATGGATACTTGATGTTGGAATCATCACTAGAAGCCATTGTTGATGGTTGAGCTTGTATGTAAGAAAAATGGGTTTGATAAGAAAGATGATGAATTTGATCTTGCAACTTGATGATTGATGCTTGTTTTTGTTGTTGAATGACTTGTTCTTGATGCTATTTCATGCACACAACTTGAATTGAAAGTGAAACTTTGAATGAGGATGTGTTTGTGAGTGTTTAGAGAAGATGGAGTGAGTTTCTAGAGAGAGAAACTCTCTATTTTCGAATTTGGAAGAGTGTGAGCACGAGTGGGGGTCAAGGGTTTAAAAAACCCTCAAATTGGGCAGCCCTAGCCTCGGGTAACCGCCCAGCCTGGGGCGGCAAGCCGCTTGGGCTTGGGCGGCAAGCCACCTGCAGCCAGGTGGTCACCCCCCCTTGCTCGCTCCGTTGTGCTCGTTTGGCCTTTGCTCGCCTATTCGCGCTTTTGAACCCTCTTTGAGATGAATTCTCAAGCTTGTTTTGAGTTGAAAAATGAGTGAATATCTTGACATTGTTTGACATGAAATGTTTTTGAAATGGATTGCATTAGTGGCCTTGTGTGGGCATGGCATGCTAGTAGGGTTGAACAACCCTCTCTATGCATATGGTTTTTGATCATTATGGATGAATTCCCTCCTATGTCACTATGATTCGTTGTTATTTGGGATAAAGATACCTTCCCTATGTGCATGTGAATGTTTGCTTTCATGAGGAGAATGTGTCTCCTATATGAGTTGATGTTTGATTTGAGGCATGAATAGCCTCCATGTGAGATGACTTGGTGAATTTGTTGAGTGTTGGTAAGTAGAAGCTTACCTTTGTCTTGATGACTTAGTGAGAGAAAGATGCAATCTTTCTCATGATTACATGCTTACCTTGATGATTTGAAAGATGCAATCTTTCCCCATGACTTGTGTTTACCTTGATGGTTTGATCTTTCTCATGCTATGTGTTCGCGTTGAGAGTTTGATATGAGAAGGATGCAATCTTTCTCATGTCCCATGTTTACCTTGATGACTTGAAAGATGCGATCTTTCCCAATGGTATGTGTTTACCCTGATTGAAGGTTGTGACCTTCCTCGTATTATTCACCAGTTGTCACTGGTGCAGTATGGCATGTGATTACCTTAACAATTGAGTAATAACCTTGATGGTTTGAATATGAGAAGGATGTATCTTTCTCATATTTTGAGATAGCCTTGATGGCATAAGTGTTACCCCGTATTATTCACCAGTTGTCACTGGTGCAGTAGGGGATGTGATTACCTTGACAATAACCTTGATGATTTGAGCAAGAGAAGGATGTATCTTTCTCACATTTTGAGATGGCCTTGATGGCATAGTGATACCTCGTACTATTCGCCAGTTGTCACTGGCGTAGTATGGGAAGACCTTTCATCGAACGAAGTTCGATGTAAGCTATAGATACCTCGTACTATTCGCCAGTTGTCACTGGCATAGTATGGGAAGAC